>CM035804.1:14352498-14764998 GCA_020466265.1 Siphamia tubifer | reverse complement strand
AAGAAGAAACCTGGAGGCTTGTTAAAGGTGGTTTGTGCTTTACTAGTCTCTAGAGTGGGCTCACATTTCACCGTAAGCATGCTTTCCTCCTTATAGGCTGTCAAAATAAATGCATAAATAAGGCTTTTGGCATGTCTGTGTTTAAAAAAAAAAAAAAAAAAAAAAAAAAAGGAAAAATTTTACACTCTTGTTTGTGGAAATGGCCCATGCAAGCCAAATGCTTCTTGGGGTCCAATGGTCGGGGGGGGGGGGGGGTTTGCTGCCAAACAGAACTGCCAGACTTGTGCAACTCAGTCCCATCTCTGGTCGTTTGCCCAGAGGTAGTACTAGCAGGAGTTGTGATCCTCATCCCTGGTTGGCAGAGGGAATAACTCCCATCATGCAACCCGACTCTTTCAATAAGTCTAAAAATAACCCCAAAGTGATATATTCATCAAAGTATAATGTCGGTCCTTACAATAAACATCTTGGCAGCTGAGAAGTATGTTAGCGCTAACGGCTCCGTTCTATTCTAACCGGTCTGCGTTATCAATCATTTTAAGAGTGGGCGTTGATTTTTTTATGATAGGTAGATTGGAGGATACATCATGTTGGGATAAACACTGCCATAAATCTGCACAGGGTTTGGGGATATATAAGGTACCTGCGCAGAGCTTGATTTATATTCAAGGTGGACTGGATGGGGCAGCCCCCCCCCCCCTGTCTGGGCTAGCCTCCAGGTATTCCCAAAGACACTGATAATCTGTAGCAACTTATTCATATTAGGAGGGGTTTTTTGGTTTTGTTTAAGCTGTATTTATTCAGGTTAGTCCAAATGAGCTCAACGCTGCTTCTCTTTCCACAGGGGGTCACTGGAGTGGCCAAGACAGCAGCAGCAGCAGCAGCAGCAGCAGCAGCAGCAGCAGCAGCAGCAGCAGCAGCAGCAGCAGCAGCAGCAGCAGCAGCAGCAGCAGCAGCAGCAGCAGCAGCAGCAGCAGCAGCAGCAGCAGCAGCAGCAGCAGCAGCAGCAGCAGCAGCAGCAGCAGCAGCAGCAGCAGCAGCAGCGCTTCAAGTGTTTAATGCAAACCATATGCAAGTTATTATAAATTAAACAATTCACGGTGTTTTTTTAATGATTTATTTGCAAAAGTAGGGCTCGTTTCCAAATGTGATACACCCTTTTCATGGGAAAAAAAAAAAGTTGATAAGTTGTTTTTTTTGTTCTTGTTTAATAAGTGATCTAAAAGGATTTTGTCTGATGAGAAACTTGAAAAACCGTGACCTCCTAAAAATGCCTCCACCTCCTCATCAAATTCGATATTATATTATGGATTAAAAATGCTTCCCAAGTGTAAAGTTTCTTAGAGTACGATGTTACTCCACGGCTTATCGTGTCCCCATCACTGTGTAAACTGTCTGAAGGCACACAAGCCCTGATCTGTTCAGTGTTCAGGATTTCGCCGCCTGGGTGCCAGCCCATACCTCCACCCTGCACACATCTCTCCCTTCTGCTGCTGCTGCTGCTGCTGCTCACCCACCCAAAGGAGGGGTGCTGTGGGCCGACCTACTTCTGGAGCTGGGTCTGCTCCAAAGGAGAGCAACGTAACGTCTGGAGGGACACTGAGCTGAGCCATGCTTTGTTCTCAAGATCTTAACAAACACACACCACCCTGCAGCTATACATACACACAGATGTGGGAGGGGTACAGAGAGAGAGAGAGTGGGGGGTTAGTCGCGCACAAAAGTTGACGCAGGCCAACACAAACAGATTACAAAAGTGAAGACAAATTCTGATTAACACCTGGACTCATGTCACACTGACACGGACACACATCTATTAAACTTATGCAAATACAAACACAATGACATTTTAATCATCTATTCTGACAAAAATCAGGGTCACCTTGGCACAAACGGTGACTCAAAAATGGATCACACACACACACACAGACACACACACACACACATCTGAGCTGGGTTTTTTCCCTTGATATTATCACAGGGCTATTCTCAGGCCTGTCCATATAATTGTTTTGGGATTGGTAACCATGCAACTCATAAGGCATCAAGCAACAGGCCTTACTTATCTATCACTCTGTCCTCCGTGCACACATGGCGTGCACGGAGGACACACAAAAACTCCCAACATGCTTGTGCGAGCATGCACGTGCACATGGAAATATACACAATCCAGACACAGATGACTCACTGTATCCATTCCCTAATCAACTCTACATGTCTGGAAGGAGAGAACGAGTGAAAGAGAGAGAGAGAGAGTGAAGGAGAGAGAGCAAAGAAGTGCAACAGCTGTTGGTGTGTAAACAGAGTCGAAGTCTAATAATCATTTCCTCCTCGACTCCCTTCGCTCTCACTCCCTCCAGTCCTCAAGACACCACAGACTCTCAGAATGATCGACTCAGGAAAAAGAAACACGAATGCCACTTTATCACTTATCAAAGTTGTTTCCTTCAGTGTATCTATCTAGAACCTGGGACTCTTCTACCCAGCTGTAGTCTCCTCCATTCTTCCTGCCCTCCTTTCCTCCCTCTATCTGTCCACATGTTAATGTGGGGCATTCCTTCAGTATGAGTCACAGTCTGAACAGCAGTCAGTTTGTGTTCACCACAAAGAGCAGAGAAAGTGTATTGAGAGGAGAGGAGAGGAGAGGAGAGGAGAGGAGAGGAGAGGAGAGGAGAGGAGAGGAGAGGAGAGGAGAGGAGAGGGAAGGGAGGAGAGGAGGAGGAGAGGAGAGGAAAGAGGAGAGGAGAGGGAAGAGAAGAGAAGAGAAGAGAAGAGAAGAGAAGAGAAGAGAAGAGAAGAGAAGAGAAGAGAAGAGAAGAGAAGAGAAGAGAAGAGAAGAGAAGAGAAGAGAAGAGAAGAGAAGAGAAGAGAAGAGAAGAGAAGAGAAGAGAAGAGTCGTGTGAATGTCAGTGGAAAGAAAAAGGCTGGAAGTCCTAGATTAGCTGGGACTTTCCCCCACTCCCCAACTCTGAATTCCACAGTGTGTGTATGTGTGTGTGTGTGTGTGTGTGTGTGTGTGTGTGTGTGTGTGTGTGTGTGTGTGTGTGTGTGTGTGTTTGCTGTAGGGTGATCAGACGAGCAGGAAAGTGAAGATGAGGGAGAGATTGTGTCTACATGAGAGAGAGAGAGAAATTAAGAGGGGAGTTGAGGTCATGGCTGGTGCCTCCTTCCCCTTTAGCCTGGTATCAGATGCTTCTCTGCACCAACCCGTCCCTCCAATCATCCCCCACCCTCCCTGGTTGAACCCACCCTTTCACTGACACACACTTCTGTCCATCCAATCATATCCCAGCAACAGGAGGGGAAAGGGAAGACTCCGCCGTGAAATCTAAACACTCATGATGTAAACAATCACATGTGCAAACTATGTAGCTGTGCAGGAAGACCTGGACTGGTTCAGGTCTTCCTGGATTCTTGTTCAACTCGACTCCTCATCTGACTCTGAACAATTACAGTAAAACTAAAGTGAAATCATTTAGCTGAAAGGAAACTGCAACTGTATGTTAGCAACAGCACAGAATTAAAACCACAATGAAAAGGTCAAGTCAGCTTTGTGCTACAGTTGGGATTTATTTTTGTTAAAACCTTCTTAACACTACATGGGGCATTTGTTTTATAAACCAGACCTTTTCACATAACACCTGAAAATAGCACTGACAATGGAAACAGAATGATAGAAATAAAAACATAGGGAAATAAGAGAAGTACAATAAATAAATATAATGGAATGAGTTGCAAATATACAGGACATCCCATAAGTGTCCATATATACAGTAGGACACATAATATACTGCATACATACATGGTTCTAACATGTATTTATTTATATTTAAGATAACCTAAAGAATACATTTGAATAAAGAGCAATGGATTTAAATGTCAGTCATACAAAGCATATTATGGATTGTCTTTTATTTTAATTGTTTTTTTTAATAATTGTAATTTTCTTATTTGTTTTATGTAAAGCACCTTGAATTGTCCTGTACACAAAATGTGCTATGTGCTTTAGTTCAGGGACCACATTAAACCAAATTTGAACCACAAGAATAATAATAATATAATATATAAATAATGTTAACTCCAAATTTTCCTCTGTTTTAGAGCTAAAAAAAAATTTTTAATTACGTGATGAAAAGGTTCACATCGACCACCTATCATTTAAAACAATGTGAATAACATGAATGAACCAACACTTTTTCAGAAAACTAAATGTAGTTTTAAAAACTTTATGTCTCAGTTTATCATTTACACATCAATTACAATGTACAGATTATTTATTCATGGATCTACAAATACACAAAACATTTGTTAAACTTACACTTCAGACATTTCAAAATGTTCATATTTCTTCAGGTTGTTTCGTGTTCTTTTTTTCTGGAATAATTCTTTGTTTTATTGTAAATACAGTAAAATGACATGAAAATGTTTAGATTAATAAAGAGTAAAATGTGGAGTTGTGAGTATTTATAGGTTAATATTATGATAGTATTTTACTGGTCTGACCCACTTTGATCTGTATGTGGAACCTGAAATTAAATTATGTGTATATTCACTGTCATCCCAGGGGGCCGGACTGGACCCTTTTCGAGGGCCAGATTTGGCCCCCAGGCCGCCCTGTGCTATACAAATATATTTCCCTTGCCTTTATGTCAAGAAACGTGTATTTTTTTTCCCATGTATGGAGACATATGGGACACCCTGTAGAACAATGTTCACATTTCAGATGGTTTTTAACACATGAACGATCTGAAGTGTTATTTCAGTCACTGCAGGTGTGTGTTGTTTTTACACTGAAAACATTTGTACAAACTAGGGATGTTAACCGATGACCGTTTGATCGCATCAACGTTGTCCGGTCATTAAAAAAAAAAAAAAACACCCTGCATCAGTCATTCCACTGCACAAACTCTTTTGCATTGTCGTGTAAGTTATAAAGAGGAAGCTTTGTGATCTTCTTTAAAAAATGATGAATTTGAGCATTAGCTATATAAGACAGAATTTATTAACAGTAAACGCAGAACTCAATTAATCTATGTGGTACGACCATTTCACACCAGTGTAGAACGTTTGCTCGAAATATAAACAAAACACAAAGCCGACGTGTAGTGTTTGGCAAGTTATTTATAAAGTGTAGTGTAGCTAACCTATCAGTTACTCAAGCTTCACTACACAAAAGCTGCCACCTACAGAAATATAGCAAGCTAATTTACACAAATGTGCCAAAAGTAGTTCCACTACATCAGAAGCTACTTCATGTTGTACCAATTTAATGTCAGATTAATTCAAAATGACAGTCAGGTACAGTGTTTAAGGCATTTATTAACAAGATCTAGGACCTACAGTACTGCCATGTGGCTAGTTTCCCTCCCACGATATTTACTGACGGTTTAAAATGAGCTTTTAACACAACATCGCTCGACCTCGCAGTGTGACTCGTGTTTAAAAGTGAAGCGCCACGGTGTGTAAATGGCTGTGAGTGTGTGAGCCGTAAAAGTTCAACCAGTTAAATGAGGCTCAGTGATCGTTTAGGATTCTTTATGAATTCCACCATCCGTAGTACAAACGTATATTTATAACAGGAAGACAAAGTTTGAATAGATGCTCTGTTAAGAAATGAAGGAATGGTATTTGACACAGTTAAGGATGTGTTATATTTGTAGAGAAGTGCATCATGGTACCTTTAACATCAATAAGAGCAGATCATATTTTATACTTATTCAGAGAAATTGCCAGAAAATGTAGTTTAGCTGTGTGAGAGATGTTCATTTTAACAGAAGGTTTAATTTTAAATTTATTGTGAAGTTAGGATGTACATTCCATTATTATACACATGCTTATACAATACACCGAGCACTCCTATTGTGTATATAAATATTAAACATTATCCTTGTACTTTATCTCGCACAAATCCTAAACACGTATGCCAAATTATTAAATAAATATTTAAGTCTTGCATTAGGAGAATTCAACATTGTTTGGCTTGTCATGATAACGTCCGCTGCACACCAACCAAGCTTTATTTTGAAAAGTTTCATAAAAAGAGATAAAAAATAAAAAAAAGTTGCCACCTGTCTGAAAAATGCTCAAACTACTGTACAATTTACATTGTGTTTTTTTAATATATACAATGACAATTGTATATTTGCGTTGCGTTTTTTTATGCAATGGCAACTAACCTATAAAGACTCCGTGCTAATTTAACCTTAACCCCGTTTTGAACCCCTGCACATAAAAGAGAACATGATTATCCTGTTTAGATGAGTTTTTATTCCAGTTTAATTCAGAATAAAGTTTAAATTGCTCTTCCAGATGATCATGTAAACACCTAATTCCAGTTGAAAATAATTATTCTGAATGAAAGTTATTTCTGAATAGTCACTGGTGTATTACGACCTTAATTCTAAATGTGATAATTCCTCTGCCATGTAAACAGTTAATTCCTCTTTAATATTATTCCTGTCATTGTATGTCTATTTCTATGGTTGATTCAGTCAATATGCTGATTCAGAATTACTACAAAAATAAATGGAAACATCACATGTAGTATCTGGTCTAACATGTTGATAGTTGAAATTAATACAAAACAACGGCTGTTCTGTCCAATTACAGCCCAATTAACTACAGTAGAATACACCAGGTTACTATGGAAACCTTTATTTAGCATTAATATGTCCATGAAAACATGAAAGAAATAGCTTTAATTCAGAATTACCACCCGTCATCTTCGTTCTGCAAATTTAAACCTCCTCATGCTCACCGTCCGCACCAAGCACCGGACTTTGGGGGACCGAGCCTTCTTAGCCACCGCCCCAACTCTGGAGCTCTCTCCCACTACCCATCAGGAACTCTGACTCACTATCAACATTCAAATCCCGTCTTAAAAATCACCTTTTTAAACTGGCTTTTGCTTAGTTTTTATTTTTATTTTATGTTTTCTTCTTATTTATTTATTTTTTTCTTTTTATTTATGTATTTATTATTATTATTTTTATTTTTATTTTATTTCATCTTATCCCATTTTACCTATTTCATTATTTTTAATGTATGTAAAGCATCTTTGAGTGTCCAAAAAACCACTATATAAGTTTGAGGTATTATTATTATTATTATTTTTTTACCAATAAATAATTCAGAATTAAACAACATCATGCAAAAGTTCCTTGTCAGTAAAATGTCCAGTACCCACAATGCAATGCTAATCACCACTGTGTAGAGTTGAATTTAACACCGCATCTGTGCAGAACTTTACACTAACTTTTAACTCTACTATTAGAGCTGCTTCACTCTCCATAGAGCTGTAAAAACTCTTATCTAGGTTAAAACAACTGTGTATTTCAGAAGGTTCCAGATGGGTCTGACTGATTTTATGTTTTGAATTGAACTGAATCAATCAAATACCTTTGTAGGAGAGAGAAGGAGAGACGGGGAAGCAAAAGGAGGAAGTGAAAGAGGTCGGAAAGAGAAGGGAAAGGAGGACGAGGAGGAGGAGGAGGAGGAGGAGGAGGAGGAGGAGGAGGAGGAGGGAATGAGGGCGGAGGGAAGGAGAAGTGCTCCAGCTGTACCCTGAGCTTCAAGGGAGCCAAGAATTTCATCCCTGGAAAAGCTCTCTCTCTCTCTCTCTCTCTCTCTCTCTCTCTCTCTCTCTGTTGCTCTCTGGAAAATTCTGAAAGCACCTCCTCAACACAGCTGCTGTTCACACACACACACACACACACACACACACACTCGTACATATGAAGACAGACACAGTATTCTCTCTGGAGTTTTGGTCTCCCGCCCCAGTGTCAGTCTAAAGTACAACTGTCCCTACAGCTAAACCCAGCTTTTCTCCGGAGCCTCCAGACTAGACCAAGTCCTCTGCGAGAAGGGGGTGACCGGGGTCATCGTGTAGAGGAAGTACTCGCCTATAATGCATCACAGCAGACATGCTCAGACATGCTGCATCTCCCTGTGTTTAACGCCGCTCTTTCTTTCTGCTTCTCTCCTTTTTACATTTTCTTCTTTTCCACTCCACTTCTTCTCCTTCCTCCTCCCCTCCTCTCTCTGTTCCTTCTGCCTCTTCATGCTCTACTGTGCGAGGGCATTGGGTTTATAAGTGAGCGCTGGGCAGGGCATACAACAACAATCAACGCTCTCTCTTCAACCACACACACACACACACACATAGAAAAGTCAAACTCTCAAACTACCTTGAGCCAAATTAATCAAACCAAATCAGTCGTCTGTCCTTTTGTGTCTTGCAAAGTACGTCTAAGTGGAAAATACCTGGGAAAAAAAGGAGATACTACACAAATATACGCACACACAAACACACAAACACACACACACACACACAACTGTGCCCAGAGGGACCACATTCCATTAGACACCACCTGGAGTGAAAGTCCGTTCCCATGGTGACCAGCTTCCCAAATCCAATGAGACATAACACAAATTAAAACACACAGACACACACACAGACACACAAAGACACACACACACACCTCCAGAATCAGGTTTTATAGTCAGCCCTGGGGGACAACGTCATGCAATTCTGATTTTCACAGCAGCTTCCAATAACTAGAGATCAAACTGCAATGACTACACCCAAATACTGTGCACGTGCATTTATATACCATAACATCCGGAGTGTTATATAATATCAGTTCACTTATGGACCACCGTCTTCTGATGTTAACACTACTCTTACTTGCTATTTATATTTTACTTACTTTATATTCTAGACTTTCTTATCTTGTATATTTTTGTATATTGTTATATTTGAATAGTTATATTTTGCTTTTTGCATCTTTGCACAGTCTTAAGGGAGTGTCGCTTCCATTTCACTGTGGATGCTCATCCAAACGTGACAAATAAAGAATTGTGATTCATTTATACCCAACAGTTAAAAGGTCCACTGTGATATATTGAGGGGAAACTTACCCCAGGAATGGACTAAAATACACAGAATTAGGTTTAACGAGATGAAAACGTCAATCACTGAATTACATTAGTGTGAATTAAGAACATTATATTATATTAAGAACAAAATAAAATACAATAGAATACAACAGAATGTCTTTATATGTTATGTGTGTATTAATGTATGAATATGTTTATATGTTATTTGTCATATGTGTATATGTTTTTTTGTTGTGATCAATTTTTTATTCAGATTTTTCCAGTTTTTAAGAGGAGAAAAAAATTAAATTAAATTAGAAAATTTTAAAAAAAAAGTATACAGGGGTGAGATACATAAAGAGTATGAGTATGTGTATATGTTTGTCTGTATATATATATATATATATATATATATATATATATTTTATTCTATTACATTCATTTTCTGTACATCTGGAGCATGGAGTCACAGACAATGAAGTACCCTTTGACTTTATTTTAATTGTCTAGTGCAGAAAAATTACATTCAAAGTACAATCTTTAAAGTCCTTTTTTTTTAATAATATAAAACACACACCATCTGTGAGCAACAAATATAAGCAGATTCACTACATAAAAGGCATTTAGATTTTAAAAAAAGTTTCTAAATGTGTTTGCTCTTGTTTCATTATTTCCTTAAAAATGGTTTTCATCTCTACAGCAGGTGATGGTTAAGTCCTGTTAGTGCACAGGTGTCAAACATGCGGCCCATGGGCCAAAACCGACCTAGCAAAGGATCCAATCTGGCCCATTACACTGAAAAGTTTAACAATCAATGATGTTTCATTTTAGTCCACGTCACATACATAATGGTCTATAAATAATGAGTTTTTCCTCTTTGTTTTAGAAAATTACATTGACAAGCTACCCTTTTGCAAAAAATGTGAAGAAATATGAACGTCAAGTGTATTAATTAAGAAAGATAAGTGTAATTTCAACAATATTACATGTTAATAAATTATCTATAATTTGTAATGTAGCCTAAATGAGAAACTGATTTAAAATACATTTATTTCAGAATATTAAAGTTCTTAAGGAAACTTAGTAAACGTAAACATTATCGGAACATAATTTAAGTTTGTCCATCATTATTATTTGACTGATTTGGTGTGATCCACTTCACTTCATATTGAGTTTCACAGCCCTGTTTCAGTGGGTAACATCCAGTCTAAATCAGCATTACCAGTATTATTATAGTTTAATATGAAGCAGACTTTCTATCCCCTGAGACAAAATGACCAGAACAGATGGAACAAACCATGACTGAAAATGTACTTCACTGCTACGTCACTAAATGTCACAAACTGAACTTTTAATATGCAATAAAAACTTGGTCAAACACATCTGTTACACAAATATTGCAACATGTTGAATGTGACCGAGTTGGATAAATTCACCTGCAAATCCCTCTGTTCTGACTGCACAAATAAGTCCATTTTGTGCAAATACAGTTAAGGTACACAGTTTGATCATAGTATTGTTTTATTTTTGGACTATATTACAATCAATTTGGCCAAATCAGTGGCTGTGCTGATAAGAAGTTTTATGTGTTTTGGCAGAACTTGGTCTCTAGTGGCAGCTGACGATGAATATCTGGCTTCAGAACTGGAAATACTGAATCTGAGGCAAAGTAAAGGCAAAAAAAAGTTAAAAAATAAAGCCTAAAATTTGCAATTTTTGGCAGTTATTTTGCTGTTCAGTTGTAGATACATTCATTGATTTACAATAATTAACAATTCCTTACCAACTACAATTCAA
This sequence comes from Siphamia tubifer, assembly GCA_020466265.1. Taxonomy (NCBI): domain Eukaryota; kingdom Metazoa; phylum Chordata; class Actinopteri; order Kurtiformes; family Apogonidae; genus Siphamia; species Siphamia tubifer. Next base: position 14,754,321 of record CM035804.1, on the reverse strand, counting down.
ATTTTATTTAGAGAGCGAAATAGTTATTATTATTAACTGAGAGGAACTTTTAATTTCAGGGTTAAGAAGATGACACATTTTTGTATTTCAAGGTATGGGGTTAAATTTTGGAATGGGTTAAATAAAGATTCTAAACAATATGAAGATATAATGACATTTATGTACAACAGTCAGAGGTTTTTTTCCAAATGTATGAAAAACATAAATTTGGAGTTGAATTGAAATGTTAGTTCACATCAGGAAGTTTTTTTTTTTTTTTTCCTTAATTGATGACTGGACTGTTAGTTTTACTTCCTCCCACTCCCTTTTCAAAACTGTGTGACAAATCTGACTGCTGTGTCATTTATTTATTTATTATTTCTCTGATCTGGTTGTTTGTTTTCTTTTCTCTGTGACACATTCAAAATAAACTAAACTGAATGAATTTATTTATTCATTTCTCTGTTTTTAAAGCTGTCATTCCATGTTTATTTCATGAATATTACTGTGTTCTCCATTGTTATTGAATACATTGTGTGTTGGTTCTATTTAAAAAAAAAACGCCCGGGTTTTTTTGTTTCCAGCTGTTTTTTCACGGTACTTCCTCATACATGTCCATGATGCGGTGATAAGGCGTCTCTGATTGGCTCAGAATACGTGAAGGAACACTCAACCCCTCCCCTCTCGCTCTGTGTGTGTGTTTACCTTTACCAGAGTAACATCCAGCTAGGTTTCAGGCCATTGCTTTTTCTGAAAATGTGCAAGCAAGGTTTTATTTCCACAGAGAGCACATGAACCACTTTGATCCACCATTTTTTTTTTCTGTTTGTGCAGTAGCTACTGCGACCCGTCTTCTGTTATAGATGCTAATGCTAATGCTACTTCAGATTCGCTGCAATGCGGGACAGGATTAACCCCACGTGGGTGACGTGAAAGTCCATCTGACGTCAGATGTACCGACTTTTTCTGGGTCCCTCGTTCCTCTGTGAATGCAGTATGCAGCCAGTGGAGGTGACAAACCACTGTCAAAGGCAGCATGTGTTGGTAAGTCAGGGTGACCCATCAGATTCCAAAAGGAGCGTGGAAAAGTGGTTTTCAGCAGAATGACACCTTTTAACAGATGTTCAAGAGTACAGTTGTACCAATTTCTAATAAAATAAAGAACATGGCCTAATATAGCTGAAACTTGTTTTATTCTATTATTATATGGACCATCAAATAGCTATATGTATGGTGAAGTATACAACATTTCCATACACATGCTGATGCACAGCCCAACAAAACAGACTCCATTCATCACTACAATGTGTTCTCCTTCTACACTATACATGGCTGTTCACTAATAAACACAAAACAATAGGGTGAGCACAATCATCCTGAAAACTAGACTCAAAGCCATAAAAACATTTACACATACATGTACCAGTAAAGAATGGATATGAAATGGAAGGAGTATTGATAATATTGAAATATATTTCATGATTACGATTTGGTGAATGAATGCAAATGTATAGCACTTATTTTGTCTAGTTTTTTGTTTTGTTTTGTTTTGTTTTTTTTACATTGCTGGTGAATGGTTTAACGTTAACTAAAGTATTAAAATAATGCAGAGGAGACAAGGAACAATAGAAACTGAAATCAGTTGCTAAAAGGAATTTTGAGAAATGAAATTGAACAATACGAACAAGGGCTGTGGTCACTTTCACTCTGTTTGACACATTGTGGATTTAAAAAAAAAAAAAAAGGAAAACTTCCACACTTCTGCTTCCTGTATTTTCATTAATTTTTCTTCAATCGGCTCCATTCAATAATGTTGCATAAACAGAGCATGAATGTAAAACATCCACTAAAAGCAGAAAAAGAACTGTGAAAACACCCAGCCGGCATGTCCATGTGGGCCTCAGAAGGGTCACATTTGGGCTGCATATAAGGGTTCCATGTGGGTTTGTCCGCAGTTTCCATGGTGATCCCACATGTGTTTGCCCATATCAGAATATCCTATTTATTTTTCCCCACTACAGATACAGATATTTATCTTCAGTTATTGGATATATATCCAATAACCAAAGGGTTGGCGGTTCGAATCCCACTCTGTCCAAGTCATGTGCTGTTGCGTCCTTGGGCAAGGCACTTCACCCTTCTTGCCTCCAGTGCCACTCACACTGGTGTATGAATATGAATGTTTGGTGGTGGTCAGAGGGGCTGCAGGTATAAATTGGCATCCACGTTTCTGTCAGTCTGTCCCAGGACAACTGTGGATACAAATGTAGTTTACCACCACCAGAGGAAGAATGTGAGAGTGAATGAATAATGGCTCAAAAATGTAAAGCGCGCTGGTGTGTAGAAAAGTGCTACAGAAATCCAATCCAATCCAATATTATTATTATTAGCACTACTTAAATTCTGTTTTACAAATATCCTAGTAATAATAATAATAATAATAATAATGGAATAGATTTAAATTTAAATAACACTTTTCTATGTACACATACTCAGAGCGTACAGTGGGTCCATTGTTTATTCACTCTCACATTCTCACTCTGGTGGTGGTAAACTACATTTGTATCCACAGTTGTCCTGGGGCAAAAGTCCCTCTGACCGCCACTCAACATCCGTGCACGAGCGTGAGTGTCTTGCCCATGGACACAACAGCACATGACTAGGACAGAGCGGGATTCAAACTGCCAACCCTTTGGTTATTGGACAAACCGTTCTACCAACTGAGCTATTATAGTTACCTATAATGTAGATCAAAGTCTATAAAAATGAGTTTTCACAATGATAAGTGATGGGGCAAATCAGATAACGTGTGTGCAAGGTGGGTGGGGTTTGTTGTATTGGACAACACTTGTTTTTAATGTAAATAATAGTGCATTTTACTAATATCTGCTGTTCTTTGACAGATATCTGCTGTTCTTTGACAGATATCTGCTGTTCTTTGACAGATATTTGCTGTTCTTTGACAGATATTTGCTGTTCTTTGACAGATATCTGCTGTTCTTTGACAGATATCTGCTGTTCTTTGACAGATATCTGCTGTACTTTGACAGATATTTATGGTTCTTTTATATATATTTGTTGTTCTTTGACAGATATTTGTCTGTATTTACCAAGTGCAATAAAACTGAAGCTGAGCTCAACATTTTACAAAGACACTAAAGAGATTCTGTTTCTAATTTGGATATGAGCAAACATATGTGGGGCCACCATGGAGACCATGGAAAAACCCACATGGGACCCTTAATACGCAGCCCTTCTGGGGCCCACATGGACATACTGGCTGGTGCTAACAGAGGCTACGTTTCAATTTTGAACCATGACGTTAGAAATTGGTTATGAGGGAAGTGGGGAATATAGGAACTAAATGATACACAAGTCAAATATAATGTAAAAGGTTATTGATCAAACAGATTGATTACTTTCCAAGTAAATAGAATCAATCTATAAATATCACTGATGATGTAACAGATGTTGTGTGTTTGGGGAAATGCAAAAAATAGCCTATTATTATAACTGGACCTATTTCAGATTATATATTAATGGACTGCTCTATCATCACACAATAGACAGGATATGTTCAATAATAACATCCACCTGAGACGGTCTGGAAGTGGAGTCAAGTTCACTGTGTGAGTTTAAAGACAACAGGCTTCATCAGCGACGAGACTGGAGCTGAACTGGGATACAAATGGGGGGGGTGAGACAAATCACAAAGAGTGCAAACCAACAGCACACATCTGTTGGGAAACACAAAACAGACCTTGACACGATTCACAAATTGCTCCATCCAGATGACACACACACACACACACACACACACACACACACACACACACACACACACACAGAAACATGAGTACACAGCTGCTGCAGCGATCACATCGGTGAGGCAACACCAGTGCTCTGTGCTTCTACACCCATGTAAACCATTTGACTACATTTCCCATCATGCCACAACAGTAAGGCAACATCACTATGAAGATACAGATGCGGGTTTGGAGTTTATATTATGTTTAGGGTCTCAAAACAAGATATTTGACACTATTGTTGTTGCTAAATGACCCACATTTTGATTTTTCCAATTTATTTTTGCTTCAGTCAAAAACAAGGACCTAATTTATATTGAAATAAATGTTGGAATGGCAATCAATTAAATTTGTTCTGATGGGAAATTATTATTATTTTATTATTAATATTGTGTCTGCTCCTTTAACCCTGCACCATTTTCATACATGCATAATTAAAGTCACTAACTTTAGTCAACATTCGACCTGAACATTCATCCTGTAAAACATAGCAAAACAAGTCTGTACTGACTCAAATGTCTCTGCAGTCAAAGGTTTTTCAGGTAGATTGAGGCACTGGATTTAAACGAGTGATCATTTCTTCTTATTTTTTTCATGGAATTATGCATTTTTCAAGCATTTCTTTTCCATTTTTACTATAAATGAACATCTGTATGTATTGTAAGTGGATCTTTATCCTATGATTTTTTTTTTCTGGAAGACCCCATGACTAATCTGGTGTTTGTACATTGACTAACAGTGATCCTCAACAAGGTTCTAATCATTAACGAAAATGACTGAAATGACAAAAGCTACAATTTAAAATCATTTTCATGAACTGTAATAAATAGTTATTGAAAAAAACTCTTAAATTGTTGAGTGTATGACTGCACTGCTATGCTATTTTTAATTTTTTTTTGCATAAATCAATTACAGCATTATCTATTAGTTGCTGTGAAACGCAAAAATAAAAAATATATATATATATTTGTTTTTTATATTAAAGTGGTGATAAATCTGTAGAACACTTGAGGGGTAGGATTAAATAAGTTTATACTTCCTCCTAGTTCTTTTCAATCATGCAAAATTAAGTCTTGTACGAACTTTAAAATAGGGTTCATTCAAATATTTAGTTTTTATTTGTTCTTTGCATGTTCAAAATAAATAAATAATGGCAGTCCATTAAAATATTAAAGTGTGTTTTGTGTTTGGTCAGACTATGTTCAGTGTTTACGCTACATTCATTCAGTAGCGGCCTGTCGCTACTAATTCTCCCTCGCCGCTTCTTCAAATTCTTATAAATTTTATGTTTGTTGCAAATACTTCACATCGAAAATAAAGTATCCTGAACTACAGATATCGTATACTCTTTGTGAGAGCGCATCTTGGAAGTGACAGATCATCTGAACAGACAGTCGGAGGAGGAGGAGGAGGGTAACTTTGCGATTTAGGCAACGAAAAGGTCGACTTATTACGTTAGTGTGAGATAACTCATCATTTTTAAAAGTTAAATAGATATTCGGCAAATATTAACAGCTGGCTAATGTCACGTAACATAACAGGTTAACTTAATTGTGCGTGGTGCCAACTAAGCTAATTTATAATATAGCATTAAGCTAATATCTACATGAGCTAATGCTAACTCCAGGTGAGTTTATGGAGGATGAGCCTAGACAGGTATCATTAACCTTTTACTAAGTCATAGATTATTATAAGTTATGTTCACATTTGTAATTAAACACAAGTGTAAATTATGTGACATTAATGTTTTATGTCAGGGGTCTCCAACCTATTCCACAAAGGGCCGGTGTGGCTGCAGGTTTTTGTTCCAACCAACCAAGAGTTCACAGTTTGACCAATTGACTCTCTGCAGACTGAGATCATTTGATTCATTGATTGAAGTCTGGTGTGTTGCTGCTTGGTTTCAACAAAAACCTGCAGCCACACCGGCCCTTTGTGGAATAGGTTGGAGACCCCTGTTTTATGTAATTATATGAGAGGGGTAACATTAGTTAGTGAGAAGAGGTGAAAGGTCAAACACAGGCTGGGACCCTAAATGGGTGAAAAAAAAAAACCCAGCAGATTTCATTCACCATACAGACAATGGTGAGTGTTGATTATTACTTTACATAATATAGCCATTTGACCAAAGAACTTTTCTACAAAAACCCTAGAAAGATCCAGTGGTCTCAGGCTGGAGGCAAAATTTACCACTGAGATATTTATTTATATTATTATTATTAGTCGTAGTAGTAGTATTATCATCATTATCATCATTATCATCATTATTATCATTGTCATCATTTTAGCTTGAATTATTTTTTGTTTTCATTATACCATTTGGTTAAAATTCTAAAATCTGCAGCTTAGTGTCATTTGTTTTCGTTTGCTCCTGCCTACGCTGCAGAAAAAAATCCTAGAGGAAACACTGATGTTACACACATATATAAGTTTAGTGGAATTTTTTTTTATGGTGAAACCTGATGTAAAACAGGGATTTCTTTTGTTTGTGACTGAAATGTCGGCTCTGATTTATTCCGGGCTTTAATGGGACAGTTTGATGAAAGTCTCATCACTCTGAGGCTCATAGATCAAATCGTGGAAGTGACTGGGCTGTGGGAGTCGCACTGTAAGAAAGAGGACAAATGTGGCTGTGTCGGATGGTAATATTCTGGTTTTTTGTGTTCTGTTGTTTCATTACCATGGTTACTCAAATCGCTGAGAGAACTCATAAAACACGATCCTTCATTTTGCTCCACATCTTTGATGTTTCATTTGAATGTCCTGTCTCCAAGCTGCAGGACGAGGAACACACCAGAGTTTATACCAAGGAAGAGCGCACTGAAGTTTAATGTGCAGGTACATCAGAAAAAGTGCATTATGTTAATTCCAGTTACAGTTTAAAAGAAACCCTAACTGATGAAATGTACCTGGTTTCCTTTAAGCTTAGAAAAAAAAAGGGAAGGCATAAAGACTCGCTGAAGTTATGAACAAAACACTTCACACGCTTTTTAACACTAACATACGAGGTGTTCACTAAGACACTTTATGATTCACAAAACAAATGACTACAAAAGAAATTGATGAGACACATTTGCTCTATGTACTCAACACATACAGAACTGTGCTAAATGAAGCAAAAAAAATGTATATTTACTTTTCATTGTGTGACCATTTCCACAGATTCATATATTCATTAGCTTTTGTAATACATTTAATTGAAAAGAGCCTTTATAAACACCATGTATATCATGTTTTCATACTCGTGCTCGTACTTGTCTTTTATTTTGGGCAGTTTTTGTCACTTTTACACATGGATTATTTGGAGCGTGGGTTTAGTTTTTACATTTGATCTGTATACCTCTCATCTGTACCATCTGACTTTTACAATTCTGCTTCACATAATCTAAAGACTTTTATTACTATTCTTAGATATTTTTTTTTTGCACTAGCTTTATGCAAATTTGATTTCACTTCATTTTGTTGCTGCCTTGACCATTAAATCCCCCTGTTGCAGTCACTCTCATCACATCAAATCTAATCAAATCTGTTCGCTCTTTATCCAAACATATATATAGTATATTGATCAGAGCTGCAGTTGAAAAGATCTGGCCTTTAATAACTGTCAATGTTTCTCCTGTGGCCCCATAGGGACTAAGGCAATAATTTGAATTTCTCCAAATGCATGTAAACTTCCTGAGTGTTTCAAAATTCAAAGTTGGTCTAAACACCCACAGGTAAAGTACATCCACCTCCACCAGGTGAGTTGCAGGCGTTGCAGAGTCATGATGTCACATCCTCCCTGGCAGGACACAGCATCCTGCTCTTCACCCCTGGCCTCATCATCCCTCATAAAAGTCCAACAAAGAGCAAACAACACAGTAAACCAACACAGCCTTGTAAAACACACACACACACACACACACACACACACACACACACACACACACATATATTAACACATCCACATTCCAGAGCAGGGTGCTCTAACACACCCCTCTAGAGTCTTGTGCTTTGATGTGAGTGTGGGAAAGCTCAGGGGAATGGTCTTAGTGGGGGAGGGACGGTGAACAGGAGAGGGACAGGAGAGAGGAGGGAGAGCAGGGTACACATGAGAGGAGAGCAGTGGGATGATACGGGAGGAGACAGAGCGGGGGAGGGGGGCAGAGGTAGGGGGTCAGAGCAGCTGACCCCAGGAGCACCCAGAGGTCAGTCTGTTTCAACAGGGGATGGAGACAAGGACACACACACACACACACACACACACACACACACACACACACACACACACACACACACACACAGTGGGTTTAAACCAGCAGGTCCACGTCTGTCCAGGACTCATTTCTACAGCATATACACTCAAGGAACCCCCTTCAAACTGATTCATTCATACTGAGGAGCCCCAAGTAATGAAAGACGTCCACTAACAGCCCCCCCCCATCAGTGGGTTTGAATGGTTACATTTACATATGTAAGAATAGTTTGTCTCAGAGCTACAGATCTGTTTACATGAGGTTTTTTTTGTTGTTTTTTTTTTATTCAGAGTTACTTATTCCTAATAAAATAATTCAGATTTAAAGCTATTTCCTTCGTGTTTAGGTGGACATGTTAATTTCGAATAAAGGTTGACATGTGACACAGGTGTATTCTGCTCTAGTTAGTGAGGCTTTAAGAGCTGGAGGTACAGAGGGTTCTGATTGGACAGAACAGCCGCTTAATGTCTGGATGTCTACTGGAAGGAAACGATTGCATCCGCTTCCTGTTTTGCGTTCGTTTCAACCGTCAACATGTTAGACCAGATACTAAATGCGATGTTTTAATTTATTTTTGTGATAATTACGCTCGACTAAATTGACCATAGGAATCAATAAACTACAGTAATGCCGGAATATGTGTGTCATCATGAGACTAGGAGCATGTGCAGAACGACAGGAATAATGTTAAAGAGGAATTAACCGTTTACATGGCAGAATTAAGATCGGAATAAACCAGTGACTTTATTTGGAATAAAGTTTAATTCGGATTTATCATTTTCAACTGGAATTAGGTGTTTACATGATCACCTTAAAAGCAGAATTACCTTTCATTTGGAATTAAACATGTATAAAATCACCCTTGCAAACAGGGCTAAAGTAAAGTATATCTCCCATGTATAGAGACTAATGTGACATCCTGTATAAGGAGATACTTCATATTGGAATAAATATTGGATCGGCAATCAATGAAAGTGCATGTTTTAACCCATATACATTAAAAGCATCAGCCAACCAGTACTTTTGTCATTTGTTTTCCGATTCATCTTATTAAAGAAAGTAAGATTAAGGCCAATACATTTCATCTATCTTCAAAAAATAAATAAATACATTCAGAACAGTGTTTCTTTCCATTGCTTCAAGGTCCAGTGACTACAATTTTGGGGAAATTAAAAAGACTTAATTTACACAAGATGTTTTGTGTTATATTTATTGTTCCAAATGGGATTATGTTGCTGCAGTGTTACAATAACCATTTAAAGTAGATTTACAGTATTAAGGCACATTAATGTCACATACATTGTTCAGGTTAATATCCTTTAACTTAAAAAAAAAAAGGCTTTGATAAATGGGGGGGGGGGGGACTTCCATGGATAATTTTTGAGGTTTTTTAGCAGACTTTTCTATGCAGCCACCATAGGTGATTGTGGCGAGATAGGGGGGGGGACTTCACACCAGACCTTTAATTACATCTACTGATTCACTGCAACAGACGCCAAACTGGCAAAAAAAAAAGGAACAATAAACTGAAAAGTCCTCAGGATTCTTCTGTTTTCCTGCACAAACATGCTGAATATGAACAAATGCGGTTCTGAGGGGATTTCATGGGACCCAGTGTTATGGAATTTGTTAAGCATTATAAAATTGAGTGTATAAACTTTCAGTCCAAATGACAGAGTAGAAGTGAGCCAACAGCATTTGGCTAAAATGAGTCTAATGAGTCCAACAAACACAGACCGACTCTACAGGATAAAATAGAACGAGGAACAAAGTTATATTATTATAAAAGTAGAAGTCAGCAGAAAAAGAAGGGAGTCCATATCGTTAACATCTAAAAATAATTGGCCGAGTCATTTGTTTGGATTTTTCAGGAAACATAAAAAAAAAAATAAAAAAAAACTTCACTAGTATTTGATGATTTAGGTAAAAAGAAGAAAAAAATTCACTTTATTAATTATATTAGGAAAATGACGATATGAACATATCTTTTTTTGGGCTGCTGTGTGGATGTGTCAGCTGGTTGTGCCTTGGCAGAGCATGTGTGTGTGTGTGTGTGTGTGTGTGTGTGTGTGTGTACACGTTTGCATGCATGCACACACCACAGTGCAGCAACTAAACAGAGGTTACTTTATATAAAAGCTAGTTCCTGGTTGTGCCCTGAGGTCTCTGTAATCTCACTCTTCTGTCACACACACTTTGCGCATAAGTACACAACCGTGCAAACACACGCACACAAGCAGTACACAAGCGTACGCAAACAGAGGGCTCTGAGGTCCCAGTAATCACACTGGATCTCTGTCTACAGAGCGACTCAGTTCGCCTTCAAAAACACACTGCCACACTCCACCTCTAATTAAACCCAGTGACCTCCTCCAGTCAGAGACAGACGGAGAGAGTGCAAGCGACTGTGTGTGTGTGTGTATGTGTGTGGCCTTCCAGATTAATAATATGTGCATTCAAACATGACCCCCAAGCCCCTGGCCACCCGCCCAATTAACTGTCATCGACTAGTAAAAGACAGCCATGTTGAAAAAAGTCAAAACCACACACAGATGCACTGTTGCTTAAAAGGGCTACATTTTGCCTGCAGGTGTACACACACACACACACACACCCAAACCAGACTACGTCAATGACAACCCTTTCTGCAAATCAGTGTCTGGTAAATGATTTATCTATTCACCGCGAGCATCAAACCATTCATTCATCTGTCTTCTATTCATCCAGTCAAATGGACATCGATCCATATCTACAAATTTCTCCGTCAATCTGCACATTTTGTATCCGTCCGTCCTATCGCGTCCTCATCTGTCTGGCATTATCTGTGCCTCTAAGGTCTGCCGGGGATGATCCCTCTGATTTCAGGGAAAAATTGAATTACACGGCAGGGAGAGAAAAGGAGGCGGGCTGTAATTAGTTATAACACAGAGCACAGGCTGGTGGTGTGGGTCTTTTTTTTTTTTTTTTTTTTCTCCCCAGAGGGATGATGGGGTGATGGTGGTGAGGTCAGTTTCTGATCCAAAACGGCACTCTCTCAAAGACAACCTTCACACAAAGATATAGAAAGAGTGAGAGAAGAAGCCAGAGATAGACAGAAGGAGAGAGAGAGAGAGAGAGAGAGAGAGAGAGAGGTTAAGAGAAGCACAAAGGCGCCCATTCAAGGAGCAGGACTTACAGCATACTCTGCTGACATCATCAAAGTGAGACACCAATCTACCAGAGTTGAAGGGGTGGGCGGGTGGTGGCGGGTGGCGGGTGGGGGGATTCCCGTGTTACTGCTACCTCCTTCCGTCTTTAAGAGCCTCTAAGTGGCTTACATTTCCAGGCTTTTCATGTCCTCATATCAGATTCAGCCACAGAGCGAGTCCATAAATGCCCACTCTGTCCCAGACTGTCACAGAGTAAACTTCACTTTCAACCAGCTTTCTTTAATTTGGAGATAACACGCTTAGATGCAAGTATTTCCGCCTCACTTCCCTTTCCTCATCTTTACAGAGTCATCGACTGTTCCAATAATAATAAAAAAAAAATAAAAAAAAGAACAAACGTACCAGTGCTCTAGTCTGGTTTGAAAACTTCACAAACTTTTTAAAGACAAAAGAATTCCAAACTTTAACCCTTTCATGGACACTGGTCACAACAGTGGACAGTCATTCCACAGCTATTCTGTATATTTATGGGTCAGTCCATGTCAAACCATCCAGAGAAATAGAAATATCCCAACTCAGAAGACTCACATAGATTCATCTTATGGACGTATGAAATAATACCACGTTTTTGACTCATATTCCTCATTGTTTTGAAGTAAAGGCGTCAGTTTTTAAATTATTTTGACAAAGTTGCTCGTCTATCATTTGACCTACATATTACCTATTACACATTGATTTGATATATTATTTAATCAATTTAGTGGATCTTATCAAATTAAATAACTAATATATCAAATCAATGAGTATTACCAGGAATGTAAAGTAAAAAAAAAAATTTCATTTTGTGAAGAAAAAAAAATGAACTCTTCATATATGTAACCTACATTTTTGAGAAGTTTCTGAGGGTCTGGATGCTTTGACATGGAATGACCCTCATAGGTGTTGTGGGTTATGTGTGACATTTTATCAAGAATGAGTCACAAATAAAGAGAAATGAAATTGAAAATGCTGGTTTGATTTCATTTTATAAATATGCAGTGTTGGGTGAAAATGTAAAATAGGTTTAATTAAAAGGAATATTTGTCTCAGAGCTTGAGAAAATAAAAAATTTAAATTAAAAATAAATCTTTAAGCCAGAAAAACTGTCATAAATGTGAAAGATGCTTGAAATCATAGTGATAAAACAATGTGCTGATTGGATTCCTTCGTGGGCGTGTGGGAATCTACGACATTCTAGGTTTAAGAGGCAGCTGCCGAAAAGTTCGTACAACATAACAAGCTGGAGTTCTGTTGGTCATGATGATGGATGTCATTAAAGAGATAATTTGGTAGCTTCTTAATCCAAGCTTTGAAAATGTCTTTCTGGCTCAAGTCCAACAACTGAGTCATTTTATTCATTCTCTACAGTAGCACATGAATGGACCATTGTGCTTTGTCAAACTTGGGAAAGCACTTAGAGCTACGGTGAAACCCCCCCCCCCCGGAGTCACAGCTGATCATATTAGAACTAAACACATGTGAAATATTTACAGGTTCAACCCATAGTTTCAACCAAACACAGAAAACTCAGTGTCCAGTCATGTGTTTAACCCATGTTTATTGGGGTTACTAAGTGCTAGATAATGCTGGACGTCATGTCTAGTCGGAAACGTTTGCTTCATCAAAGCCGTGTGAAATGCAGAGTAGAGGTGTGTTTTCTGTCGGACAGTGTTTGGAGATGAAAGCTTCAGAATAAAGTGGACCCACGTCTCGAAATGACGCATTTTCAGTAACGGGGCGAGTCAGAACAATGTAAAGAAGAGACTTTCAGAGGCTTTTTTTATATATAAACATTTGAGTAGTTCTTTACCTTTTATTTGTTTTTATCCGTGTTCTAAAACAGTGGCCCCCAACCTTTTTATAACTGTGGCAATTTAACCAGGGATGGGTGTGTGTGTGTGTGAGGGGGGGGGGGGGGGTTAACGAAGATTGTTTGTATCTACATTAGTGGGAATCACCTGTCACAATAACAGACATCCCCAGTCCCAAAAACAAATTTCAGGGAGATGCTTATTGACCCTTCCAACCCCCCCACCCCCTTTCCAAGTTATTGAACGAAAACATGTAATTCATGAGTAAAAAATTGCAAGAAAATCAGTGAAGTGAAATATATTAATATATGAGGTGTGTTTTGTGTGCCCAGACCAGGGCTGTAAATTAAAGGCCTATTGGGAGTCCAGAGGTCACATGACCCACAAACTATTGAACAAAAACGTGTAATTTGAGTAAGCATTTGCTAGTTAAATTAATACATATATTAATTATTAATTAATTTATGTATTGATTCATTCGTTCGTGTATTTATTCATACATTTGAGATGAATATATAATTGATTTAATGGAGAATTATTTTTATTTTTTTTATTTGTTGCCGGTCAATTTATTTTGTGACGGTCCCTAAACTCCCAGACAGCAAGGAAGTCTGTGTCCGCTCCTGAAGCCTCTCCAGTAGGTAAGGGCTGAATGGACAGCTGCTGATACTTGTGGAGAAGGTGCACATCTGTCAAATATCAGACTAGAGCAGCTCACTGGACATAAGTTTGATCGGAGAGTCGGTGGATATCTGGAATATTTTATCTGACTCGTGGGCATCAGTGATATCCATATCAGGGAGACTCCGGGAACTTCCGGGAGACTTGGGATGTCTGTGATAAATCTATATTTCAAGAACAACTCGTGTGATTGTCTGTTAAAAGATTTATTTTTTGGGGGGGAATTGTAGGCTCCTCTGTCTCTTAGTGCGACTTTTCCTCTTCAAAAGACTTGGGTTACATTTTTGGCGTTAAATTGACAGAGATGTAACCGAGAGAATCCAGTCATTTTTCAAAATAAAAGATAATGAATACAAGAGAAATAATTAATTCTGTATTAGGCAGCTGGCGGCTCGGTACCAATTGACCATGGATCGGTACCGGTCCATGGCCCGGGGGTCGGGGACCACTGTTCTAAAGGGTTAAAAGTAAAAAACGAATGCTTTTCCACTCGTACAGTTGAATAATACAGAGACAGGGTTTTTATTTATTTAGGGAGCTGCTTCATTCAGGTGCATTAATTGTTCACTGTGATAATATACTGTTCAATATGTCAGTTTGACCATATAATTACTTAAAATACGGGTCGTGTTACAGTGGGTTGGGTTGGGTTGCGGTACTAATTGACCTGATGTGTGGGGTTGTACGACGCATGTTCAAAATTGGACCCGTACATGACTCTGCGTCCAAGTACTTACAATCCAATCTGTAACAGCAATGCTAATGCATTTACATGCCTCAAATACTAATGATATGTACAGAAATACTCCACTTATGTCACAGTGTTTATTTTGTCTGCTGTTGTGTTGCTAGTTAACACCATTTGTCAGAAGCCATTCCATAATATACTACTATTAACGTGACAATATTCCAACCCTGAATACTGCGTTTGTGTCTAATATGTGTGTAAGGCGGCAACAAAGTCCATTTATTCAACACTGTTTCGACACAGGACGGGTCAAAATAGGCTTTAATCTAATCTATGATGCATATTCATAAAGTGTGCACCATGGGAACAGAGACATTTAAGAACTCCTGAACCGACAGATGACAAAACACATGTACTTTCCAGAAAACAATTGTCTTCTATCAATGTAATTATACTTTTTTTTCTCCTTCGTTCAGACTGTGTATAGGTGTAGATGTTACCTGCTACACAGTGTCAGTAGGAACAAAATCTTCGATAAAGTATATGAAACAAATATTTAAACTATGGATGCGTTTCAAAACTCAAGTGATAAATGGTTTACTGAATTTTTAATGCATCTGGATGGAAAATATATATATATTTTTGTCAATTTTAGTCCATAAACATCACGTAAGAGTTGGTTTATAATTCTAATTGATGGTAAATACTAATGCTAATGCGTCAGTTTCAAAAAGATATGATGTGACTGACCCTGGATGCATTGCAGTGAGCCGTCCTCTGCCCGGATGGTAAACGTCTCCCCTGGGTTCACCTGCACCAGGATCACCTGTAGACACACAAACACACACACACACACACACACACACATTAGATCAGATTAAATACTACAAGATAAAGGAGTGAATGCAATTACCGTATTTTTCAGACTATAAATCGCAGTTTGTTTTTTTCATAGTTTGGCCGGGGTGCCACTTGTATATGAAATTATTAACATTATTATATAATTTTGCATGTTATTTTCACACTAATATGTTAATATGTTACATTAACATACCAGACATGTTCTCGGTTCGTTATTTATTCAACATGTAACGTTAATATGTTACTATTCAGCCTGTTGTTGTCTATTTTATTTTTATTTTAAATTGTCTTTCAAGATTAAATATCTGTTCTTGCCACTGGATTTTTTTTTCTTTTAATGTTCCCCTATAAATCTGATGTTTTTCTTTCCTTCTTAATTATGCATTTTTTTGGCTGGTGCAACTTATACTCTGGTGTGACTTATAGTCCGGAAAATACGGTACGTAAAAACAAAAAAAAAAAAAAACTATTAAAAACGTCCAATCAGAAGTCACACAAATTGTCATCTGTGCAGCCCACAGGCTTGCAGAGGTGACATAACGTGCATCAGATCTCAGAGTAGGTGTGGGCTCAGAGTTGACACACATAAATGAGGTGTTAGATAAGCCACAGAGGCGTTCTTGTCGCCTCACACACCCTGATCTGAGTAACAGCTTCTTTTTTTTTCCCCCTGCCTATCTCTTGACTGGCAGAAAACCACTAAACCCAGCACATCCAGTATTTACCCCCCCCCCCTCCACAGTGTGAGTGTCAGTGCAATAACTGATGCAGACAGGTGAACATGCACAAACATATTTCACTTACACTCAACTGTCTCTGTTAAACATGTCTGGAGCAACATCGCCGTGCGTCTTACCGTCATATTCTCCGCATACAGATTGTTGAGAGTGTACACGTGGCTGTAGACATGAAACAGGTGACCCTCCATCGCACACACACACACACATTTATTCACAGACCCATCTCTGTCTATGCTCTACAGGTGTGCTGGTAGAAAAGCCTCATATCTCGCGTTCATCCCTCCTGTAGCGTCTGCATGCTCTCCCATCTCAGCTAACCTGCTTTTCTCCCTCAGACACACACACACACACACTTTCTCACACACTTCCTGCTCTGTCTGCTGCAGCGGCTGCTGTTGCTATGGGAACCACAGCATAGTACAGGGCGACCCATGTTTCCCAAGGACTGAGAAAACCCCCATGTCAGACCATGTGGGTGTGTGTCATGGATCTTCATAAGCAACACCAATGTTTTAGGTTTTTTTTTATTAAGAAATATATTAAATAATTAAATGTCATCATAAAAATCACTCCAGCTCTAATGCCACAATCAGTTTATGTTACAGAAGTGGAAGTTTTACCCTTAATATAAACACTAAAGCCAACACACCTTATTAAAACACAGAAAAAATATAACTTTAAATGAAATATTAAACTATACACAATGTAAACCAGCAGATTTCCAACACTATCTGATGATTCCTTCAAGTTACAATTGGCTTTTTTTTCAGTTGATGACTACTATACAAATATCTACAATTAAAGTAATAAATGTCATTTTCTGCTCATTATTTTGTTCATAGTGTAATAAAAGCCTATTTATGGATTCACAAGTTACTGGAATTGAACACACTGAAACTACATTTGTTTGTGTTATGTTTGCAAATGTTAGATTTAACAGATATGTCAATATTAAAAGCCTATTCAGGAGAGAAGTGACGAGTATTAACAGAAGTTAAATGTCCTGACGAGAGTGAAACATGTGAAAAATACATCAGTGAATTGCAAAAGTAAAGTGTGGAACTCGCGATGAAATATGGTATTTCTGGATAATTATCAGTACCATGCAAAATACAAAACAAATGCTTGATGAAGCACATATGGCATAATTATAATGTATTAGCTCATATTATCATATGTCACATACATGACAACGGAAGGTTCTGTGTTTAAAAGAATCACTTTAGGGAAAAAAATATTATGTGATGTTTTGCATCATCATTATTAAAAGCATGTCATGTACCTGTTGTTGAAATGGAAGTATTTAATGTAAAGTACATGGATGGCAGACCACAGAACTTTTCCAAATGGACAATCAAAGGACAGCAGCTCCTGTTACACAGCCTGTTCAAGGTTGGAATGTTGTGCCTTTATTCTGCCGCACTGTTCAGTATAAGGAGGTACAAAGATGTGTGTGTCCATGTGTGTGTGTGTGTGTGTGTGTGTGTGTGTGTGTGTGCTTTTAAAGCTGCAGGAGCTGACCGTCAATGGGATGAATTGGCAGAATTTGATCATCCAGCCCTTCATTCTGCAACTCTCTCTTTTTAGTCCAAGTCAATGGTATAAATATAAACGTGAAATTTCACACATATTATTATTGGGGTGTTTTTTTTGGGACTTAAGTATCTTGAATCTTAAGTCATTAGAAAGTTGGATACAAATTTGTTGAAAACTGTTTATAGATGTCATTTGACTCATTGATTGATATATATATATATATATATATATATATATATATATATATATATATATATATATATATATATATATATATATATATATATATATATATATATATATATCCTTGAACAGTGAGTCAATTTATTTAACACTGTTTTGACAGGACCGGTCAATAACAGGCCTAAAGTTAATCCATGATGCATATACATAAGGCTGCAGCCTGGGAACACAAACATTTAGAAACTCCTAGAACAACAACTGACAAAGGACACATGCTTTCCAGAAAATAACAATCTTAACATTAGATCTGCACAATATACTGTTTGAGCGACATCACAATGTGTCTGTGTGTGTGTGCAATAGTCACACCGCAGCTTCTACAATTACTTTTATTTTTTATTTGATTTTATATATATATATATATATATATATATATATATATATATATATATATATACATACATACATACGCACACACACACACACACACACACACACACACACACACACACACACACACACATATAATTTTTTATTGTCCATTTCATTTATTTTTTTTATTTACTTATTTATAATTAATTTTATTTAATTATTTTGGCTGTATGAGGACACTGACTGAAACATATGTTCTGTACACTTTATGTATTTATTTTTTAGTAATTTATTTTAGATATTTTATAAAAATCTGGGTTTTTTTCTAATATCATGCAGCGCTACAGTACTTAGCGTGGTCCTCTACTCAACTGAGTGCAGATAAAACCTTAAACTATAGATGTTTTCAGAATTTGTGAAGACTCACAAAATGAGAGATGTACAAATAAATTTTTTTATTTTTTTTACGCCGTAAACCTTATAAGAATCATCTTCTAGTTCCAAATATGGTAAATACTTGTCCTCACAGTGACTAATCATTAAATATTTCACTGTGGATGTGTTTTAGAACGGATACAGCAGATTATAAAAGTTTGGTCAGAAAATAAGTGTTTTTTTTTTTGTCAAATCTACTCCACAAACCTCATGTAAGAGTCACCTAATAATTCAACCAGTGGAGATCTGAGGACACTGTTGATTAGCAAAAGGCTCAAATGGAGTAGTTCTACAGCTAAGAGGAGGTTTCATCTCCAAACACTTGAATAATAATAAACTGAATGATAATGATGGAGTTCTGAACAGAGACACTAACACCATCAGGAACATTTAAAAAAATTAAAAAATTAATTTTATATATATATATATATATATTATTCATGCATTACTTACATCTTTTATTACTTATTTATTATTAATTATTTTAGTAATTTATTGTTTTTATGTTGTACTGACCAAAAGGCGCTGCTCAAATATCATTGTACTTTGTTTTATGATGATAATAAAGGCTATCTATCTATCTATCCATCCATAATGTAATAACTTCAACTTTAATCTGTGCTTTTACGAACATGACCTAAAAATTAAATATGAGAAAACACCACATTTTTATTGAAGAAATGAAAAGCCATTGTTGAGGGTTAGGATTACCTGTCGGGGTGGGAAACTCATCTCAGTGGTTTTCATTATCCATCTGAAATGGAAGGATGCTGCCCCTTCTACAGTATCACACTGGGTTAAAGATGTACTACTTCAGCTTAAAGGACAATTTTGTCGGTAAATGAGGCAACAAACACAGAGGGCATAATTTACCATTGTGTTTTACCTCCTTTAAGCCCTGATGAGTCACCGTTGATATATTCTGAATGGACGGTTTAGTTAAAATATTCAGAAAAACTAAACTTTTATCAATTTTTTTTTGCATTTTTATTGTGTTTTGTTCATGAACTGATGTGTAGAAATAAACGGGTGTCAGAAAGTCAAAACTACTGGAACCAAATTACAATAATTCTCATAATGTTTTGATTCTTTTTAGTTCTTATTTTTTACCATTTGTTTAATCTTATTTATTATTTTGTCATTCTTTATTACTTTTTTGTTTATTTCGTTGCTTATATTATTTATTTTCCTACATGTTGTATTATTTTTATGCAATTTTCTTACATTTGCATCTTACTTTGTTCATGTTACTTACCGAACTTATTATTCATTTCCGTTGATCACTTTAGTGCCCCCACCCCCACCCCCCCGACATCCTCTGGCATAATTGCGGAAAAAGTGTTTCCATTGTGCTTTTGTAATATATTACAAAATCGAAACGTCTGAAAAACTACCTGAAAATGTTTTTTTAGCGATGGTTGAGTGTTTAAATTACCAGTTTTTTCGAACGTTATTTACATCATGTAAATTTCCAAGGGTAATGGAAACGCAGGTCGTGTACACTTGGTTGGTTGGAACAAACACTTGCAGCGACACCAGCCCTTTGTGGAATAGTTTGGACAAGCTTGAGTTAAAGGGTTAAACATCGTCAAGACTTTCAACCAAATAACTGGAAACAAGGTTAAACAACTGTTCCATTTAATTGCGTTAAAATTTTTTAATCCGATTACTCACGATGATGGATTATTATGGAAATATTGCACAGCTCCATGGGTATATACCCAGAGAATCCCCAAGATTTATTACATCTTTTAGCTTGGATGCTTTGAAGGAAAACACAAAGATACAAGATATAAGCGTGTATAAACAGGTGAGATCAGGTAGATACAGACAGGAAAGCTGATAGACAAGCAGGCAGACAAACGCAAACACACAAGTATGTACTCAGACTCAACACAGACACCCACACACACACACACACACACACACACACACTGAAAACCAGTTTAAGACAGACCCAGAAACAAACAAATACACACAAAAACAAACACACACACTAGTCAAATCTATATAATCATGGGTCTAGGTCCTTGATTCCACAGTGACTTTAAACTGCAGGGTGCTACAGTAAAAACGCTCCCTAACTGCTGTGTGTTACAGCCAAAACCCTCCCTAACTGATATGTGCCGCAGCCAAAACACTCCCACTGCGTTTCCTCCGGGCTGCGAGGCTGGAGATGATACATAAACATCCCTTAACTCCCAAAAGCACGCAGCGTATAACGACCCCCGTGCGACAACAGGCCCAGGCCCAGGTCACTTAGCGCTGATGCTTCTTTTAATTAAGTCCATCGCTTCCTTCCAGAGTCGGCCTTTGTTTTTTTGAAGGTGATCCAGTTGGCTCTGCAGCCTCTGATAAGATCAGCCAATCACAGAGGCCCAGGCTGGATCCAAACTCAAGCCTTGGACGGGATCAGCTGAGTCATTCACTCTGAAAAATTATCAATGGATGCACTTCTATGCCTACTTAAACGTATTAGATCAGCAGATCTGGACGGTTCTGAGAGGCTTTTAAAACTCACCTTTATTGCTTTTATGTGGTCCAAGAAGAAAAGGCAGTGTGTGTGTGTGTGTGTGTGTGTGTGTGTGTGTGTGTGTGTGTGTGTGTGTGTGTGTGTGTGTGTCTATACTGTGTTTAATTGTGTTGTATATTGGCTGTAATTCTCGCTGGTTGGTGCATTTTCTGTTCATCATTTTTAATTTTCTGACAGTTTAACTCCATCTTATACCCACATAATTATAATTACATACAACAGCACTTATGTATAACCATTTATCATATTGTATATACATGTCTGTACTAATTTCATGTCTTCTAGTATATATATATATATATATATATATATATATATATACACACCCACACAGATGAAATATCTTAGCTTATATTGTTTATTTCCAACATTTTGTATTATTTTTCTTCTTTTTTGTTCCATTTGTGTCTTACTTTGTTCATGTTACTTACCATTATATTGGTTTATTTTACATTTTTATTAATCACTTTGGCTATTTTTGTGTTCGAGTTAGAGATGTAATGATTGACCTGTATGGATTTTTTCAGGGGCCGAGCAATTTTTTTATTATTTTATTTATTTACATTAACCCTCAATGAACAACACAGGCAGCCAAAATTTCTAAGCCAATACAGATTTTTCTTCTGTTTAATGGTATTAAATGTCAGAAAATAGTTTTTACTTACAATTACAAAACAAAACCTAATAAATATTACCACTAAGAACTTCACCTGTCATTAATAATAGCAGGTAAAAAAGCATATCAACCAACACAACAAGCTGTTACTGATACAAGAAAAAACCTAAATATTGCACGATATATCAGCCTCTCTTCAGTATTTAGAGCTTCATTAATGTATATTTAATTTTCTTTTTTTGTCATATTGATTATTTATTTCCTGTCACTTTTTATTACACTTGAATGGATCAACTTTAACCCTAATACGTCCCTCTGGGATTAATAAAGTACTCTGCCAGCACCAGCACCTGAGGGTAATTCGGACCCCACAGGCCAGTGTGAATGATCAGTGTGAATGAAGACGTGCAGTGGAAGTCCGTCCCTGAGTCCAGCTGAAAAGGTAAAGCTGTGTGTGGACTCCAGTACAGGACGGTGCAGTATGAAAACCATGCATGTCCAAGACTGGAAGTCACATAATCACTACTAACTGAAATGACTCCATCACCACCAGACTATAGATGGGGCGCCTGCCAGAGCTGCACAATATATTATCAGAACATCAATATCACAATGTACGTGTTCGCAATAGTCACATGACAAGTCCTGCAATGTAGGAGACAAATGAGCTCAATATTTTCTCATCTCATTTCAATAGAACCTGACACACACTGAGCACATCACAATCATTCTGAACCAGTAACAAGACTGAAAAATAAGCAACCAACAAGAGACAATCACCCAAAACCAACAAGAGAAAATCACCCAAAACCAACAAGAGAAAATCACCCAAAACCAACAAGAGAAAATCACCCAAAACCAACAAGAGACAATCACCCAAAACCAACAAGAGAAAATCACCCAAAACCAACAAGAGAAAATCACCCAAAACCAACAAGAGACAATCACCCAAAACCAACAAGAGAAAATCACCCAAAACCAACAAGAGACAATCACCCAAAACCAACAAGAGAAAATCACCCAAAACCAACAAGAGACAATCACCCAAAACCAACAAGAGACAATCACCCAAAACCAACAACAGACAATCACCCAAAACCAACAAGAGAAAATCACCCAAAACCAACAAGAGAAAATCATCCAAAAGCAACAAGAGACAATCACCCAAAACCAACAAGAGAAAATCATCCAAAACCAACAAGAGAAAAACACTCAAAACCAACAAGAGAAAATCACCCAAAACCAAGGAAAAGCAACATCAGTTATGTGGATTTTTTTTTTTATTATTATTTTTAGAAATAGTAGTATTTTTTTATATTAATTTATTATTTTACACAGATGATACTTATTTATGTATTTAATTTAATTTATTAAAGTTATTTATTTTTATTAATTTCCATTTTTATAATCTTTTAACTGTACCTAGAACTGTGGGATAATGGGGGGTTTGATATAAAGCACTTTGTGCTCCATGCACCACGTATGAAAAGTTCTATGTAAATAAAGTCATTTCCTCATCGTCTGCTTCCCTTCCAGACTTTATAGAAGATACGTAGAATGTCTTTATTGTCATTATAAAAAAGTACGATGAAAATGAAACATGTCATCGTATTCAGGTGTGTTGAGTCGCATTATGTAATAAACGACCAAAGTGTAATAACCTTTTCATTTCATTTTGTCACATTATGTAATAATTTATTCCATTTTGCAGCAGCAGGTGCTTTGGTGGTATGTTTGGGAAACATTCTAAGTAGTTTATGTCTTGGCTGGTAATTAGACATATTAGACATTAGGACAATTTGAAATTATGGATATATTTTGGGAAAATAAATTTTGTTGTTTGTTTAACCTTTTGAGGCAATTTCATCTTTGTTTAAAATTAATGTTAGTGGATAAATGATCTGTTCACAGCAGCTCTGTAAACAAGCAGAAGACACTTATGTTGTTTAACCTCTTAAGTCCCAAGCGGGTTTTCTAGCAAATTCAGCCTAATATGCATGCCTAAATTAAAGTAAAATACAATTAACAAACAATAAACTATGCTTTAGAATTGTTATTACATAATGCACCATGTTATTACATTTTCTACAGACTAAACAAGTTGCAAGTGCATTTTTTAATAATCTCCTCAAAATGTAATATCTTATTATATAATACAGCAAAATGTATTACAAAATGCATTGGGGCAGTTTATTACAAAATTAAATGAAAAGGTTATTACATTTTGGATGTTTATTACAAAATGCAGCTCAACAGGTGTCATTCTAAAGTGTATATATATATATATAGAGTAATAAGATAAAAAAAAATATAAAAATGTAAAAGATTGCACGTTATAGATAGAGATAAATAGAAATAAACAGGAATATAAACAGACTAACATACCGCATAGTAGAGGGAAGAACACATTGGTCTTTCACCAGTTCACTCGCACTATTTACATAAAATATTGCACATATTTGTATTACACAATTATTCATGTGACTACACATGCTCCACACAGTCTTAAAGGGGAATAAACAATATCTTACCAACACAAACAGTCAAAAGAGACAAAAAAACCCACTTATTTTCTTTATTATTAAAATACAGACTGTACCGTCATGGGTAAAATAATGGTGGTTATTGTAGTAAATGTCGGTAAATTTTCACTTTATGGCCCAAACCTAGTGTGACCCTCCCCAAGTAGGATACGGACCTGGAAAGGCCATATGAAAGTGCCTTTATGCTTCTGGAGTCAAACTACAGGTCACTAGGACACTAAACACCAGTGAAAGACTTGACAAATGTCCTGCTGATGTCCCGCCCCTGTTCACACAGGTCTATTGTTACTGTGTGTAATGAACGTACACCTGAAACTACAAGGTAACAAGTAAAGATATACATTATTTGATTAGTTCTATCAATAAAGACTTTCCTATGTAACATCTGATAAAAGCCTTTAGTGACTAATATTACCAGAGCATTAGCATTCATATAGAGTAAAGTGTGTGCATGTGTTTTCGCATCTGTGTTTATTCTTGTTACAAAAAGGAAGAAAAAAAAAAAAAAAAACACAAAACCTTTACCGTAACAGCTTGGCAGACCTGCTCATTACCTGTTGGAACAACCCATGAGGCATGTGACAGATGACAACAAAGGGAAGTGAAGGGATGTGCCTGCCTGAGGGTTTGATGTGTATTCATGCGTGCAAAGGTTGAGGTTTTCACGCAGCAACAAAACACCGTTTCAAAAGGACGTGTACGTTGTTTGTTTATTCCTCAAGGATATCCACGCTGAAAAGAGTCTAATAACGCATATGCACATGTCCATGAGCGTGAGTGTTTACCTGCTGCGCTGCATCACCGTTAACCATGTGAGGCATAAGCGGGACCTCCCCGTTCAGGAGGGGGGGCGGAGCCAAGTCCAGTGGAATCTGGTCTGTCATCATCATTGTGACGTACATTCATGGAGAAATTCACTGAACTGCCCTACCTGTAGAAAGAAGAACAGGAAGAGAATGTCAGCCAAAGCTTTTTATAGACGTGCATATTTTAACAAAGACAAGAAATCTGTGCTGGAGGTAGAACTGAACAACAGACTGTAACAGATCATAATGTACATGAGCGTAATAGTCCTGAAATTATTGACACTTTTTACATTTATTTGTATAGATTTTTAGTTTTTACATTTAGTTTTTAAAACCTATTTGATTTTATTTGACTTTGTTATGTATTTATTTGTCTTATTTATTCATTTATTTATTTCTATTGTTTAGTATGTTTATTTTATGAATGTTTTTTTTTTAATTTGTATTATTGTTATTTTTTATTTTCTTTCTTTATTTTTTTTATTATAATTTTATTTATGTATTTATTTATTTTTAATTAGTAATTTTATTTAATTATTTTGGCGACAAGAAGTATGACACTATGTCGACCACTGATCTGTTTGATCGTTTGTGTCGGCACCACACAGTTGTTATATACTATATATTTTTTCATATCTCAATATATATATATCACTGGGTAAAAAAATACAAAAATAAATTACAATGCCCTACTACTTAATTTTCAAGTTTTCTCATACATAAAATCCTACTATAACTATAAGGTGCATTAAACTGAACTAAATAGATAAGTCAGTCAAACAATGTTAATGAACGTATTCACAACTGTCAATTTTGTTGAATTGTAACAAAACACACTCGCCATGTACGACACAAAATCACTTTAAAGTCACTAAACACAACCAAAATTAACCCACATATAAGGCGCTCTGGATTATAAGGCACACTGTTGTTTTTGGAGAAAATTAAAGACTTTTACGTTCTCTTTTTAGTCCAGAAAATATGGTAGTCATTTGCACATTTATTACTGGTTCAGAGCCATCACACACAGTTCAGTCAATATTAAACAAAAAGAGTACAATGCTGTTGGTCTTTAAAGGCCACAAAAGGAAAACATTGCTGGGTTTGTGTTGGATTTCTATTTTTTAAAAAAAACACCAAGATGTACTTTATAAAAGCTTGTTTTTAGATCCCAGCTTGGGAAAGAGCGACAGAATATTTTGTTTGACATAAAAAAAAATCACTTGTAATCAGAGAAGTGAAATTAAATCGTGCAAACAACTGATGCGTAATAAAAATGTAAGAGCAGACGCTGCACCGGTTACTATAGCTGCTTATCATGAGATTTCCTCTTTGGCAACATCATTTTCCACTTCTTGTGAGCATGAAGTCGTCATTCTGCTTCGTTAAGGGGCTTTTGATTCTTATTTTTCCATTGGGTTTATTGCAGTAGTAATTTGAATAAGCTGTTGGATCGAACCCTGGCTAGCTAAAAGACAGGAAAAAACACTTAAGATACAAAAAAGCAATCGAAAAAAAAAAAGAACTGTGGACAAGACGAGACACACTTTGTTGTAATGCATGTTCTTCCCACTGACATATTGTACTTGCTTTGTACACTCGTATCACTGCCGACAAGCTTGATCACGTCAATGAAAAAAAGAAAACAAGATTAAAGAGACTATTTAATACAATAGTCGTATATACAGAAGGGATTAGACAGAGTATCCTGTTTACAGGATTAATTAAACAAAGAAACTCAATGAATATCTTTCAGTTTATTGGATGAATAGGGAAAACTGCACCTGCTGGCTTTGTAATTATAACACACATTACATTCACTAAGTCGTATAAATACTAAAGCTGTCAGAATTTACGCAGATTTTTCCATCATTACATTACCATTTAATGCAATTAAATGGAACAGGTTCAAGTTGTTTTGTTGAAACTGCTGAAGATGTTGAATAAATATGTGAATTGCATATATTATATATATATATATATATATATATATATATATATATATATATATATATATATATATATATATATATATATATAGTGTATATATTCAGATTTTGGACATTTTCTGAAGGTTTTTGGCATTTTTTCTGCATTTCTGAATAGTTGGTGAATAGGTTTTGTATATTTCATTGCTTTTAGTGTTTTTTGGGGGAATTTTAGCATATTTTGGATATTCTTTTCCCCACATTTTTTGTTTCTTCATCAGTTTTTGTGAATTTTGTGGCAAATTTGAACACAAAAATCCCCTCTAAAACAATCAACCAACAATCATGATGAACTCAAATTAATCCAAAGTTACCTTGTGATTAATCTAATAAAAAAAAATTTTTATAACTTGACAGCCCTAATAATTATACATGTTCCTTTAAGAGGTAAATCGTGTTGTCTTTTTTTTTGGGGGGGGGGGGGGGATCTGGGTATAACCAAAACAAAAACTCAACAATAGCAATGATATTTATTTTTAAGTGGAAAATAAGACAGTTTCACCCAAGTGGCTAAAACACTAAATAAAAATACATAAGCTGCAAAACCGGGGTCATCCTGGTTTTGACCTTTAACAGTCAAAATGTATGTGGCTGACACTTTACACACTGTGAAAACCACATAGATAAAAACAAACACAAACACACACACACTGCTGCAGTTCCCATACACTTCCGCCGGTAGCATACACAACTCCTGAGGGAACACAGTCGCACAGAAACACACATATATACACAATCCAAGCCAAAAACATCCTGTATGATGCACCTCTGTCTACACGCAAACACCTACGCACACTATACACACACACACAGTCATTGCCAGAGGTAGATTACTGAATGACGTGTGTGTCTGAATTCAATACTGTTGAGTGAAATCACTGCTAAAGAGCTACTGACAAATGGCTTTAAGCTGCTATTAGCGCAGATACCAAACACACACACACACACACACACACACACACACACACACGTAATATGCATCAGGGAATGTGTTTTTCACATTATATAAGCAGGAGTACACACACTTAGAGGGGCTTATATTTTTCTAAACTTATTTTTTTTATTAGTCTGTGGTTCATTTATATTATGTATTTGGACTCTAATAGTTCCTAAAGTTTGAATTGGAACCCTCTGCAGGTTTTTATTAGTTACTTTATTTATTACTCCTTTTGGCAAAAATCAAATGGATTTCTACAAGTTTAATTTGTTACATCTATAATAGAGCTGCACATTATATCATTAGTGCATCGTCATTGTGATGTACATATGCGCTATTAAAAAAAAAAAAAGTCTTTAATTCATGTCCACGTGTCATTGTAAGTAATGCTGAATTCTATTTTTGTATTTGTGTTTTTATCGTATTCTTTTTATTTACTTTAAGCTATTTTTTTTTTCATTTGATTCCTTTGAAGTGTTAGTTAAGTTGATGAAGGGAGGATCTATATTATATTAAGCTTTTGGCCTCCATTGTACTGTTATATCTTATTTGTATTTATTACCTCCACCAAGGAGGTTACGCATTTGTCATCTTTTCAAATGTGAAATAAACTAAACTTAACTAAACTAGGACTGCAAGAGGACTAGGGTTGTTTTTTTTAAATCCTATAATATAACAAATGTGTGGCACCAACGTAAACTCATAAATTACTCGTACTCCCGGTTGCCGTAGCAACAGGTGGAAGATACTGTCCACACAGTACGCATTTTGATATTATCCTTCTTATAGTTCAAATAATTCCAGAGTTGTCAACCCCACTGGATACCCCAAAAAAAAAAAAATCCCAACATTTTGACCACCTGTATAGAACTAAAAGTGCCAAAGTTAAATAAACACGTCAAGAAAAAATGTCATAAAATCGGAATTAAATACATGAACGTTTCTTGAAGGGAGATGATGCTAGTCTTGTGGATCCTGAGAGTGTGTTCCACCACTGAGGGACTAATACAGAGAACAGTTTAACCTGGGATCGCTTAGACAGAGCAGAGGGTAGCGCTAGTTGGTTTGTGTTGGCAGAGCGTAGATCTCTGGCAGGAGCATACGGCTTTAACATAAATACAATATTAAAAAAAATAAAAAGTTTAAAAAAATAAATAAAAAAAGTCTACCTTTAAATGCAGCACTATATGATATCAATAGTAATTATTGTCAGATGGGGGTGCTTATTTTATCAGAACATCGGTCTGCTTTCACACCTCCATAAGATCCTCACCAGGGTTCCTTAGGTCCAGACTGAGTCCGACCATTCAGCCTGGTCTTGGTCCGCTTGTTTGGTCCAGACCAGAGTTTGGTGGTTTGAATTCAGACCAGCCAAAACGGTCCGAATCAAAGGAAATTTGGTTCGTTAGGTCCGGACCAAACATGGTAGGTGTGACTGCGCGACTAAACCTTTACTCATTCATTCATAATCGATGTTACTTGTTGGCACCAAGTCTTAGTTTTCGGCCATGTTCCCATTTGTTGCTCATCTGTCAACGTTACCAGAGACTCGTTCCAAACTGATTAAGAAGGATTGTGATTGGTGGATCACTGCCTGTAGTCTGTGGGTGTTGTTGGTTGTTACATAGACCAATGGATTGTCTTTTCTGTGCCATTCATTCACATCCATTTCAAATAAATATACCCAAAGATGTTTTTAACCAACAGTATTTACCACCCTGACTCCTGACGAACACATCTGACGTGCAATATTGTTTATAAAGGTCAGTGCAAGAACAGAATGTATGTTTGTATGTGATTGATGGGTTTCTGTTTGTTTTTACCCATTTATTTTAGTTACTTTTAGTTGTATATTTATAGTAGGTTTCATATGTTCACTGTCAGGCTGAAACCTCTTGTGTCTAAATGAATTTTTTTTTTTTTCAGGAAACTGGGCAAATTATGTATATTCTAAATAAATAGAATGAAGAGATGTATTTTCATTTCCATTTTCAACACTTTTCATTGGTTAAATATTTATAAACCAACCAGACTAATGTGAAGACTGACCAAAGATAAATTTATGACTAAAACAAAAGACCAAAAAATAGACTTACAAGGTTTACCAACACCAATGATACGATGGAAATACTGATTGGATGGCACTTTTTTTTTTAAAATTTAAATTCTGAATTATTTATTACAAATAAAATCATTTGGAACTAAAGCCATGTAAATGGGGGTGTTCTGCTCTAATTAATTAAGCTTTCAGAGCTGGGGGGGGGGGGGGGTACAGAGGGTTCTGATTGGACAGAACAGCCGCTTAACATCTGGAAGGAAATGACTGCATTCACTTCCTGTTTTACTTTCTTTTCAACTGATACTACATGTGATTTTTCCCATTTGCTTTTAGGTTAGACCAGGAGCATGTGCAGAATGAGAGGAATAATGTTAAAAAAATGTTTAAAAACGAATTAGTCATTTTTATGTCAGAGGAATTATTGAATTCGGAATAAAGACCAGAATAAACCAGTGACTTTATTCAGAATTAACTTTAATTCTGAGTTGGGTTTTTTTCACCTAGAATTAGGTGTTTAGGTGTAATCTTAAAGCAGAATTAACTTTTATTCTGACTTAAATGGGAATAAAACTTCCCATGTAAACAGGTTTATTATGAAACAATGATAGCAGAGGTGCAGGGGTGACATGATAGCAATTAGATGAACTGTGACTTTAATTAAACACATGTTTGAGTAAATGAATCTGCCTCAAACTGCTTTTGTGCTCAAATTTCTGGAATTACTCTAGAGCTTATTAAATATATACAGTAATTCAGAATTGTTATTACCTCCACCAAGCAGGTTATGTTTTTACCAGAGTTTGTCTGTTTGTTTGTTAGCAAGGATATGGACGGATCTAGATGAACATTTCTTGACCTGTTGGGGGGGGGGGGGGGGGGGGGGGGGGGTGTCACAAGGAACAAATGATTAGATTTTGGTAATGATCCAGAAGAGATCCTGGATTTACATTGCGATAAATGGAGAATACACTTCAAAGTGATCCAGAATCCAGAATCTGTCACCAAAATCTAATCAATTGTTCCTTTCAACACACCCAACAGGTCAAGAAATTTTCATCTAGATCTATCCATAACTTTTTGAATTATCCAACTATCTAACAGACGGACGGACAGAAAAAGAAAAAGAAAAAGAGGTTTGCTTTTCTCCTCCATCTTAAAGAGGAATTTAACCTTTATTCCCGAATTAAAAACTCATGTAAATCAATCAAACTAAACCCATTAAACTGAAGTGAAGCCTGTTGTGATGATATACGGTGAAGTTGTCAGATAAATTATGGGGGGGAAATACGAATAAGAGCCTGAAAAGCCATTCGAGTCCAGCCGTGTTTCCTGATTTCAGTTGTGTAAATGAGCACACATTGTGACTAAGTGAACACACACTGAGCTGCTCTGAAACAGCTGTGTGTCATTGCTTTTTTCCTTCTTTCAGCTGGTCATCCTCTCGCACTGACAAGGTCTTTAAAAGGGTTAGTGGATCGCACAGCTGTGGCTCATATTGTTGCATAAACACACACACACACACACACACACACACACACACATATATATTATAGTCACACATGTCTGCGAGTGTCTTTTTTTTTTTTCTCCGTCCCCGTGTGTGTGTGTGTGTGTGTGTGTGTGTGTGTGGAATCCTACTTTTTTCCTGTATATATGATTCTGTCTCAAACTCATTCTCCATCTGAGCCCCATTCCCAGCTCAGCCTGGACATCCTGCCTTCAACACACACACACACACACACACACACACACACACACACTAGAGTTGCGTTCAGGACACATCACAGACAGATGGTAACACCACTCTGAGCTCTGCCAGGAAAAAAGAAGAGCGAGAGAGTAGAAAGAAGAAGCAAGGACGAGTAAATGAAAGCTGGGCTTAGAAGATAAATAGCGAGTAAATGAGGAGGACGACAGACCACAGCATCTCTTCCAAGAACCATGTGGGGGTGGGATAAGAGAAGGTTAACGACCAGATCAAAAAATGCATTTAAAATCACCTTTTGAACACTGGGGCCGTACATTTCGAGAAGACATTACTTCTAGTGTCCAACACAGGGATTATTTTTCAGAAAAGTCATTTAGATGGCATTATATCCAGTGTAAATGTAGGTTTGTATTCTTTATCCGTCACTAATTAAAAGCACAGGCTCTTCTAATGGACATATATGACACTTATCATAACTTAGAAGTTCCATTTAAAAACCTTTTACTACTGTTTTTTTTACACTAGTTACAAATATCTATGAATAAAATCAGATAAATATATGTTAAAAATGTAGTTTATTAAGGTATGTGGCTTTGTAGATATTATATATATGAACTGTAGTGATCATCTGAAGGTTTTTTTTTTTTTTAGGCCAATACCAATTTATTTATTCAGTATTATTTTTATTTATTTATTTATTTATTTTACATCAGCCTTAGCCAATGATTGACAGGCCATCGATATTTAGCATCTCCAATAATATGCAGGTGCTGTGAACTTTGACCATCTGTAAATTATAACAGGGGGAAAAAGAGCATATACAACAAAACTAATACAAGAAAAAATATATAATATTAGAGCTGCACAATATAATGTGTGAGCATCAGCATGGCAATGTACATATGGGGGGGGGGACTGTGGGTCGACCAATGACTGGGAGGTTGGTGGTTTGCATCCCAGCTCTGGCTGTCAAAGTGTCCTTGGGCAAGACACTGACACTGACTTAGTCACCCAGTAGGACTGACAGAACCTTAGAAACCTACTGGTGTATGCGTGTGTGTGTGTGTGTGTGTGTGTGTGTGTGTGTGTGTGTGTGTGTGTGTGTGTGTGTGAATGTGAGGCTAATGTAAAGAACTTTGAGCAGCATGAAGGTGGAAAATAATTATATAAGTGCAAAACATTTACCATTTTACATGTGTAATAGTCACATCTTAGGTCCTGTAATTATATATATATATATATATATATATATATATATATATATATATATATATATATATATATATATATATATATATATATATATATATATATATATATATATATATATATATATATATACATACATACATACATACATACACACACACACACATACATACATATTTATTTTTATGTATTTTTTTATTTGTCTTTTTTATTTATTTATTAATTCATTTTTTTATATTTGTTCTGTATTTATTTTTAATTATTCATTTTATTTAATTATTTCACGTATAAGGATGACACTGAAACGTACGTTCTGTCTTGACTGCTAATCTGTCGACACAGAACGCTGCTAATCTGCCATTTGCGTCGACACCAAACAGCTGTTATATACTGCTAAGTATTTTTTCATATTCCAGGGTTAAAGGAAAAATATTTTTTTCTAATATCGTGCAGTCTATTATATATATATATATATATATATATATATATATATATATATATATATATATACACACAATTATTCCCATTCATGTCATTTTATTCCCTTATTTATAGAAAAATTACAAACTATTTACAGTTTTGCAACATATACACCGTAGAGAACCAACAGGAAAGATCTTACAATTTTAAATTGGAATAAGATAAAGTGGTTAAAAATAGCGATTACTTTTCTGTCCATCCATTACCAAGGTTTTTTTTGTTTGGTTGAGGTTTTGTTTTTTTTTACTATTTTTAACCCAGAAAATGAGGTTAAAAGATATTTTTCCCCAATCGCATATAAAGGTGTTCGTCATTCCGTGGAAAATGAGGTATCATTCATCTTTATAGCTGTGAAAAATGGCAAACTAAAATGTTACAGCTTGGCTAACCTCATGTGTTCTTAAAATAAAGTCCAACTTTAAGAAAGAATTCATTAGATTTATTTATATAATCATTTTAGTCAGAAAGACACGCCAGCGCAGTGTGAATTATAGCACAGTATTCAAGTCGTGTGTTCTATTTTTATTATGTTTTTAGCATCTCGACGTCAGATAAGGTTACAAATGGGAGCCTTGAGATTCCACAGGAAGTGACAAATCCACACTAGAAACAAAAACTACAAACACAAATATGTGTAATCTTCAAAAAATGCAGGTTTTATCTGAGATTTTAACTTTTTATCCGATAATTTTGACTTTTTATCCCATCATTTTTAAGTTTTATCTCATGATTTTGACTTTACCTTATAGTCCAGTGCGCCTCATATATGAAACCCCCCCCCCAAAATAAATTATTCATTGACAGTGCACCTTATAGTGTGGAAAATACGGTAATTACTTTTCATCAGCTGACAGTAGAAACAGCAACAACCACTTTTTACTTCTACAGACACTTCTCTCAGAATGGACAGAGTGGACGTAAAAAAATAAATAAATTTAAAAAAATTAAGACTTAAGTAAATACAACTTTAGACCTGGAATGAATATATGGGTGTTAAGACATGTTAAATACCTAAAATTCAACTTTCTGAATTTTAGACTTTTTTTAGACCCTGTATTTAAGGGACCGTGTGTGCAGTGATCTGATTATAAGAAATCAGATTAACACCTAGATTTCTCCTCAATACACTAATGTCTTCCTGCATGTATACACAGGTTAATCTGATTTATTTTGTTCATTTACTCGATAAACACAGTTAAAACCATAGAAAACAGAAGTCACATAGTCAAACCATAGCGGAAGACAATAACAGGAAGTCTCAGTTTATTATCACTATATATAGTACATATGTACTCCAAAAGGAAATCCAATAATGGACTGGAGCGTCTACACCAGGGTTTTCAATCATCTCATTTCTTTAGCGTATGTACCGTATTTTCCAGATTATGAGCCGCTACCATTTTTCACCCCGCAGTTTGAACCCTGCAGCCTAAATAATGATCCAGCCAATGAACAGAAGGCTTTCAGGAAGTGCAAAAATGGGAATAATTGAAGAGATCAATGCAAAGAAGATGCTAGTTTTTATAGCACACAACACAAAAGGCACAACATGCAAATGTGCACACACCCTCATCATGTAAAGACACGAAGAAAAACATGTGATGCAGCTACAAAGTTGGAAAAAACTATCAGCGTGTATATAAAAGGAGGAAATAGAGCCACGATGAAAGACACTGAGAAGGTGCGTGAAGTGTCTGTTCAACTCTGACACTGAAGAAAAAACGACTTGAGTTGTTTCAGTCACAGGAGGAAGATGAATGAAACCATCAATGACTTTTGTGTTTGGTTTCATCAGCTGTTTTACTGCCGTGTTACAATCAGCTGAGGTGTAGAAATAAATATTTACAAAGTCTTTCTGTGGAAATATGTTGTGTTACGAGGTGAACATAATACAGTGTAGCTTAGATATTATATAAAAATATTTATTCTTTTAAAATGTAGTGGGTGTGGCTTATATTCAGGTGTGCTTTATAGGTGGGAAAATATGGTAAAAGCTTTAGATCTGATTACAACTGTGCGCTAACTCCCGGTTAGCAAACGTTTACGTAAGGGATAATGTATTGCACACGACGAGGCCGAACAGCACCCAGACCCCGAAGGAGGAGGGGTATTGTTCCGCCCAGAAGGGAAATATTTTTCAATAGTCGTGCATGGGCAATACATTATCGCGCTTATTCTATGGTTATTACAGTTTATTACTGCTACTACGCTAACAGACTGGATAAAATAGTCGTTACAATGTAGCGAATATTTACTTCAAAGTGGCCAAACTACATGCGGAGTGATATGGTACCGTGAATCTGAAGTGACAAAACCTGTTGCCATTGGTAGCGGGCGGTTATAGAAAATAATTCCCCCGCAGAACGTTGGGAACATTCAAAGTG
The DNA here is from genome assembly GCA_020466265.1 of Siphamia tubifer. Classification (NCBI taxonomy): domain Eukaryota; kingdom Metazoa; phylum Chordata; class Actinopteri; order Kurtiformes; family Apogonidae; genus Siphamia; species Siphamia tubifer. Next base: position 14,718,543 of record CM035804.1, on the reverse strand, counting down.
AATGGGAGTTGTTGGAAAATTGTAGAGGGCCGTAGAATAAAGTTATGTAAACAGGTTTAATGTTGGAATTGGTTTAATTGTTAAAATAGTTCATCTTTAGAATTCAATGATAGGATCATGCTTTAACCTCAAAACACAGTCGACACTAAATAAACACTATTGTAGAACTGCACGATATGACGTCTGGGCATCGACATCACAATGTACGTGAGCACAAAAGTCACAACCCACGTCCTGCAATTATTCTCATTTTATTATTCATTTGAATTTTTTAATTAATTTTTTTATTTAGTTTTCTTTCTTTCTTTTTACTTTACGTATTTTTACTCATTCATTATTTTTTATTACAAAATTTTTAGATTTTATTGATTCATTGATTTATTTTTTATTTATTTCAATATATATTTATTCATTAAATTTATTTAATTATTTTGGCGACAAGAAGAATGAAACTCCAACATATGTTCTGTGTCGACTGCTAATCAGTTTACCCTTTATATATATATATACACGCTCAAGTTTGGGTTTTTTTTTCATATCAGGGCTTAAAAGAAATTTTAAAAGTCGTAATGTCAGTTTTTTTCTAATATCGTGCAGCCCTACACTATTGATGTCTGTATCCACTATTGGATTCATTTCCATGTTGGACCGTCTCCCATAATTCTGCTGAAAACAGTCAGTACGAGGCTAATATCAGTAAAGTTGAGAAGGTTCCAGACTTTTCTGTAAAAACCTGTGAGGCATTGACGTCCTGAACACTATATTTATGGCAGATGGAGCCACATTCGTCCTGTTTCTTACAGTGCGACTCCCTCAGCCCATTTACCCAACGTTAACTATGAGCCTCAGAAGTGACACTGGTTTCTTCCAAACCAGTAAAAACCTGAACACATGCAAGTTCACATCCAACAAAAACAGACTTTCACACTACAGGACGCTTCTCCTCACAATTTCCAATGAAACATTTAGAAAATATACGTCCTGACATTCAGCCAAGTCCCTTCTGAAAACTTTAGTTATGGCTCTGAAGTCTGCGTTTGAGGGTTTAGTCGCCGTCAGGTTTGGCCAGAAGGTCTGAGGAAGTGTTTTAATGAAGTTCAACTATGAACCTGGAAAAAGTACTGAATGTTTGAGCCAGCGACAATAATTAATCTCTGCAGAAATCAAAGCATATCTTGCAGAGTTAGTATTGTAATTATTATTCACTCGTCACTTATTATACGTTCGACCTCAGACAATTAAAAAAAATATATTCCATGACCATTTTCCAGACTTGAAGGTCCGTTTCCTTAATTTTGCTGGTTCTAAACATTGGTTCCACTGTTGTCGTTTCACACAGATGCTTATTGTGATGCACATGGTTCCAGGATTAATACAAACATAGAGAAGGTAAGAAAAAAAGCTGAAAATGTCCATATGTTCACTTTTCTATGTTGGAAATAGACCAAAACAGTATATTGTTTGAACATTGACATCGTAATGTGCGTGTGTGCAATAGTCACATCGCAGTTTCTTAAATTACTTTTTTATATATTTTAATTTAACCTTCTGTTTATTCGTTTATTTTTAGTATCAATTTTATTTAAACATTTTGACTACAAGAAGGATGATACTGAAACCTATGTTCTGTTTCGACCACTAATCGACACAGATAAATATATACATGTAGTTTTATATATATATATCTCGCAGGGTATAAAAAAATAAAATAAAATAAAAATCGCAATATCACTTTTTTCTAATATCGTGCAGCCCCTTTTGGAAACATCACTTCTTTAAAAACATCTATCTTTAATTATTCCACTTTTCTATTAGTTGAAGCTTATGTTGTTTGTGAGTTCGACCCAAATTGTGTAGAAAACTGTTTATATACTGTACATATTGTTTGTAGATTACATTTACCGGTAGTTGTTGCCATTAAGACAGACAGATAGGTAGCTATATACACACACAGATACATACACACACTTTTTGTGGTCGACAAAGACACCATTCCTTTTCATAATAGACTATATTTTTGTCTATTCAAAACCCTACTTTTGTGTCAGTTGCCTGGTAATTATTTCTCTACATTTCTTAAACGATTTACCTGCATTCACTGTAATATTACCTTCATTAAATTGTGTTTTTCAGTGTAAATCGGGTAGTTTGCTCTATTTAAGCTATTTAATTTCATTAAAGCTGAGGGTTATTATACCAAAAACAGAGAAAACTCAAGAAAAAGTAACGTATTCTGCCAAAAAATATCATTAATTCAAATATATATATATGTCCATTCATTCTCACTGATTCAACTCTATGGATTTTACTGGTGAATCAATGTTATAGAAGATGATGGTGTTTCCATGGTAACTACTATACAGAGCCTCTGAACATCATTATCTAATGACCATGAAAAGACGACGAACTGCATTTTACACCAATTATTATGAATTAATAGTATTAATGGATTCGAAGTTATTTAGATGGTTTTGGTCACTGATGGACCTTTGGGTGTTTGTAGGTTAATTAAATCGAATAAATAATAAATTCTGCAGCTTTATTGCGGGTGATAAATTCATACTACATTAAGTTATGATGGTCAGAATATCACAAAGCTAAAAAAAACATATATTTCTGAACCTGTGTTCTATGCATTTTTCAGTAGAAAATACTTTTCATCCAAATGCTTCCACAACTGAAACATCATGAAAAGAAAAGTGAGAAAATACACATGTTGGAGGCAGCAGTGTTATCATCATCATCCTGATAGATAAACCCAGATGTGTTGGGTTGAGCTTACTGATGCCTTGTTATATAATTCCTTGGCACTGATATCCTCTAAATTTAAACGCTTAACTTTTCACTGCAATTTGGAGCAAGTGATGTATGAAATTGCAGAGTGGAGAAGCAACCTTTAAAAAAAAAAAAAAAAAAGGATGATTATCCAGTTGTCTTGAGACATCTGAATTGAAGGCTGAATTCGCAGCCATAAGCCAAGTTAAAAACTGAAGGGAAAGTAGAGATGCACACTGTTCTGTTCTGCAGCACTGGTCTCTACTGTCTTATGAATATTTCCTACAGGATCTAATGTGTACGTTTGGAAATGTCATGTATCAATGAATGGATAATAAGCTTTGTTTTCCAGTGGAATCATTACCAGATGGATGCTGCTGTTGACAGCTTCAGACATTACACCACACACACACACACACACACACACACACACACTGTAGTTTCCGTTCTTCAGTGGAATGTGGGAGGAATAAGGTGTCGATTCCCAGCAGGGATAAAATGTTAAATTGAAAAATTCCATGTTAGATCCAGAAAACAATCACCCACTTGTCCATATCTGTGTGTGTGTGTGTGTGTGTGTGTGTGTGTGTGTGTGTGTGTGTGTGTGTGTGTGTGTGTGTGTGTGTGTGTGTGTGTGTGTGTATACTTGTAATTCTATCTTTATGGGGACATTGATATGTTTACACAGTCACACTATGGGGACCAAAAAGCAGGTCCCCATGAGGATTATATAAAAATATTATTGAAATTTCTGTGAAGTATGGAAATAATTTTTTTTCCAATAATTTTTTTTTTCATTATTACCATCATTATTCTTTTTTTTTTTCATTTATAAAATTTTATTATTTCATTCGTTTTCTTTTTTTTTTTTTATATATATATATATTTTTTTACACTTAACAAAATTTGTGTTTCTGCATTTATTTTATTATTTTATATATTAATTTTATTTTACTTCTTATTCTTATTTTTAATTTAAATAAAAATGTTAATTTTAATTTCACTTCATTATTTTTAATATATTTTAAATATTTTAATTGTACATTTTTATTTATTTATTTTTAAAAAAGAGATGTTTACACTCACTACCTATGGTAATACCTACTTTATCTACAATTGGTGACTACAAATTTAGTCCTCATGTGGCATGTAAACGAGTATGTGTGTGTTTGTGTGTTTGTGTGTGTGTGTGTGTGTGTGTGTGTGTGTGTGTGTGTGAGAGACCAAGAGCATGGGAGTATGAGTGTACATGTGTGTGTTCATGTACACGTGTCTGTGTCATTAGACAGAAAACTCTGTGTAAGCATGGAAACTGCCTCTCTAACATAAAAGATGCATAGAGTTAAACACACACCAACATGCAATACAGACACACACACACACACACACACACACAAACACAGTCGTAGATATTCAGGGTCAGCTCTGACCTCAAAGAACCACTCATTCATCACACATATAAACACACACACACACCCAATGACTGCAGTTTGTCCATCCTCCTGAAGCATAATGGTCATTCACATCCACCTAGCAGACTGTCTGACTGACTTCCACTACTTCACACCTCACTCTCCCTCTCAGCCAAAAATAAAAAAACATACACACACACACACACACACACACACACGTTTACAAGTCTCATGAGGACCAAGTTTTTCTTAAATAAAATTTAGAAAATTAAATTACATTTAAAAAATAAATGAACAAATAAAAAAAATATTACAAAAAATAAAATTAATAGTAATTAAAACTTACTAAATAAATATATTTTTAAAAATACATAGAAATAAATTCTTTTTTTAAACATATCTTCAAACCTTTGAAAAATACATGTTTCACGTTGCACCCGTTTCCCTCATGCTTTATGGGGACTTCCTAAAAAAAAAAAAAAAACAGGACCTACCATGTGACTACTGCGAACACTTACATTGCGACGTCGATGCTCAAACTGTCAAAACTGTAATATAGTGCAGCTCTAGTTCTTTAATTTAATAACAGATAATTGATTTTGGAATTAATATTTTTGCTTCTACAGGTTGAATATTTTCTGGAGTCTTTGCACCCTTTAGAAATAATAAAAATAACCAACAACTACACTCATAGTTTGAGTGAGGTCAACCAAAAACTGAGTTAAAGTAACGAGCCAGTGCACTGAAAATTAAGCTTGTTTAATATTTTATTTTATTCATTATTTCAACTTAATGTAGGTTAATATGAAAATATTTGTTTGGCGGTTTACAACAGATGACATAAATATATCCTCTATTATTTCTGTTCATTTTAATGTCAGTCGACTAGCATGCTAACGCTACAGTGGAAGGCTAATGCTATGTTGCCGTGCGTACACTGCATTGTGCCGTCTGCCTTAAAATGATCCCACACTTTTGATATTTTTTTGAATACATGCCACTATTTTCCATCATGTCCATTGACAGTTGAGCGCAGAATGTCTTTGAATGTCAGACGTAGCTACAGTACTTTAGCTAAAGTGGTCAATGTGAAACAATGATAGCAGAGGGGACATGATAGCAATGACTTGAAATAAACTAATCTTTGAGGTCATGAATTTGCTTCAAACAGATTGTGTACGCAGATTAATTATTTTAAATTATTAAAATACATTCAGTACTTTCTCACATGTTCAGTATTTTAGCGTCATGTAGCTAAATGTGTTACGTTAGCATACAATAAACCTATTTAATCCCTTATTGTCTATTGTATTATTAAAATGAAATGTTTATTCTTTGTTTTGGATTTTCTTGGATAAAGTTACCCTAAAAATGTGACTCATAGTCCAGTGCAACTTATATATACATTTTTTTTTCTTCTTTATTATGCTATTTTTTGGCTGGTGCGACCTATAGTCTAGAAAATACGGTACTTGGTAACTACTTCGACGCCTTTTTTTTTTTTTTTTTTTTTTTTAAATCCATGGAGTGGGTAGAATCCATAAATCAAGTTAATGTTTTTGACATGTGTTTGGGTTTACTGGTTCTCTGGGTCACTTTTTAAAGCTCCTCAGGGACAGAAAACTGAGTATTTTTTGCTTATGGCCAAAACAACAAGAAAAACTCTTGGGCATTGAGAGAAACTACTCATATAGTTTCCTAGATTTCTGATAATTTACACGCTAAACAACTACTTATCAATGACAAAAATATAAATATATAAACTGACACTAATCCTACAATAGAGAACTTGTTGATTGCATAACAAAAACGGAGAATAAAACAAAGAAACAATACAACTAATTTACCATACGATCATACAATCCAACAATTCAGCATGAGTCGACTGCTGCGTTTTACTTCCTGCAGCTGGAGAGATCAAAGTAGGTTGTGTCCTGTTATTCGTCATGCAGTGCAACGCTGAATCAATATGTCAGCATGTCTGACTCTTCTAATTTGTACTTTTCCTCGGCTGTTAATGACAGCGGGAGGAAACTTTGTCAGCTAGTGTAAGAAAACGTCTGGAAATTTTCAAAGCAAACCCAAATGAACTTGACCTAAAAAGGAGAAAAACTAAACAAAACATTACAACTAAAAAAAAAACCAAATGACCCTTTAAAACCACATTTATTTTATCGTTTTCCTCCCCTCGGGCGGTTTATTACTTCGACTAATCAATTATTACAAGTCATTTAATCAAATGTCCTTTTGCTTTAGTTCTTCTCGGACTCCCCTCGTCTTTCTGCACAGACTGAGATATGAAGAAGAATCCTAACATGCCGCTGGTGGTTGACTTTTCATCAACCTTCAACACTATTCAGCCGCACTCATCCAACTGATAAACCTCCTAATGACTTTGGCTTTGCTCCGGTGTAATCTCCTCATGGCTGTCAGACATTAAGAGCCACTTGATTCTAAATTTGTTACCGATTTAGCTCTTGGAAAGTCGTATTCAAGAGGAAGATGATACGTGGCTCACACTGAACCCGGTGATACATTCTTCTGAAAAGTGGTCGCGGCGCAAAACGAGATAAGTATCGATTTCAGATGTAATCCTCGAGTCCCTTCACAGTCCCGTTATTGACGGAGATGATGCAAACTTAGAAGAGTCTATAAAATGACAGCTGGGAGCAGAGGCGACCCAGTCATTTTAGGCTGTTACGCAAAGTAATAGTGACCGAATTTGTCTGAGGAATGTGTGTGTGTGAGCATATTATAGTTGATTTAGATCACAGGTGTCAAACATGCGGCCTGCAGTTCCAAAAGTGGCTCACCAAAGAGTCCGATCGTGCCTGTCAGATGAATGTGGTCGATGCAGAATTTACATTGATATTAACAATCAGTGATGTTACAGTCATTATAGTTGTGACATAAGGTATCCACTGACACCTTATGTCAGGGACTATGTCACTAATCTGGGGGTTAAGTTTGATTCACATTTTAAATTTGATAAACAGATTAGCCCTGTTGTCCAGAAAGGTTTTTATCAACTACACCGGATAGGTAAGGTGATCTGACTTAGAAATTTTAATTCATGCTTTTATGATAACTCTCTTGGATTACTGTAATGCCCTGTACGCAGGCGTCAGTCAAGAGTAATCTTTCTCGCTTGCAGCTCGTACAGAACTCTGCTGCTCGATGCTTACCGGGTCTGGGTAAGCCCTGTCCTGGCGTCCCTACACTGGCTCCCTGTGCATTACAGAGTCCGTTTTGAGCTTTTATTGTTTGTTTTTAAATGTTTAAATAGCCTTGCACCACCATATTTATCAGAGCTGTTTCAGCCTCACCACCTAAGATCAGTTGACCAGTTGCTTCTGGTGGTCCCTCGAACAAGGTGAGAAGTGACTTAGAACCAACCATTGTTCTAACCCTTTGGAATGAGTTGGCACTGGGTGTAAGGCGGGCCTCTTCTGTCCCAATTTTTAAATCGCAGTTAAAAACGCATTATTTCACTTTGGCTTTTAACTCCTAAACCCCTTTAGTTTGGCATCTGCAAACACCGAGTTGACACGAACAAGTGTTTTTTTTTGTTGTTGTTTTTATTGTGTGTTTTTTAACTTATTTTCCTCATTTCTTTGTGTACAGCACTCTTTTTAAATGTGCTATATAAATAAAGTTGATTGACTGATTGATTGATTAGTTAGTTCAGGGGTTACATACAAAGTGAAATAATAATGCACTCATACTTTCTCTTTGTTTCAGTGTAAAAAAACTAAAATTACATGAAAATATTTACATTTAAGGCAAGACTTTTCAGAGCTGGAGGTACAGAGGGGGATCTGATTGGACTTAATGGCCGCTTAACGTCTGGATACCTTCCTGTTTTCCATTCCTTTCAACTATCAACATGTTAGACCAGATACTACATCCGATGTCTGCATTAATTTTTGTGTTAGTTACAAAGAAGTAGCTCAACTGCATCAACAAACTATTGTTGGCAGCGCAGAGAGACGAGGTTGGGAGTGTGTACAGAACGACAGGAATAATGTTAAAGTGGAAATTAACTCTTTAACCAGTGACTTTTGTTGGAATTAAGTTGAATTCAGAGTTATAATTTTCAACTGGAATTTTACATGGTCAGCTTAAAGCAGAATTAACCTTTATTCTCAGCAAAAAAAACTGGAAAAACTCACATAAATTGGGCAATCTCCACACGGGTGGGAGGGATTACATTGCCATCATTGTCATGTAAACGATAGATACAAAAGCAAACAAAAACCTCTGGTCCCTGGCTATGTGTAAACGACCCCTTAGATAAGTTAACTCTGCTGCTCTGTCCGATGTTGCTTCATTCTTATAGTCAGAGAATTACAAAAATGTTCAATGCTGTCACTGAACTATGTGTGTTTTAACCAACCAACACACACTGCTGTAGATGAGCAATCTAAGATGACACCGTATTTATCAATTCAAATAAGCGGTTGTCGTCGTGTCAAGCAGAAGGAATCCAATTTTAGATAAATTAAACCACCGCTTCCTCTTGTGGATTCCAGTTTAAAACACCGTCTCTTCACTGGAAAATATAGCAACCTCACGCAAACACCCAGTAATAGACACAAAGACATGATCACAGGGACATTCCCAGGTCCCCTTCAACACAAAACTCACCGATATGCATCCACCAATCCACTCGCACGATTCAGGAACAGTCTCTGCTCTGCGAGGCTCGACGTTTGACACGGATTTAAATTTGGTGGAAACTATTCTTAGTAAACGTGTCTAAAACCTCAAATTTGTGTTGGCAGAACAATTTGTATTTTTGCCTATTCTTCCAACAAACACTAATGTCCTGAGACACAGCAGTGTATCTGGGGGGGGTTCCACAGCTTTACTTAAGAAAACAACATAACAACCCCCCCCCCTCCTCACTCACATTTTACCTTATTTGCCCTATCTCTCTTATCATTGCGTAAACACATTTTTGGTCATTGCGAGTGTGACCTTTGACCTACATTCACCAAAATTTAATGGGATCCATTCTGCACCACTTTGCACCTTCACCGAATATTTCATGGAAATTGGTTCAGAGGTTTTTGCATAAACCTGTTTAGGCTACATTTATACAGAGATGATGAAAACAGGGGACACAAAAGTGGCGTCTCGTCTTCAGTTTTTTTCATTCAGAAGGAAATCCTGAATCCAATAGGCGAAATACGATTCGATATGCATGCCTGGCTGGCTGGCTGGCTATGTGGTACTGTGACAGACCGCCGGCATTTCCTTTTCAGTTTATGACGTATGTAATTGTCCACTCATCTCTGTTCGGCTGTGGTATGTGTGTGATGTCTGTACAACAGCTGAAACGACTCCTGTACATTTACTAGAATTACTAATGCTAATGCCAGTGCATCTTGAAGGTCTGTGGGATCCAGGTTGTGCGACATGTTTGTTGCTTTATCTGCTCAGCGTGTGAATGTAACATGAAAGTGTACGTGACGTGAACATATGTGACATAAAGACGCAACTTTAACATTTACGTTTCATGGCGTTTAGACGCAGACACAGCCCAGTCTTCACATCTTCAAAACACCGCACTCTGGGAGGAGTCTTCAGATTTGTGCGTATTCATAACTTGACGGCATAAACAAAAGGCACTTTCAATAAAATATGCTGTCGTTTTTAGCCGCAATTTGATTTGGTTAAAAATGTTAATGCGATAAAAAGTAATAGTTCTTTACAGCCGTTTGGTTTCAAGTTGTTTCGTTGAAGGTGTTGAATAAATGTGTTAATTGCATGTACACTTATAATTTAGTACGTTTTGGACATTTCATCATATTTTTTTTATGTTTTTTTCGTTTGTTTAGAAGAGTTTTTGAATATGTTTTGATTTTTCAGTGCTTTCTTTAGGTTAGTTAATATTTTTTTTTAATTTTGTGGATATTTACATGTTTTGTAAATTTTTTTGCTCCACATTTTTTGCTTCTTTGGATATGTTTGCATATTGCGTAGAAACACATACAAATATTCAATTGACAAAATATTTTGACAGTTTTAATTTTAGTGAAGCACTTCCAGTTTAAAACACCACATTAACGGCAACTATAAATTTGTCTGGATTTCTGCTAACGCCTCTCCGAGTTTGGTCAAATGTGTTAAGTGCAGATATATTAATTTGTTCATGCAAAAAGAAATTATTAACATAGATTAAAAAAATTTATATTTAATCATAATAATCAGATTAAACATTTTAATCATTTGACAGCCCTAATTGAAATACAAGATTACAAATCGTATACTGTTCTGCTCAACTTCCTTTCTCCTCACCGTGTCGATATGTTGATAGAATAAAACTAAGCTTTTCTTTTTCACCTATTTTCAAGTCACCATGCAGACAACAAAGGCTGAAATTACAGGGATTGACAGGCAGTACTTTTCATGCTGCTTTGTTCTCCAGCTGTGCTATGTGTGCACTGATCTGTGTCTCCTGCAAGAAACACATGCAGGTTGACAATGCACTGCTGACACACAACATAAACACACACCAGTGGATGGAGTCGTATGGTAGCGGAATCAAACTGAATAGTTCGGCCTACGAACTGTTCGTGTCGTATCAGACCGACGTCCAAGGTCTAAACTCAGGAAGTTCCAGACAGTTCTAGTTTTAGTTACTGTGTTCCAGGATATGAGAAAAAAAAAAAAACACATTGTAATTTTTTATAACCCTGCGACATATATTGCAAAATGTAAAAATCCTCAGGAGTATATAACAGCTGTGTGGTGCCGACGCAAATGTTCAAACAGATTAGTGGTCGACACAGAACGTACATTTAACAGGGTCTCTGCACATTTCTGACAAGCAAATATAATGCTTTTTAAGACATCCGAGTATAAAAAATAAGACCACTACTGCGGAACAAATAGGTACAGTAAAAAATAAATGAATGAATTAAAAAAAAAAAAAGACTCTAGGTTAAGTTCAAAGCATATCGTCTGCAGAACCCACAGTATTTCTGCCTTTAGCATAGCGGTTTGGGCGAATACAGCTAAAGCACTAGTGCTGGGACCTGGAGACACTAAAGGCCTATTCATACAATGAAGCCCAGTTGTCTGCAACGTATCACAAATACGTCACAGACTCTCTAGCCCAGGCATGGGCAAACTATTCCACAAAGGGCTGGTGTGGCTGCAGATTTTTGTTCCAACCAACCAAGAGTTCACAGTTTGACCAATCAACTCTCTGAAAACCCAGATCAGTTGATTAATTGAATCAAGTCTGATGTGCTGCTGCTTGGTTGGAACAAAAACCTGCAGCCACACCGGCCCTTTAGGAATGGTTTGCCCATCCCTGCTCTAGCCACTGTTGCAGAGAGTTGCACTTCCCTCCCAGAAAATGTAACCCACCGCAGACAGTGTCACAGAGAAAACCAGAAAAGAGCCTTCTGATTGGTCCATTCTACATCACACTACATGGACTTCCGCTTCCTACTTTTCCATATTTTGTGCACATTAAGGTCATTGTTGAATACAACTCGTGTGAATATGGATTCGGCCGAGTGCATAAGAAAGTGGAAGAGATAAGTTTCTTCAACAATGAAAGGGTCTGATGTCGAAAAGGAGCGGGAATCCAGATGGGAAATTCTCAGGAGTTCGTGAAAGTGCCCCTTGCCACTGAGTAGTGAACGCCATGTATTCCCCACGCTGGCATAAATTAAAAATATATACAACTTAATTGCGACATTTTTCAGCTAGAGCATGCAGAGGCCTCAGAGGCAAAGGTGTCGTTGCACTTGTATTTGTGAGCGTTGGGGTGATCATTGTCATGGGGACTGTTGTTGCCTGACTAGCAGCATAGTGTGTATGCTTTTCCCCTTTCATGGCCTTTACAGCCCATTGTTCCTAACGTCATGTCTTTACCACATACTTTACACATAGCACTTCATATTCCCACCTTGTTTTTGATAACCAGCTGTTGTATTTCGGCTCCTCAAACACACTTGTCAATGAACAGTCTCATCCCCGTCTGGGCTCATGTTCACGTATGCCTGTTCTACTCAATGACGTAGATGCTAAAAGGACACACTGCCCCCTGCAGTGCGATTCCTGCTCTATTAGACACAACGGCTCTATGATCGAGCAAACATCTACTTTTTCAGCATCTTGATAACAAACGACGCTAGCTAAATAACTGGCGTGGGAAAAAATCCAGACATGTTTTTAATTAACCGTAGGCTACTCAGATGAAATTTAATACCTCCTATGTGAAATGTAATGCCATACTTCAAAAAAATAGCTAAATATAATGCTTTTTAAGACCTTAAAAACCACATACTGTAAATAAGACTTTTTAAGGACCTTGATTTCAGTGTCATCGTTCTTGTAGCTGAAATAACTAAATAAAATTAACAATAAAAAATAATACATAAAATGTTTTAGTAAAATATTAAATTCAAATCCATTTAAACCAAGTTAATAAAAATACAAAAATAAATAATATATTCAAACAAATCATAAATAAATCCATAATAAAAACAATACTTTTCAGTGAGCTATGGACTGACGGTTCACAGTTCAATGAGAGCAACAGGTAGAAATTAAAACACCTCATTTACTCTTAAATGTGTGAATATATTATTGGTTGTTCTTGTTTTAAACTGAACTGTTCAATCTGATCCATTAGTTCAGTGTTTTTCAACCTTGTGTTGAAATAGAGTTGCCTGAAGTTTCTAGTCATTGACCAAAAAAAGGATATATTTTCTGATGATTCAATATATATTTCATTGTAATTGAAACACCAAACATTTTTCCCTCATAAGAATCAACTTAAAATGAAATGGCAGGATATAATATGTGACGGGGCATCTTCGTTTACCTCATCATGTGACCACATGCAGTACTGCGCTTCAACCTGCCCGAACACAGTCGCTGTCAGAAAACCGGAACGAACAGAGAATGGAAAGATTTCTCCACCTGCCTGACCCCGCTAACATATTGCTAAGAGGGAAAAAAAAAAAAAGAAAAATTTGAATGCCTGGGGTCACCAGGAATTTGTGATGTTAAAATGGGGTCAAGGGCCAAAAAGAGGTTAAGGAACCACGACATTAGTTATTTAAAACAACACAAAGTCCAAGGGCAGAAAGACTTTACATGTTCTGCTACAGTTAGACATAATGCTTTTAATTGTGCTGCAGTTTTTTTTTTTTTATTTTGCTTTGAACTTATACTCGTATTTTGTTGTTAGATAGCCTGATTGCTCACTTTCCCCTGTAAATCACTTTGAATGAAAGCATCTGCTAAATGCATAAATAAATAAATATAATATGGTATCAAGCAAAATGTAGATATTTTCCTGCCTTTGTGCCTATTGTTTATATGACAGCAATGGCCACGTGCATTGAAAACTATAGTTTTTAAAAACTGACCATTTCAGAAAATCTGTTTTTGCGTTTCCGTGCCAACAGAGGAAAGCTGTGATCTTGGACTGACATAATCTGGTGAAAATACATTTGCATCACATGCGCAATGTGTGTCTTTTCAAGATTTTCAATGGTTAATGGTACTCGATCATCTCAATATACTGCCATCTACAGGCACCACATGCTCTTAAGGATGTAAATATACAGGGGCGTGGAAACGAAGATTTTTATGTGCACTAGGTTGTTTTTTGGGGGGGTTTTTAAACAAACATTGGGAATCTAAGATGGTGGGTAAATGTAGCCTTAGGTTTACTCCACTGTTGTAAAGTTTGTAGGCAAATATCGATGGATCCGATGGACGAAAAAAGAAAAATGCAACCTTATCCTTTAAGTTTGAAACTGAAGCAAAGAACTGAATTTTTTCCCCTCATATTTTTCCTATAATCCAACTCTTATGAATATGGACCTATAGTTACTGTATACACTGGATCTGGTGAGATTCATCTAGTTTTATAAGAATAAAATCACATGTGTGCTGAACATGCATTATACATGTGTTTTCAGTCACTGTTAATGACTTGTTAATGGTTTTACATGAATGTTAATTTGTATGTAAATGTAGTGATAGAAAAGAATGCAGATAACAAACAAACCAAGACATTAGTATAGGTATCCTCTTCCTCATGGGTGTGTTAAGCAGTGAGGAATGTTCTCAGGTGTCAGAGCTCAGTGACTATTCACACTCACACACACACACACGAATACACTAACGGTACACCCCATGACTGACAGCCATTCAAGTCCCTTTAAACCCATTTTTATCAGCTGACAATTTACTCTGTGCTGGTATTTAATACACTCACACACAGGCACATTGATAAGTGTGTGTTTGAGAGAGTGTGTGTGTATTTGAGTTTGTGTACTTTGAGAACGAGGGGGGGGGGGCAGCTTCTAAATATGGTGGGAAACTGCCACCAACACCACTCCCATTCAACCTCAGCTCCTTTTACAAAAGGTATTCAGTCTATGGGAGACCTGCTGTCTCTCTCTCTCTCTCTCTCTCTCTCTCTCTCATTCTAACACAGACACACACAGATTCAGTGTGTGTGTGTGCGTGTGCGTGTGCCTTTTCACAAGAAAAAGGAAAGGAGAGGAAAGAGAAAGAGGTGGAGTGGAAAAGGGGGGAGATGCTGAAAAAGTTGGTATGGGGGAGGGAAAGGGGGATAGAAGGGTGGAGGAGAGGGAGGTAAAGTGGAATGCTGCTGCTGCTGCTGCTGCTGCTGCTGCTTGTGCTTATTCTGAAGGCAGCGTGAACACACACACGTACACACATTTGGGAAAGAGAGAAGGGATTTATAAAAGATGGAACCTCTTCGAGTTCCCACATCGGCCACAAAGTTCTGCACATATGAACTCAGTGTATGTGTGTGTGTGTGTGTGTGTGTGTGTATGAATGTGTATGTGTGTGTGTGTGTGTGTTTGTGTCAGAGAGCAAGATTGACAGAGGGTATACTTTGAATGAGGAGTTGACAAAAAGGCAAATTTGTTCAAAAGACAATTTTTCCTGCATGCATTTGGTTTGCATATGTGTGTGCATACATTCACATCGTGTGTGTGTGTGTGTGTGTGTGTGTGTGTGTGTGTGGTCAAAGTCCTCTTGCCCTGTAATTGCGGTAATGATATGTCATCCACGAAGAAGAGCTTGCAACGGGTGGAGTGGAATGCAATGGACACATGTGAGCGCGCAGACACACACATTCTACTTGCAAACCATGTATGAACAAGCTTTGCACCAAACTCCTTGGAAATGAGGCCTGTAGGGCACCTTTAAAAAAGGGGAAAAAAAAAAAAAAAAAGAAAAAACTACCCTGAACAGATGAGATCCAACACCTCTAGAAACCACATCTGATGCTTATGGCTTTCATTTGACTTTTAACAAGTCTCTTTCAGACAGGCAGATTTATGCTTAATCAGGGCAATTAAACACTTTAATGTGCGCAAACGTCGCTAAACCAGGTCTGGGTACAATCGATTGCAATGGATTAGACGCCATTTAACACTAAATTCTTCCTCTTATGGTTAGAACAGAGTGGCTTGGTCTGTTCATATCCACTCATGTAACCCTAACCCTCGCTGTTGACCCGGTGGATGTTACGATGTTAAAGTAACCTCGCTTATATTTCCAAAGCGAGGCAACCGGCCATTTACTGTGAACTGTCATCGGGTAACGGCTCCAGTAAATCAACGGTTAAATGAGGACGTTTCAACGGGACACAAAATCCACGCAGCAGTGACATCTGCGGCCCTTATCGACACGTTTGGAAACTTTTATCATTGCCACATCCAACATTCCCTGCATAAACCAGCCAATTTCTCCAACTATTACAGAATGCGCCTTCGTATCCAAGGTTCTCCGATGGTGGGTTTTCCACATTGTGCGCATAACTCGAGGCAGATGGAGCTGCACTTCGCCCTAGAGAACATAGGAACACCCTGAATATTGATGTAAGCGCTGAAACTGTACACCTTTCTCCAAATTTACATCTCGCATAAAGACAACACTGTCTAGTTATTCTTTCCCTCGATTACCCCATTCACATTACTTTTCTTTCATCTTCCTCCCCTCCCCACCCCTCCTTCGGTCTCTGTTTCCCGTTTCCTTTAAATACCAGGCATTCTGCAGATCCTTGTGTGCAGCCAGAGCGCCGACAAGTCAGGACTCGGCCCTGGTAAACGACTCAGCTCAGCATTTCTCTCCCTCTCTTTCTTTACCTCCATCCCTCACTGTGCACACACACACACACACACACACACACACACACACACACACACAAAATGAGCACCCTGGGCAAAGCCTTTCTCCCCTGTCATCCTCCCCATCCATCCATTTAGCCACCAATCCTCTCATCAGGCCTGGTTTCCAGGAACAGAGGCCTGAAACAGATGACCCAGTGACTTGAAGTCAGCCTACTCCCTCCCTCCCTCCCTCCCTCCCCTTTCAAGTTGTTATTAAAAGAAGGAACTTTAACATCCACATTTATTTTACTCCACATAACTGGAAAAAAAAGAAAAGAAATCTGTGGAAAAAAAATACATTTATCAAACCAGACACTCTGGTGCCAACAGGAACAAGTAACTGTTAACATCTTAAAATCAAGTGTTTCTAAAGCACAACTTGAAATTTAGTCATTTTCAAACAAGTGCCAAAGAAGTAGCTCAGCCAAAGAATCCAGGATTTGACTCTATTGCCATCCACTTCCTGGAAAGACCCCGCCTCCCCCGCATTCCAGCGTCCTGTCAAAACACAGTGCGTTTCTCCCACTGGCTGATGGGAAGTCATCAACCGCCTCATAGGCCGTTACAGGCGAGAAGGGCGGGCGGGGAAGGTGGGTGGGGGGAGTCGAAGTGGAGCTCAAAGAAGCTGCGGATCATTCCCAGGGAGAGAGACTACAGTTACATAACACACACACAGGATCAGGACAACACCCAACGCACAAAAACAAGGGTCAGAGAGAAAGAAAGGTGAAGAGACAGTAAAGGGAGTTCAGAGACAGAAACTGAGAAGAAGGGAGAAGTTGAGAAAGAAGGGAGGAGGGGGGGAGGGGGGGAGGAAGGGAAAGGAGGGAGGGCCAGGCATCAGTTTTCCTTGTGAACAAAATGAAGAGGAAGCAGCTATTTTATACTCAGGTCAGGAGCTGTGGGAGAGTACTTCTACGGTGTGTGAGAGACGGAGACTGAGAGAGGAAAGAGAAAGGTTAATTGGTGTATGAGGGAGGATCACCTGCATCAAACCCAAAAGCAGAAGAGCGCTGGCGCAAAGTCGGGAAGTGTGCCAAGAATACAACACACATCGATGCACACACGCCTGCTGCAGCATCCGAGTTATGTGGAAAATACAGAAATCTGAAGTTATTAAATCAACATTATCTGTTGTCTGTCGGTGCAAGGCAGAACTGACAGTGCCGAGAAAGAAGGGCAGGATGGAGAGAAGGTGGAAGAAGAGGGAGAGGGAAAGAAGATGGGAGGAAAGAGGTGGTAGAAGGGAAAAAAAAAAAAAAAAAAAAACAACTGGGGAGGGGAAAATGAGTGGACGGAGGTCGGGTATGTGCGGAGACAGAAATGTGTGGAATCCTAATTGTGTTATTGCTCCAGAACAAACATTAGTCCTGCCTGTCATACCACAGACAGCAGGCAGCGAGCTAGTGTGTCTCTGTGCAAGACTGACTAAAAGACACATAGAGGGAGAGAAAATTGAATGAGTTCAGCAAATTAAGGCGAGTCGAGTGGAGTGAGGCTGAGACATGCTCTCCACTTTCCCTCTGTGCCTACGTTTGAACGAGAAGTGTTTACAATGAGCTCTGTGTTGGGAGCGTTAGCCACATTAGCTTCGCGTTAGCGTGGCTAGCTCCAGCAGATGTGTGCATCTGCCAGCGAGTGAGCCCTCCCTCCTGCAGCTGCACGGCTGTGGGCTGGCCATGTGTGTGTGTGTGTGTGTGTGTGTGTGTGTGTGTGTGTGTGTGTGTGTGTGTGTGTGTGTGTGTGTGTGTGTGTGTGTGTGTGTGTGTGTGTGTGTGTGTGGTTGGGCAGGGGGCCAGCAGGCAGTAAACCCACAGTAGAGGCCCTGACGGTCCGATGCATGCCACGTAGTCACGTAGCAGCAACGTAACGACACGAGAGGAAATAGAGAGAGGAAACTAGTAGAAGAAACAAGGAGAGGAAAGGAAAGGAGACAAGAAAATTAAACAAGATGAGGAAAGGAAAGGGGACAAGGAAAGGAAATGAGAGGAGAGCAGAAACGACAAGGAAAGAAAATTAGACAAAACAAGGAAACAAGAGCAGAGGAAACTAGAGGAAAGCAAAGGAGACAAGGAAAGGAAATGAGGAGAAGAAAGATGGAGAGGAGAGCAGACGACATAAGGAAGCAAGGAGAAGAAATATGTAAGAAAGCAAAAGGATACAAGGAAAGGAAACAAGGAGAAGAAACATGGAGAGGAAAGCAAAGGAAACAAGGAGAAGAAACAGAGGAGAAAGAAAAGGAGAGAAGGAAATGAGAAAACAAGGAAAGGAGAGCGGGGGAGACAAGGAGAGGAAGCAAGGAAAGTTGAAAATACATTGATGGAATAGTTCCCTTGTCTGTGAGACAAAAAGAATGGAGAAAATAAGTGAGTGAAATAATGTGGATCATCTTGTGGGAGAATATAAACAGAAGCGACGCAAACAGTCAAACAGTGAGACAAAGTGACTGTGTGGTTATGATAGTGTTCATCCATATTTCCACCCATTACATCAGCCATTGGACCAACATACCCTCAGTGTTTCTGTGACTGAGGGGCCTGAACTGCAGATGTTTAAGGACTCAACTGGTGACCACACACACACACACACACACAGAGAAACAACAAAATAGTTTACAGACTGATACAAACACAAACCTACCCCACCCTGATCATCATCATCATCATCATCATCATTATAGCTGATGTCATTACTTCCATCAGCCTCATCAATTACAGCCATCTTTATGACTGGTCCTGCCAACACCTCCAGGTGCACTCTGCCCATCCACACACACACACACACACACACACACACTGACAGACAGAGGTCAGTTCTGGGTTTTGTTGGTGTTTGGTTGTGTTTAATGAAGAGGAAGTGGCTATTTTCCCACAGACACATGACCGTGACTCACTCTTCTTCAAAGCAGCACGTCCAGGTTTTTTTTTCCCTCTCTCTTTTTGCCGCTTTTTTTCTCTCCCCTCCTCATTTCAGTCCATCCCACCACAGCTCAGACTTTTCTCCACAGGTCAGGAGGGGCTGACGGCAGCTCCACAGTGGAGGCCGACGATGGGCCCGAGGAGAGCTCACAGAAAAACCCCTCCCTAACACCGTGGATCTCTGGGGCTCAGTCTGACCACACACAGAGGACGACGCTGCTTCCACAGCCAGAAGAATCAAGCCTGGGTTTGGTGCGTACACACTGGAGTCAGAGCCAGACATGACGGAATATGGAGAACATATGATGATAATGACGTAAGAACCATGTGGAACTTACAAGGTTTTATCTGCCTGTGCAAAACACTCATATGATTGCAACAGATGAAAATGGTCACAATTTTAACAATAACGTGACATAATGCGTTACTAAATATATTTAAAGTTTTAAAAATTTGAAAATATTAAATGACTTAATAACTACAACTGCATCAAAACAATCATAAATTAAGTCAATTTAAGAGGATCTCATTTTTTGCACTTGTGTACATTTCTGTAATTATCATATTGATATAATGTATTATCTAGTATATATATATATATATATATATATATATATATACACACACACTGTATGCTGGGTGTGACTTGTTGGGGGGTGGGGGGGTTCATCCTCCCCCTCTGGTTTTGGACATCACCATAGGGTCCTGTGGTCTATGAGTCTTTCTGACGGCGTAAACACAAAATCCCTGAAAGAGGAACCTTACATGTAGTGAAGTCTGCACAGAGGGGGGAGAAAACTATTGATTTTAAATGTTAATTTAGGAATTTGAGCCTCATTTATGTTATTTGTGTGGGTCATAACATCCAATGCAAGCTTTTTTTGTGAAATAAAAAACATCCTATCGGGTAGTCCAGAATAGATCCCATTAAATTTTGGTGAATATAGGTCAAAGGTCACAATCACCAAAATGTGGTTTCCCCAATGATAAAAGATAGGTTAAAATCAGGTCAAATGTGTGCAAGGGGCCCAGATATGTTGCGGTCAATTATAATTTTTATTATCTTTAAATGGAGCAACTGTACCACTAAATAATTTCCCCCTGGGTTTAATAAAGTTTTCTTATACAAATCCTTCATAGAGATATTTTGGGCTTAACAGAGGAACTATCTAAAGCATGCAACATTCTTCAAGTTCATGTGAGGTCTAACGCGTCTACAATTTGTCCACCAAATCATGCAGCCATAAAACAAAGTCATTTACACAAAAAAGGACATTCAATCTGCTGCTGAATGTCTGGAATCTCAATTTCCACAAGATTCATAGGATTTGAAGGTCATTCAAAAAAAATACCACTGGCTAAAAACTGCTTTCATTCTCACATTATTAAACCAATGTTGCATGTTTTGAGAGTGCAGGGGAGTGAGAGTGTCCTCCAGGTGCACTGGTATCACCCATATGTGAACAGAAAAAGAAAAAGCCAGAGCACACAATGACAAGCCAGAAGTCTTAAAAACAAAACCTAATGCTGACTGTAACCATTAGTTCTATTAAAAAAAGGGAGAAATTTTAAAGTTTTGTTGCTCACCACTGTCACTGGAAAACTAAACAATCAGGTGCAACAGTACAGAACAGGTTAACTCACACCATATTTTTTGGGTTGCAGTTTCAATATGCATTTTGTGCATAAAGAGAACAGTTTGGGGTTTTTTTTTATCTCCTAAAATGCTATTTTTATATTTTGAGCAAAAACTACAATTTGCAGTAGGAACAAATTACAATTATATCACTATATTTAATAGAATAACACTTTCTGTACTGAATAACAGAACTCTCCTATTCATTGACTACTTGGCTACAGTTATATTAAACAGCCATTCACACATAAGGCTCAAAGGGGTCTTTTATTTAAATAAGATCCTGTTCTAAATTGGGATGTAAATTAAAACTGTGGAATATAAATGCCACGGTTCACAGCCGTACACGTTTCCTTATTAAAGCGTGTCACAGTAGAGTCAAGTACCCACACGTACTTAGAAGTAGTTACTATATAGACTAATGATAAACCAATGCATCAGCCAGCAGATATTATTATAATAATAATTATTATTGTTATTAATATTTTTATTTTTGTTTTCTTTTATCAGTTTGTGATTGATTGGTTTTGCACAAACATTGATACTGCCCTATGTTTGCACTGTTGTATGTGTGTGCAACTCTCAAAAAATTGTTTTAAAAAAATCCATGACCCTATTTCAGTAGATAAATATGGAATAGATCCTATATATATGTCATTATTTTACAATGGAGGAAAATGTGATTTTTCTTTCACACTACATTTTAAAACATTCTATTTTTATTTTACATTTTTTATACATTTTCCGGACAAATTGTCATTACCCAAATGTGGCCCGAGCTAAACTTTTGGTATTTGAATTAGGGGCAAACAATAAATAAAATTACAAGTACATTGTTATATGTCAAAATTTTCATTAAGTGTTGTGTTTTGGTTATTTTAATCATGAACATTCATAATATTTTAAGAAAAGTTCATGTTCATTAGTCGTTAATTCTCATTACCATAATATATTCGACAACTGCATTGAAAAGCTATAAGAATTTTAATATGATCTTAAAACTACCCACAATGCATCAGTACTAACAGAAAATGCAAGATGGGTACAAGGTGAGTCACCTTTATTTTATGCTCCTGTAAAATTTTATGATTTGTCTCATAACGGCATGAACACGACAAGACTGATTCTCATGAAAATGTTTTTTTGGTTATAGGGTATTATTTTTGTGAATGTGACAAAGGTCATTATTTAGCTAGGTCATAACAGCTAATGCTACAGTTAGCATTATTGTGCCGAGTCATTTATTCACTGCATGCACTCTCTCATTACTGCAATAGTTTCATGTTTTGTGTGAATCACCCACATAGAGGATGCGTGTGTGTGTGTGTGTACACACATATACACACACATTTTTAGTGCATTCACATATGCTATGCACTTCTAGTGGGACGTTAACTGCATTTCATTGCTCTGTATTGTACACTGGCAATGACAATAAAGTTGAATCTAATCTAATCAAATTCATAATAAAAACCCATGTGTAGGGAGAGGTCGAAAGCCTAAACATGTTTGTTTAAAAGTGTCCACCTAATAAATACATTAGCATTCTAAATGTTGTGAGCCTGATCAACATGTTTTCTGGAAGGTGGAGTTCACAGCACCTCCATGTTCTTAGACAAACTGCTGCCCACACTGAAAACAATGATTTTTCGTTGGTGTAGTATGAGGTTAACAGTCACAAGTTTTGTTTTCTAATTGTAAGCAAAGAAGATTTTCTGACATTTATTATTTGAAAGAAAAAAAAAAAGAGACAGTGTGTATCGGTCATCCATCTATATCAGTAGATCGCTAGTGTCGACATTTACTACGTTAACATAATGTTTATTGATTCTGAATTATTTATTCAGAATAAAATGATTCAGAATTAAAGCTAGTTTCTTCATGTTAACATGGACATGTTAATTCTGAATGATGGTTTCCATGGAAACGGGTGTATGCTGCTCTAGTTAATTGGGCTTTAAGAGCTGGAGGTACAGAGGGTTCCGATTGGCACTTAACACTTAACATCTGGATGTCTACGGGAAGAAAACAATTGCATCCACTTCCTGTTTTGCATTCCAACATAGAACGACATATACTACATGTAATGTTTGCATTTATTTTTGTGATAATTACAAAGCAGCAGCTCGACTGAATCAACCATGAGAATCAACAAAGTGATGCCGGCAGAAAAGAATATGTGCGTTATCAACTCGAAACATGTCATCACGACAAGACCAGGAGCAGAACGACAGGAATAATGTTAAAGTGGAATTACCTGTTTACATGGTAGATGAATTATCCAATTCAGAATAAACCTGTGACTTTATTCAGAACTAAATTTAACTCGGAATTATCATTTTCAACTAGAATGAGGTGTTTACATGATCATCTTAAAGAGGAATTAACCTTTATTCTGCATTAAACAGGAATAAGAACTCCTGTAAACAGGGCAAATGTGTTTGGAAAAATGGTGAATCTGTTCAGGACTGATGTTTGTCGAGTCTAAAAATCACCACTATTCGCTGGACTTTTGCTGCCAACAATTGTAAAACCATGTGGGCAGCTTGTCCCACACTGGGTGGACTGAACAGGACAAACTTTCCCTCAGTACTATAGTATGGATGTTCTTTATATGTTGTAACACGATAGCGTTCTTTGACTCCAGTGACTGTTTTTCATGATATAATTTTACAGTTTCATGTTTAGGCTTAATGTTGTTCACATGGTCAAAGACAACCATATATTTATGTCGTTTCTCTCTAAAGAAAGACTTCAAAACCAACTCTTTTTGCAACTCTTGTTAATATGTGTTGACAGCCAGTCGTACTCTGAACATTGATTTCCCATTAATCAGACTTGGGCGACTTGTCTCCTAAACCTAAAGCCTTACGCCGTTAGAAAAACACCTACAGAAGTCTTTTACTACCAAACACAGAGACACTTTATTACAAAGACAAGTCACTTATACGAGTGGAAAGACAGATTACAGACATCACCAGAGCCTTCAGTCAGACAAGTACATGTTGCCTCAAAGACATTTTTTTTTTCCGTCTTGTCGTCATGGAGACATTAAGATGGAATGAACTCGACTAGGGTTCAGACGTTGTCTCCTTTTCTTCCTTGTCTTTTCCCTCATCTATTCACACAATTACAGACGCCGCCTTTGCCTCTTGGCGGGCCTACGTACGCACCCGTCAGACAATCATTTACATCCCAGACGCGGTGACACTGCTGGAGCGTAACGTCCGAAAGGCATCGGTCCTGCGGTAACTGCCCGCCATCAACACATCCGTGGTCGACTCTGCTCTGTCTTTACTTTATGACTGGAAAACACAGTTGGTTCCATGTGAAATCAAGCCTTTAGTGTAAATATGAAGACCTTGATCCAGTTGGAATAACAACGCAGATAAAGCTGGATGTGTGTGAGTTTAGTGGTTACATGGCTTTCACACACAGGACCAGAGGCCAACAGAAAGTTTTTGAATTAATGTGGTTTCATCAATTATCAGGAAAAAAAAACACTTGTTGCATGTGTTTTAGATATTTTAATCATTTTGGTGGGTTTTTTCTGTGTTTAATTAAATTTTTTGAAAGTTTCATCTTCTGAGTTAATCTTTGGAGGCTTTTAGCAAATTACATATTTCTGTCTATGTGTATTTATGTGTATTCTATTGTAAATTTGAATCATAAAAAAACTACGTGTTTTGACAGTTTTCTTTTAAGCAACGCACTTCCATCTTAAAATACCACATTAATGCAAAGGGTTCTTTAGTCACCTGTTCTGCTAGCATGAAAGCTAACGTGTCACCCAGCTTGGACAAACATAAAGTTAATTTAATTTCCATTTTTTCTTGAGCCTGTTTGCTCATGCAAAATGAAATGCAAATGTAGATTTAATTTTTTTTATTATTATATTTAAGTATGATTAATCAAAATTAATCCGAAGCAACCACGTGGTTAATCCAACTAAAAATTTGAATGATTTGACAGCACTAGTTTTTTTGTTTTGTTTTGTAGGACATTCAAGGCCAGGACAAACCGGCTAAAAAACTGTTTTTACCCAAGGGCCATAATAGCACTTAACACTTAACACTGCCAGATGGGATTAACAGACGGACAACATCAATATGATGGTGTTTTTATTTTATTTTATTTGTTTGTTTACATACATTGTATACATACGTGTGTGTGTGTGTGTGTGTGTGTGTGTATAATATACATTTTATGTCACCTAAAGTGAATTACACTTCTAATTTCGTTGTACTTGTACAATGACAATAAAGACATTGTATTATATTCTATTCTTTTTTTAATGCAGCAGTGGTCACCCCTCCTCCTTCCTCCTCTTCTTCGTGTCCCGTCCCACCCTTTAACATGTCCCCCCCCCCACCCACCACCCCCCTAACCCCTCCTCTTCACCACTATTGGCACTACTTCCCAAACAACTCCTCAGCCTTCAAAAGACAGCCGCCCATTCAGAAGAGTTTGGGGGTAGGGTGGGGGTGGTAGAGGGGAGAGGGGAGGGGGTCTATGGTGGTGGTGGTGGTAAGAATTGGTGTGTGTGTGTGTGTGTGTGTGGGTGGGTGGGTGGGGGGGGTGAAGGGTTCTCATTCCCGCTAAATTGTCCCACATGGCTGAGCGTGCTTAGTTTAAACAAACACAGCCACTTCCTCCTCACTGCGCACATCGGCACACAAACACTGGCCTTCACACACACACACACACACACACACACACACAAACATACACAAATTGGGCGCATAGGTATGCTTGAATTCCAGCACACAAAAGCAAGCATGTCCACACTTTAAAAAAAAATGCGCACACACACAGACACATATGCACACACATGCACAGTCCATTGTATACACTGGAACAGGCAGCAGACAACATTTTCAGTCTTGCAACCTCAGCCAGTAAACACACAGCGGAGTGCGATGGCGGCCGCAGAGGCAGAGCAGGGTCACTTACGGGTACCTCATGAAGAAGTCGTTTCACATGCAGATTCAGCATATTTAGAGTATGATTTGGCTTCTGGTTAAACAGAGTCCAAACATTTGGTGGTGCCTGAACTGCACAATCCACAATAAACATGGGAACTAATGGGTCTCTGGGGTCTAAAGCCCCAAAACCAAACTCGCACCGCAGAGCGAGACCCTGGGATCAGACCCTGGGCTGAATGTACCGTCAACTCTTCATACAATGGAGTGTAAAGGAACATAAAAGAGTGATGGAAAAAAAAAAAAAAAAGAAAAGCAGACTGTGGTATCTGTTAAAGGGCTCCGCAGATAGGACAGATAAAGGCAGTTTGGAGACAATAACCGATTAATCAACTGATAAAAGACCCCCACCCACCTACACCCCCACCCCACAGAACATTCTTGACATTGTTGGAGACAAATGATCTTTGGTCAGGCTAGTTTTGAAGCGAACCCCTAAATCAGAGACGACTCCAGGTGGATCAATAGGTGGTTGTCAAAGGCCAAAACACTGAAGCAGGTGATAGCGTCTGATACCATCATGCTCTTCCATCCCATAATACATGTCTGAGATGAAGCAGGAAACTGATGAATGGAGCATGAAACACAAAGAAATAAACTCAGGAGTAAATAATGGCTGTGTGAAACCGATTAGTGGTCGACATAGAACACAGTTTCAGTGTCATCCTTCTTGTAGCCGAAGTAATTAAATAGAATTAAAAAATAAATAAATGACAACAAGTGAATAGAAATAAATAAAAAAAGTCAAATAAATAATACATGAATAAAAAAAGAAAATAAATAAGGAAAGAAAATCTAAAAAAAAAAAAAAAAAAAATTTGAATAAATAAAAAAATTAATTAATAAAAAACTAAATAAATACATTATAAAAACTTAATAATAAAAATACTTACAAATAAATGTAAAAAATGTATTTAAATAATTGCATGCACGTACATTGTGCAGCTCTAGTTTACTTTTGCCCATTACTCGAACTGTTGATAGATTATAAAATAGACTTTTTCTTTAACACACACACACACACACACACACACACACACACACACACACACACACACACACACACACACACACACACACACACACACACGTACGTGTCTGTGGTGAGTGTTCTTAATGTAGTGATCTACTTTAAATATTTAGAAAAATTCAACCGTTTGTTCAACGGTAAAGAATTCTAAACATGGTGATAGAATATACTTTGTTCTATCCATAGACATCTGAGCATGCTCAGTGCACCCCCCACCCCCCCCCACCCACCCACACACACACACACCTGTGTAATGAAGTTAAAACACAGAGCAGTGAGTGACACTGACTCACTATGGAAATAGACTGTTTGGGCTTGTTATTTTCCTTTTTTACACAACTGTACTTGTGTTTTTTTATGTTGTTTTTTAATGACTTTTCTATTTTGTTTTTTCACAGTTTTGTTCATGTAACTGCTTTATGTAGTTCAACCAGGTGTGAAAAAACAGTTGGACTAAAACAAAAAAGAACCCCCAAACAAAAAACTACTGCGCCAAAAGTCAAAGAGGAGTATTTTTTTCATACTGCAGTATATATCCCAGGGTTAAAAAAAAAAAAAAAAAATATATATATATATATATATATATATATATATATATATATATATATATATATATATATTTATTTATTTATTTATTATTTAGCCAGGATTGTCCCATTGAGACCAAGTGTCCTGGTCAAAATGGCAGCAAACAATAAGTTTCAGACAGAGACACAATAACACATATCAGGGAGAAATAAACAAACATAACACATTGACACATAAAGGAAACAGACTTACATAAAACTGTTAAAAAGCTATGTGGAGTAGGTCTAAAAATAAAATCACAATATCACTTTTTCCTAATATCGCACAGGCCTGGTTCATAGGTTAATGAATCAAATCAGTGGAAGCAAAAATGACCTGAAACCTTCAAAAACGTTGACTTTTTAAAAACTTTAACAGCCCTAACGTGACATTTCCTTCATATCCTGCAGCTTTTCTAAGTCTGATCCCGCTGCATTACATCTCATTTCAATGCAACCGTCCATTACAATCATCATAATCAGCTCTACACATTACAAGCAGCGAGAGGAGAAACAGTGAAAGGGGGGGTAAGGGTGGAGGAGGGGGGGGGGGGGGGTGACCGCGGCGTCCGAACAATAAGGCTGCGTTCAGTATATGAGTGGACCTGCTGTCCAGGCCTGCACACCCAGCATGCATCTGCCACTAATGCCGAGCTCCATCAGGGCTGCATGCCATGAGTCTTAATTAAGACAGCTATGCCAAGTCAAGAAGTGAATTCTAACCCCCCACCCCAAACCTCCCCCTCCCCCTCTCTCTCTCTCTCGGCTGGCCGAACACGTAGACGCACACAAACCACAGAGAGACATTCTGATCATCAGTTTTATGGGCCATGAAAAAGCTTTGCTCAGTGGGTGGTATGTATGTGTGTGGGTGCTGAGAGAGAAAGACTATTTAGTCACACCTACATGAGAAACCTGTCTCCGCTCTACAGACGAGTCAACAGCTGAGTCTGTAGAGCTCTTCACCCCCTTTTTTTTTTTTTTTTTACCCCTCACACAAACTATGCACTTACAATGAAGAAGGACCATCATGCATGAGGGTTTACTACGCACAAAATTAAGCGTATTTACAGGAAAGTCTTTGGTTGTAGTTGAGCATTTGTGCTTATGACTTGTGCGTTTTGAATTGATCAAAAATGACATTTACGAAACCAAAACTTACCGGTCTTCAGTACGAATTTCTCAGATGGAAGAAAGTGGTTAAAAATACATCATCACATCACAGGTATTATCCATTCAACACAAAACAGAGAGAGAAAATGTTATATTTTTGACCACGTCATCCACTCAGTCTGACAAATTTCGTCAGCTTTTCGATTTCGTATTCTGACAAATATCAAACACACAACACATTATAAGTACAAATGGACTCATTTTACAGTTGGCAAAAACTTATTTTATGCTTAACTACAACCAAAGACACACATTACTTTCCTGTGAACACCATTCATTTTGTTCCAAAAATCGCTCCATCTCTTCCTTATATTCTTAATTCTAACGTCTGTGCACATGATCTAATGAAATAAACAGTGTCTGATCCATTTGAAGGAATGTGAATGAAGATCGGGACACTGCAGGGCAATAACATGCCAGTGGAAAGTGTACATACAATCACTTGCTCCCCAACATCACACACACACACACACACACACACACACACACACACACACACACACACACACTCTTCTAACACCCCTCCCCACAGCCTGAGGTCATAAGGTCACATTCCTCCTCCTCAATCAGCCTCAGGATTTCACACACTAGTTCAGGGAGGTGGGTGTGTGTATATGTGTGTGTGTGTGTGTGTGTGTGTGTTTGAGATGTTTTAGTGATTTGTGGAGGTCCGGCTTAAGGGTGAGGTGGGGCGAAGTGATGGGAAGAAAAGGAGAAGAAAAAAAAAATAAATGAATGGAGACTCTGGTCGTATTCACTAGATATTTCTTTTTGCTACTTCCTCATTCTTTAAATAAATTACGTTTTTTTTTTCCCCCTTCAAAACATTATGACCTTGGAGAGCGATGAGAGTCCGTCATGTGGTGGCACATTTTCAAAGTCGGGTCACGTCAATACTCTGGATTTACCTTCAGGATGTGATTGGACGGAGATTTGAGATAACGCTGCAAGACAAGACGTGAGCATTTATGAGGCGAAAAGTGCCGTTTCATTCAGGCCTTTTGTAAGACGTGGTGTAAAGTGAGAGGGAAGAAGTCGCTGCATTCTTAGCTCCATTTGAAATATGGATTTAACTTTTTTACTGCAGTTAAATAAAAGGTTTTGAGTGGAAATGTAGAACGCAGTATTTTCTGTCAAGTTTCACAATTTATTTCTTAAATCATTTTATATCTTTATCTATTCAACTATTTTTAACTTTGCATTGTTTCCACTTCACTTCATTTGCGGTGATTTATTCACTTGCTACGTTTACATGGTGTTTTTTTAATTCCGATTTTTTTTTTTTTTTGGAATGTAACCATTTGGAATTAAAGCCATTTCTTTCATGTTTACATGGACATGTTAATTCTGAATCATGGTTTACATGGGAAGCAGGTGTATTCTGCTTTGGTTAATTAGGGGTTAACCCTTTAACGCCTGAGATTTTAGCAGTTACAAAGTAAAAAGTTAACAAAAACAGCCAAAGTGATCGATAAAAATGGACAAAAAACAGACGAAACCAACAAAAATAATAAGTAACATTAACAACGCAAGACACAAACGGAACAAAATTGAAGAAAATCCTAAAATTAAAAAGTAAATGTTGAAAAATGAATATAAACACAAAAAATCCTGTAAAAAAAAAAAAGAAAATAAAGAGAAAAAAGTAAAAATTATTAAAAAGACAGAACTTATATTGTACTTTGGTTCCAATAGTTTTACTTTTGGCTTTTTATTTTCTTCTAAATCAGTTGCTTTTTGACATCCGTTAATTTCCATAGCTCAGTTCCGTAACCAAAACTCAAAAATATTTTAATTTTTCTGAATATTTACTCTAAAGAATCCATTCAGAATGTGTCAACACTGACGCATCAGGGGTTAAAGGGTTAAGAGCTGGACGTACAGAGGGTTTCGCTTAACGTCTGGATGTCTACTGGAAGGAAATTATCACATCCACTTTCCATTTCAGTAACATGGATGGACAGATACTACATGTTTGCATTTATTTTTGTGATAATTATGAAGCAGCAGCTCAAGCGAATCGACCATAGGAATCAACAAACTAATGCCAACAGCGTGGAATATGTGAGTCATCAATGCCAAATATGCAGGCGTGTGCAGAACGACAGGAATAACGTTAAATAACATGGAAGAGGACTTATTAAAACTCGGAATAAACCAGTGGCTTTATTCGGAATCAAGTTTAATCCAACTGGAATTAAGCGTTTACATGGTCATCTTAAAGCGGAATTAACTTTTATTCCAAAAAAAAAAAAAAACTAGGAATAAAAGCTGCCACGTAGACAGAGTTTATGTGTTGTCGGAATTAGTCTGATATGCAATAATTGGAAATGGAAAATAATAAGTACTTTCTTTAAAATGCATTGAAACAAGTGACCAGCCTGTTGTGAAGACGTATGGATGAACGGTGGAGTGAGAAGAAGTGCAGATGAGTGTGTACAAATGTAGAGACGGGAAAAAAAAAAAAAAAAAAAAAAAAAAAGATACAGACGTTCGTTCCCACCTCTGTTTGTGACTTCAATTACATTATATTTTGGCTTAACTAGTGCATTACATAAAGACTGATGGAAAGCAGAAGGTGACAAACTACGCTGCCAAGAGCAGTTTAGTTTTTTTTTTTTTTTTTTTCTCCGATCCCTACAATATAAGGCTTCATCATATGTTCGATTACAACACCACTGTTCTGAGCCAAGGAGAAAAACCTGTGAGATGCTGCGATACTTCAACAACTCACTAATGCACTGAGGCCCAACGCTTGGCAGGGAAAAAAAAAATGATAAGTATGTGATGCAGTGTCGGGTGGGGGACGACGTGGTGAGGGAGGAGGGGAGGGTGGGGTTGGAGTGTGTCTGCATGCCCTGGAGGAGGGAGGAGGTGGGGGGAGGAGGAGGAGGAGGAGGAGGAGGGGGTGGTTTAACAAGGGAAAGCAATAAAACATGTGGCTTTGCATTAAAAAAAAAAAAAAAAAAAAACTACTTCCTCCCTGAGCAGAACCCTCAACTCTGGCCATGCATACACACATGTGACACTGCTATACACACACACACACACACACACACACACACATGCATACTTGTTTACATGTCTCATGAGGACCAAGTTTGTAATCAAGTAACCAATGGGTAGTGCCGTCTACTAGTGTATGAGTGTGTGTATGAATGGGTGAATGTGAGGAATTGTAAAGCGCTTTGGGTACCATGTGGTGTATAAAAAAAATGCCCATTTTAATAAAATTAAATAAAAAAATTAAAAAAAAATTTAAATAATAATAATTTCAAAAAAACAAAAATAATAAAATTAATCATATTTTTTAAAATTGTGAATAAATAATAAATTTTTTATGAAATAAAATTAAAAATGATTTTAAAAATTTTTTAATAAAAATTAATTATGAAATAATCAAATTAATAATATTTAAATAAATACATAAATAATGAAAAAATACATTTAAAAAAAATCTTCAAACCTTTGAAAAAATAAATTTTTTGATTATTTTTTTTTTTTTTACACATTTCATCATTTCTATTTTACTCGTGGGGTTATATTTAACCCTCGTGGGGACCTGAATTTTTGTCCCCATACTGTTAGAGGTCCCCATGGTGTGACTGTGTGAACAATCTATGTCCCCATACAGATAGGAATACAAACACACACACAGTAATCATGAACACAGGCTTAGTCCCACAGACACTATATCTAAAGTGCACTTCCAATGCTAATTCTAATTTTGAGCCACAGAATAAGAACTAGAAATATGACCAATAACAGATTTAATTCCCCCTCTGACACACACACACACACACACACACACACACACACACACGCACACACGCACACACGCACACACACTTCTAGCTGAACAGCAACGCTTCAGATACACACTCAAAACGCTCACAGTCAGGCATAAAAACAGCCATTAACGACCGGCGGAACTTTCCATGGACCTGCCAACTAGCAACACCAACACGCCTGGCATGCTAATGCAGGCACGTAAAGTTAGCTCTGCGTGTGTGTATGTTTCATGCATGTCTGTTAAGTCAGCGTTTTATGTGTGTACGCATGTGTCTGTATTCCTATCTTTATAGGGACATAGATATGTTTACACAGTCACATCATGGGGACCTCTGTCACTATGGAGACCAAAATTCAGGTCCCCACCAGGGTTAAATATAAATAAAGTCAAATAGAAATGATGTGGCCCTAGAAATACATTCATTTGTTTTTTCAGGAAGTCCTCAAAAAGCATGAGGGGAAACAGGTGCAAATAAAAACATGTATTTTTTTGAAGGTTTGTAGATGTTTACTTTATTTATTTTTTTAATTATTTATTTTGTATTATTATTATTTATTACATTTATTTTTTAAATTGTTTTATTCATTCATTTTTCTGTATTTTTTTACGTAATTGAATTTTCACATTTTTATGGAAATTGTAAAAAAAAAAATGTGTTTACACTGGGGACCAAAATTCAGGTCCCCACCAGGGTTAAATATGAAAAGAGGTCACCCACTAGTAAAGTAGAAATCATGTGGCCCTAAAAACACATTCATTTGTTTTTTCAGGAAGTCCTCAAAAAACATGAGGGGAAACAGGTGCAAATAAAAACATGTATTTTTGAAAAGGTTTGAAGGCGTTTACTTTATTTTTATGTATTTTTTTAATTATGCATTTTATTTCTTGATTTTTACATTATTATTATCATGTATTCTATTTTTTTAAATTTGTGTTTTATTCATTCACTTTTATGTTTGTTTTTTTTATTTTTATGTTCTAAAAAATAAAAAAAAATAATAATAAAAAGATAGTGCCAATGTCCCTGTGTTCATCTGGACCTCACAGCTGTGATGTTAACAAAAGGGAGTCATTCAATAGATCATAAAATCAGAATTGAAATCCATTGAGAACTGAGGGAGGAGAAGCGGTTTTAGTGACAAAAATAAATAAACAAATTGTTTACAAAGGCAAAATTCAACAAAGAAAGCGACAAGTTTTGTGCCTAATGCTTAGATCTATCTAATGAATCAGAATTGAGAACTGAGGGAGAAGTGATGTTAGTGAATTGTGGACGATGATGACGGACAAAACGTGATGGCAATAGCTTGATTTCGTCCGGATTAGCTAAAAAATAAAAAAAAAAATTAAAAAATGCGTTTCCCCAATGGCTACTCGATTACAAACTTTATCCTCATGAGACATGGGACAATGTATGCTTAAAAATAAAAATTGTATGTTAATTTTTTGTCATCAATGTGAAGCACTTTGGGCTCCAGTTTTTGTATGAAAGGTGCTATATAAATAAAGTTTATTATTATTAAACATGTGGGCCCAGCTGACCACACATCACTATGTGAAAAGCTGTTCCTACAGTCGACACCCTGAGGACGTGTGCGAGGGCAGGAACAGGGCAGAGCGGTGAAAGTAGCTGCTGTACATCCTCAATCACACACACACCTTTTTCCTCTTTGGTCTAATCATTTCATATCAGAGTGAGCGCTCTTCCTCCATCGTCTTCCCACGTGGCACATCCTCCAACGTGCTCTGCATTCACGACCGTCAGTCTTTAAAAAAAATGAAACCTATCGACAGTCTCTGCTGCTCACAGAATAGAGAAGTAAAAGTCTTTGGTGAAGTCATGTGTTGTATCCTCACAGTTAGTACATAAACACAGTCTGATATCTGCCACCGTCTTATTGAATCAGACTGATATTGATTATTCAACGCTGTCCTCTTGGTTAGAGGTCAACCAGGTGATGGCTGTTATAGATGGATATTTTTAACTTCGTACGAAAGTCGATGAGTGTTGGAACTAAACATCTGAGTGAAATGTATCTGAATTACTTGTGTATTGACATTGACTGATGCACCCCTCACCCACCCACCCACCCACCCACCCTTGATACAAGAGCCCTGGAAGGAGTGACATTTTTATTATCAGTCGTCACTCATCGTCTTTTCAAATCAAAATTTTTAATGATAAAAAGACAAATTTCACAGTATTTAACATTCAAAAAACATCTCAATGATGCGAGCTGATAAATCAAGGTGACAGTATAACTTCAGTAAATATACACGCTGCTTTTAATTGCTGTGTTATCTGGAAACTTTATTAGCTTTCCGTGTGATGAATAGACATTAGGGCAGCACTATATTAGAAAAAATGTACATGGCAATTTTTCTTTTTACCCTGCGATGTATATTGCGATATAAAAAAAATACTCAGGAGTATATATATATATATATATATATATATATATATATATATATATATATATGTGTGTGTGTGTGTTTATGTATATTGTAGCCAAAAGAATTACAATTATTAAAAATAAATAGATAATAAAAATAAGAAATAAAATTAATGAAGGACTAAATAATATAAAAAAAACATTTAAATGAAAATGAATAAAAAATGTAAATTAATTAAATAAAACAACTGTTTAAAAAATTTAAATGTATACAAATAAATGAAAAATTATCAAAAAAAAATAATTGCAGGACCTGTGACGTGCCTATTGCGCACATGTACATTGCGATGTCGATGTAGCTCTAATAGACATGCAAAAGTTAGAAAAGGCATACATACATCCCATAACAACTGGCATATTACTGGCTTGTCCATCGTCCACTGTTATCAGTCCTCCTTTTGTCCATACACATTTACTGGGTTTTTAAAAAGAACTACAGACTTGGCTGTCTTGACATTTTGTACTGGCAAAGCAATCGATAATTTTGGCTAAAGTCAACTAAACAATGAGACAAGACTTGACTGATTAACATGCACACTCACTGTCGACTACAGCTGAAGTAACACGACTAACACTTTTCCATTAAACCTCAAATACGTAAATATAAACTGTGGATAAAAACTGACCTAATGGACAATTTTGATTTCATTTTTCGATTAAAAGTTTTGGCACTACAACAGGTGGTTTTTTGGGGAATCACAGAAATGGTATATTATGCGAAGCGGTCATGGAAAGACCTTTCTTTGCAAAGAGTCACGTGAATAATAATTTTTATTTTTTTTTATTTTTTTAAAAACGATGTTGACGGACATTACAACAAGTGAAGAAGAAGAATTTTAACAGAATCACGTGCGGACACCAGGAAACAGGACACAGAGAGGTCACATATAATAATAAATACATCTGTGAATCAACATATATATTATTTAACTATTATTCATATATATTATAACATATTCATCATGTTTATGGAATGACTTCTTGCGGCATCTTTCGATAGTAAATAAATCATCGCAATTGTGATTTAGTGGAAAAAACAGACACTACAGACTTGTTTTTTCTTTCAACATTTAGTATATATGGGTAACATTTTACACATATATCCAATGGGAAAGCCAGTTGTGAGTCATGTGACAGAAATAATGGTACTGTGTTTGACTGCAGTTGAACCTGTGAAGTTACAAATGGATGTTGTTATGGACTGTTCGATGCCTTGTTAATCCTGTGAGCAGGTTCTGTTCACAGTATTTCTGTGGTAGATCACCCTCAGTTTGTTCATCTTTCAAAATGACGGACGGCCTTCAGAATTTTCCATCAAAAATAAATACATTAAATTTTAAATATGATGTAGTATTTACAGTCAATGTTACCTGTGGGATACACACAGGTTTAACTTCATGACTCATGTTTATAACAGCACATTCACTGAGTTACTTTGTCTGAAACCGTCTTCAATGTGAATTATGTCATTGAAATGTTAACTGTTTTGATAACAAAATATTTAAGATAAGCCCCGAGTTTCACCAACAGTCCTTGAGAAGCTTTAGTTTAAACACAAGTGATCATGATTAGGCAAAACTTTAGTCCAAATGTCAGACTTCTTATCAGGAAGGAGGCAATAAATGTGTAAAAGCAGACGCCTGACCTGATGTTATGAAACATTATGACAAAGCCAGCCTTGGTGAGGAGGAGGAGGAGGAGGAGGAGGAGGAGGAGGAGGAGGAGGAGGAGGAGGAGGAGGAGGAGGAGGAACCAGGAGAGGAGAGCAGAAATGAGGAAAGGAGAGACAAAGAGAAATGAGAGGAGAAATGAGGAGAGACAAGGAGAGGAAAAATGAGGAGGAGAAATGAGGAGAGGTGAAATGAGGAGAAATGAGAGGAGAAACAAGGAGAAGAGAAATGAGAAGTGAGGTGAAATGAGGAGAGGAGGAGAGACGAGGAGAGGAAAAATGAGAGGTGAAAGGAGGTGAGGAGAAATGAGGAGAAATGAGAGGAGAAACGAGGAGAAGAGAAATGAGGAGAAGTGAGGTGAAATGAGGAGATGAAAAACAAGAAGAAGAGAAATGAGGAGATGAGGAGAGGAAAAAAGAGGAGAGGTGAAATGACAAGAAATGGGGAGAGAAGAATTGAGGAAAGATGAGGAGAGGAAAAATGAGATGAGAAGCAAGGAGAAGAGAAATGAGGAGAAATGAGGAGAGGTGAAATGAGGAGAGACAAGGAGAGGAGGCTTCTTTTATCTTCTTGTAAATCAACTGTCAACAATGCAGGAAATGATGAAGGCAGACAAAAAAGAAGGAGAAAAAAATAGGGCTGTGGAGATCCGGGGAGGCAGGGAAGGGGGGAGGAAGAAAAAGGAGGAGGAGGAGGAGGGTAAACATTACAGCTCTGTGCCAAGCAAACATGAGATGCTGGGATACTTCAACAGAAAAGCCAACGTTCAGAAAGAACTGGGAAAGAGAGGACGACCCAAAGAGAGAGAGAGAGAGAGAGATAGAGAGAGAGAGAGAGAGAGAGAGAGAGAGGGAGAGGGAGAGAAAGAGAGGGAGAGAGAGAGAAACGAAAGACAGGAGGAGAAAAAAAGGCTGGGAAATGGAAAGTGAAAGTAACAGATAACACATAAGCAACAGCTGCTGTAACAGTGAACAAAGTACACCCCCCACCCCCCACCCCTCTCTCTCTCTTTCTTTCTCTTTTTGGGATTTAGCGCCTACACTCGACTCCATCTTGGTATGTGTTTGCATGGAATAACACAGTGATTTGCAGAGTAAACATTGTCTGTGCAGAAATTATAGTACCTGCTGAAGCCAGATAATTTGTTTGCATGACCAAGACCTGACACACACACACACACACTGTTCAATATCATCCAAAAGCATCAAACAGCCAGACTTTCCACATGCACGCACAGCTGAAAATAGTATTGATTTAAGCTAAAGCAGTAGTTCATCTCCAAGTCACGTAAGTAGTATTATAGTACATACTAAGGCTGCATGAAAGTAGAAAAAAAAAATGACATTGCAAATTTTTTAACTCCAGATACTGTATTGTAATATGAATAAATACTCAGGAGTATATAACAGCTGTGTGGTGCCGACAAATGATCAAACAGATTAGTGGTCGACAGAACATACGTTTGAGTGTCATCCTTCTAGTGGCTGAAATAATTGAATAAAATTCTCAATTAAAAAATGAATTAAAAATGAAACAATGTATTTAATTAATGAAAAAAATAATAAAAAAAAGAAAAAGAAAAAAAAAAATCAATAAATCCACATAACTGATTACAACACCTGTGTGGTCGACACAGAACATATGTACCAGTGTCATCGGACTTGTAGCCAGAATAAATGAATAAATACATTTTTTAAAAAATAATTAAATAAAATCAATTAAACTCAAAATAAATAAAAAGTCATAAATAACTAAAAAGAAAAAAATTATTTCACATAACTAATGTTGCTTTTCTTCTTGGCACTGAGCCTTGGGTTTAGGCGATTTTCTCTTTTTCATTTTGGGTGATTTTCTCTTGTTGGTTTTGGGTGATTTTCTCTTGTTGGTCGCTCATTTTTCAGTCTTGTTACCAGTGATTCACTCCAAACTGTTCAGAATGACTGTGATGTGCTCAGCTTCTATTGAAATTAAATAAGAAAATGTTGAGCTCATTTGTCTCCTGCGATGTGACTACTGTGCACACGTACATTACGATGTCGATGCTCAAACAATCTATTGTGCAGCTCTAGCACACGCTCATTTAATGTAGAAGGATTTGAATGAGCTTTAAGAAAATGGTCAGTCATTTGATGTGGAACCTTTCGGAGCCACTCGTCCTCTGTACTACATCATATGTCAGAGTCCAAAGCAGAAGAAGGCTTTTCAAGAACATACCAGCCTCCTGCACCACAGGGAGAACATATGTGTATCATGAGGACACTAGAAAATAAAATAAAAAGGCAGAAGTGAAAGTGCAAAAACTCGTCTCCTGCTCTCCAGGTGTCCGCCCCTTGACCTTACAAGAACAGAACCTCTGTACGTCAAAGCCACTGCTGAGAAAATGACCCATTCACATAAAACTGAAAATTCTTTGTTGGTTTGATTGAACGTCACCGACCACAGTACAATTGTTTCTTGAAAGAACACCCGTTGCATCTGCAGAAATGGACAGCAAGGTTATGCTTCGTATTTACATGGACATATTAATTCCGAATAAAGGTTTTCATGGTAAACGGGTGTATTCTGCTTTAGTTAATTGGGCTTTAAGAGTTGACGTATGGATGTCTACTGGAAGGAAACAGTCACTTCCACTTTGTTTTGTGTTTTTTCAACTCGCAACATGGAAGAACAGATACTTCATGTGATTTTTGTATTTATTTTTGTGATCATTACGAAGAAGCAGCTCGACCGCGAAACATGTGGGCCATCGTGACGACACCAGGAGCATGTGCAGAATGAGGGCGGGCGTGGGTCAGTTGATAGAGCGGGGTCGTCCATTGACTGAAGAGTCGGCAGATCGTGTCCCGGCTCTTGCCGTCCACATGTCGAAGTGTCCTTGGGTAAGACACTGAACCCCGATTTAGGCTCCCAGTAGGTCTGGCAGAACCTTAGAAACCTACTGGTGTATGAGTGAATGGGTGAATGTGAGACTAATGTAAAGCGCTTTGAGCACCATGAAGGTGGAAAAGCGCTACAAAAGTGCAGTCCATTTACCATTTAAAGAGGAATTAACCGTTTACATGGCAGAGGAATTATCTAATTCAGAATTAAGATGACAATAAACCAGTGACTTCATTCAGAATTGAGTTTAATTCGGAATTATCATTTTCAACTGCAATTAGGCGTTTACATAGTTCATCTTAAAGGGGAATTAACTTTTATTCTGAATTAAACAGGAATAAAAGCTCCCATGCAAACAGGGCTATTCAGGCAGATGGGTAAGTAGTGTTCAGTGAACAGGCTGGAACAAATGTATGACAAGACTGTGATTTGGGATTACCCACATTTAGTCTAACTAGACTCAAAATAACTATTAAATGTGTGTGAGATACATTTGCACAACACTAACAAACAAACCTGCATCTGCAAGGGAGTCAAAGGGCATAACAAGTTGTCACACTTTTGACCTACTACATGACTGACATGTCCGTTTTAGTCGTCAGCCTGATTTTCAAAACACACAAAGAAAAGCCATTACGATCCCTGTCTCCTAAATTATAATAAAAACACACTGTCCATGTCTGGAATGAATAATCTGAAGTAAGTGGTCAATAAATGTCAAACTAATAATAAAACTAACCTGAAGAAAATCTAAATAAGAGCCATTTTTTAATCACTTTTTACGTCAATCCATTTCTAATTTTGCAGTTCAATCTTGCTTCAACCTCTGTCCACACTAGCAGTC
Organism: Siphamia tubifer; assembly: GCA_020466265.1. NCBI lineage: Eukaryota > Metazoa > Chordata > Actinopteri > Kurtiformes > Apogonidae > Siphamia > Siphamia tubifer. The sequence goes on along the minus strand of CM035804.1, from coordinate 14,678,223 downwards.
TGTAAAACATCCTGTCAGTACACATCCATCAGCCAATCCAATACCTCCCTCTGTCTCTGCAATCAAACACCTAAACATCTATATTTTCCTTCAGCCGGTGCCTTGTTTTATCACATGGTGTGACAAAAAAAGTTAATAGACTGGACTAAAGTTCAGCTGTGGTTTGGGGAAGGGGGGGTTGGCATCAAAATCTCAAAGGTACACACTGCTCCCATGATGCATGCTTTTACTGATTTTAGTCCCGAAATCATGTTTTTATTTCCCACGCTTTATACATCTTGACAATTTGCACCACATCTGACCTTGCAAAACCCAACTAGTTCCAAAACGTTGAGGTGACATGACTATCTTCGGTGTACGTTACCATCTTTAGAGGCAGACACCGTGCTTGTTGTTGACCAGTAAAGATCACAGATTGTTCAAGCGTGACTGTAAAAACTGTTAAGAAGGTCTAATATTTCAGGATCTATTTGGAGACAGTGAAAACAATTTTCATAGTCATTGTTTTCATTAGTATATAATCACTTGTTTTGATGCCATGGAGTCCACCATGGTGCACTGATGTTTCTACAATGAATTAGAACACACTTCCTGTTTATCTTTCTTTTATATTATAGCAAAATGAACCATTTTAAGGTGCATTGACAAAACCATCTGACCTCATCTACATGTTCTTAACTAAAAAGTCAGGCAAAGTATGTGTGAAGGGGCAATTCAGGTTGACCAGTAGATGCCTTTAAATATCACACACTCGGTACACCCTTAAGGAAATTAAAATTATTGCCTTAGCCCATTTAAAATTCACGTTTTAGAAGCCATGCAAACACCTTAGTCCAGGCATGTCCAAACTATTCCACAAAGGGCCGGCGTGGCTGCAGGTTTTTGTTCCAACTAAGCAGCAACACACCAGACTTGACTCAACTGATCCCAGTCTTCAGAAAGTCGATTGGTCAAACTGTGTACTCTTGGTTTATTGGAACAAAAACCTGAAGCCACGTCGGCCCTTTGTGGAATAGTTTGGACTTGCCTGCAAATTGGACTATAATCGAATCAAACTTAAGTGTTAGAAGTCGGGCTAACCAGGTCAGATAACACGGTTCTAATCAAGCTTCTCCGTGCATGTAAACGTCACCCGACCTTATCTCGACTACTGACTTCAATGAACACGCCCCCTTCAGGAAGTGACGATAGACACAGCATGACAACATGTACATTACTGTAAGAAATCAGAGTGAACAGTACGTACGAAATATACTGAGCTGCTGCATCGTTGTCGTCCATATTGTCTCTCAGTGTCGTCCTCCTACTACTATGTCTATTTCAAATCTACCACATTTGTTTACAGATTGTTCTTCTTCTGTGGTGCCAACTGGAAGAATCCCAACACAAAAGGGTGTGTAGCGCCATATAGTGTCTGGGAGTTGAACAATAATTTGATTCTCTCACTGCGCATGTAAAGATCTCTTATAAACTCCAGTTAAGTCCTTAGCTCCATTACTGCCAATAGGAATATGCATATGTAAATCACTAGATGTTAATTTTGTCATCCGATAATTTTTCACTTTGTTCAAGAAGGAAAATTCAGTAACGTTTTGTCAATCAAGTCGTATCCGCTTCATTCGCTGGCCTTTTTTTCTTTTTTTTTTTTACTAGTATTTTAAATCGACTTGAGGATGAAATTAAACCTACAAATCAGTATGAAGACAAACACAAAAGCATTTAACACACATTACAGTAAGATCCCGCCCTAGCAAGACCAACGTAACAGGAATCACATAGTAAGGAAGCCAATCTGAAGCCATGCTCTTGTTCTTTTTGCTTCTCTTTCACATGCTCTCACACACATTTTCCAGGGCTGCATTGTCTTGTCTGTGAAACCCTAGAGCTGCTGCAGCTTCTGTTGCTGACACACAAGCACTGTTCAGTAACACAACCCATCGAATAACATGTTCTAGGTTACCAGTCTGACACACACTCACACAATGACTCGCATCCTGCCCCTACCCTGACCCCGTTTCCAACTGGCGTACCTTAAGGCTTTCAAGAACCAACAGCGAAACCCTCAAGTCAGTGTGGGTAGACAGTCGACAACCCTGATAATGCCCTCTGTTAAAGCCCAGACAGATGCTCCTGGCATCACGAGTCCTAGTGAAACACGGGAACAACTTCCTCATTGTGCTTAGAATAACCTGTCTCAGAATACTGCCACTTAACACACCCAGTCAATCAAACCTGGGTGAGGACTGTAGCCCCTGGTGCTGATGGGGAGGCAGATGAGAAAAGAGGACTTTCCACATCAAGATAAGCTTAACCAAGAATGCCACATGACAATAAAAGTTGACTTCAGGGTCCTCGTTATGCTCTGTGGTTCAGGTAGCGAAACAAACTGATTAAGACATGAGGGTGAATAAAATGTCTCCAAAGTTATTATTATTATTAGGGCTGTCAAAATTAACACATTACTGTGGATTAACCCATTATTATGATTCATCTGATTAGAAATGTTAAATGAATATGTTGAATAAACATGTAAATTGTATATATATAAATAAACAAACACACGCACAGCCTTTTTTTTGCACACATTTTGGATAATTTGAGCACATTTTTTGGTGCTTTCTCTGTACTTAAGTCAAGTTTTGTAATATTCACCACTTTTTTGTGTTACTTTAGGGATTGTTGAGCTGCATTTTGTAATAAACATCCAAAATGTACTAACTTTTTTTATTTAATTTTGTAATAAAACCGCATTTTGTAATGAACTGCCCCAACGCATTTTGTAATACATCTTGTCGCATTGTGTTTTTACATATTGCAGCAGCAGGGCACTTGGTGGTTTGCTATTAAAACTCAAGGTGCTGTTTGGGAAACATTCCAAGGGGTTTATAGCTTGGCTGGTAATTAGACATATTAGACATGGACAATTTTAAATTACGAATATATTTTGGAAATAGAAATGTGGCTTCATTACAAAATTAAATGAAAAAGTTATTACATTATGGACGTTTATTACAAAATGCCCGTTATTACAAAATGCAGCTCAACAGGGATTTTTTTTGTTGGAAATTTAGTGGATTTTCGTACGTTTTGGAAATGTTTTTGTTACAATGTCTTTTTGTGGGAAATTTGAGGGAAAAACAACAAAATATCCTGAGAGAACAGTCAATTAAAACAGTGTTTTGATCATGATTAATCGTAATTAATGCACAGTAGACCTGTGATTTTTTTTTAAAGTTAATATTTTCACAGCCCTAATCATTAATCTTATTATTATACCCATCATGTGAAAACAATAACGACACTCTTGCTGACCAACTTGAGTAACACAGTGGTTGTAGTACCAGTACACAGGACAATAACTTATATAAAGTATTACTCAACACTCTGTTTTCATGTGACAGAGAAAATCCAAACCAACAAGGGCTCTTACTGCCTCCTCCAGTCTGCTGCATACTGTACATTTCCAGTGTATTTTAATAAGAAAAAATAAACAGTGAAAAGGGGAATTTTACAAGCAGCAGACTAGGGGTAAAATCCCTGGCTTACAACTGCATCTGTGCGAGTGTAAATGTCTGCTTACATTCTCTAGCTCCACATTCCTTCGCTCCACAAAAAAAAGGCAGCTAACTCTGCCCTCCAAAGTATACAAAAACACTAAATAAATATCATGTAAAAAATGCAGTTAGGGTTTTGTGTAGCTTTCTTATTGACCATGTTCACTCACACACAGGCAGAATAGAACAGAGCGCTTTCATAACTTTTCAGATTCTGGCCTATGAGCTTTGTTTACATTCTTATTATGTATAAATACTGAGGCCAAAGAGGCTTAACTCTGTGAGAACAGAGGACACTGATATGAACCTCATTCAACCGTGGTACTTTAAAAACAGCCTCTGGATCACACTTATTCACAGCTAATTAACAGGAACACCACAGCTAGTCTAAACCCAGGACTGACTGTAGTTTAGATTTTCATCACAGGGATCATTCATTTACATGATCACAGTGAATCCAAAGTGTCAAAATGCAACTTTATGCACATTATGTAAACAGCAGGCCTTTACAAACATCCTTGCCTGAAACCAAAGACGCACAAAAGAAGAGTCCTGGGATTGGAATACAGAGCCTTCCCACATCTGAAACCGTATCTTACCTGTTAAGCAACTATGGGGAGTGCGATCCAGATTTGGATTCATTAGAAGAGCCATCTGGAGGCACGGATCAGAGATATTTCAAAGTGGGAAAACATTTTTAAAACCCTGAAGTTTAGTCAAAACTAACCATCTAATTACTTTTTTTTTTTTCATTCATTCATTTATTTATTTATTTATTCCAATCTCCATGACTGGAAAGGAGCAGGATGAAGAAAAACTTACAATATCTGTCCCTTTCTTACAACATCCACTACATCAGACAGTCACCATTACAGCTATTACAGCAAAACAAACAAAAAAACAAACATTTTACTTAACAATCAATGGACAAATAAATCCAAAATCTGAAGCAAAACCACTTTGTTACATTTTTTATATCTATTATTTCTCCACTCTCTCCTTATACATCCTCTTAAACTGAAAAATATTCATATAGCTCTTCTCTGTCATTGCCAGACAATTCCACATTCTAACACCAACGACAGAAATGCACATCTGTTTTCCAAGTCGTTGTCACCCTTTGATGCTCAAAATTAAATGAATACAATTTAAATCTTATTATTATCAGAGGCTTTTTTTGAATCCCCTTTTAAAACTCACGTATTTAAGAATGGTTTTAATGATTGAATACTTTTATTGTGGCTGTTTTTCACGTGTTAAGTGATTTGTTTCCCATTGTTTTATTGTAGCTGGTACTTAATGTAAAGCACTATACAAATAAAATTTATTATTATTATTAGTTTTTAGCTGTGACTGATGATGCTTCTCACTAGTTTCATTCACACCACCTCATCCATAAAGACACCTTTTCATGTGGAGGCCAACACACACACACACACACACACACACACACACACTTCACATTATCAGTTTTTCTCTGTTAAAAAAAACGCATGGCCACATCAGCCTTTTACCAGAGGAATGTCATCTGACGTCATGTATTTGGGGTCGGATTTCTCCTCCTCCTCTCTCTCCTTTTCCAAAAAAAATGCCTATGTATGTGTGTGTGTGTGTGTGTGTGTGTGTGTGTGTGTGTGTGTGTGTGTGTGTGTGTGTGTGATGTGTTAGGTTATTTTTTCCCCTAGCCTACATTCGCCAACGTGCCCACTGGATCCAGATCCCTAGAGCGCGCACGAGCACATGCGCGCGGGGGAGGGGGTAGGGGATGAGGGGACTGTGTGTGTGTGTGTGTGTGGGGGGGGGGGGGGTGAGATTCCCAAATCATGGCGCAACACTTCCACTTTTTTTTTCCTAATAATGACAACATAAGGACCAGAGCTAGTTTGATTCAACACCAAAATAAAAACAGCCGCTCATCCAAACGCATCTGGCGCGTGCGAAGTTATCCGAGCTCGTGGACCCACTGACTCTCTCTCTCTCTCTCTCTCGGACCGGTAACACAGATAGGACACGCCGTGGTTAATCGAGAGCCAATGTTTGATTTCCACGTCTGCATCAGAAGAAGCTGAGAGGGAGATGTGTCTTTGCTACACAAACAGACACGTAGTCGTTTCAGAAAAGAGGGAGAGAGAGAGAGGGAGAGAGAGGGGGGAGAGAGAGGCAGACAGACTGGCTGGAAGGAATGCTAGGATATGCTGGAGTTGGGAGACTTTTTTCTCATCCAAAGCCCTTTTTCCCCCTGCATTCTGCAACCGCACACAAACTCTGTGGAAAGTCTATAGAACACACAGCCTCTTGCATTTTTCTCCAAAGCAATAAAAGCCCCAAACGGTGTCAATTCAATGATTTCGCAACACACACACACACACACATACACACACATACACACTGTCAAATCTGACTGCCTCAGCATCTTCCAATCCAACTTGGAAGAGGGGGAAAAAAGAAGTGCTCGTTTCCTGATTTTCACCGATTGCGACATTAAAAAAAAAGAGACTAATTTAAAAAGACGCAATCGGCGACACGACAAAAGTGGGATTTTGTTGCAAGAGAAATAATGAGCTGAAGGGACAGACTTTTTTTTCCCCCTGTTGCGCACTCACTCCATCTGAAGTCCTCGGAGACAAAAACACATTCTTTCGTCAAAGCTGAGAAATCGGCACCACAAAGACCCACAGCTCCGGACGCACGCGCACACACATTCGGCCGATTAATCGGACAAGAACGGCGGTCGCCTCTACACTATCTGTAGGTTCAGATTAACGGAGAAAATACCCTAAAGTTTCGGTTCCTCTCTCTCTCTTCTCTCTCTCTCTCTCAGCACACAGAGGTACTTTTCCTTTTTCCTTCGCGCCGGCCAAGTGGCCCAGACTGCCGGCGTCAGCGCTCCGCTCCAAACTCACACACGCACTTCCAAAACTTTTCTAACATCGCCTCTGAATCGGCCGCCATTCCGCTGAACCCACTGCCACTCGGTACCGACACACCAAAAAAAGTGTAAAGAACTCACCTCGCTGCAATAAAATAATCTTCAAACAGACGGAGCTGCGTGTTTTTTTATTCCCAGGGTCGGGTCTTGCCTGTCTGCTGGCGCGGCGCGACGCGAACTGGGAGACTCCGCCATGTCAATCAAAACGCGACGCACATGGAGGCAGGGCCCGCCTCCTTTACCGTAATGCACCCACCGCGCGCACGGAAAATGCCAAAACACACAAGCGCGCAGCTGTCCGCGAGCTCTCGCTCTACGCGCCGCGGAAATATGGAACTGTGCGTGAGCTATCAAACGATTTACGGTGACTTTACCAAATATAAATACTCAACAATTAGGCTGTAAATACCCGCTGTCTTTACCATGTATTAACCCTTTGCTCTCCAGGTGTCCTTTACACGTTGTGTTAAAAAAAACAAAAAACAATGATTTGAACCCAAAACATTTTTTGGGCTCAAATCATTGTTTGTTATTTGGCAAAAATATTGAGTTTAGCAAAAATGAATAAATAAAAATAAATCTGCCAGTAGAACAACTGAAAATTATCTCAATACAATTTCTTGCAATATGATTGTCGATAACTATTGACTAAAAATAAGTTATTATAGCTCACTGAAAATTCACTGTTTAGGTCAGGGGTTTCAAACATGCGGCCCAGGGCCCAAATACGGCCAACCAATGGTTCCAATGTGGCCTGTGGGATGAAGAACATAACAACCCATTAAAGGACTCCATATCTTCTTTTCAGTTTTTTTCTTTTTCTATAAATGATGACAACTTCAAATTTGTGTAATTTTACTGAAAAAAATAATATTAAATTATTAAAATATTTATATTTAAAAACTATCCTGTAACAATAAAATATGAATAACCTGAACAAATGTGAACAACCTGAAATGTATAAAGAAAATTACACAAAATTTGAAGCATTTTCTGCTTCTGTTACTACTAATATAGTAGTAACAGTATATATATATATATATATATATATATATATATATATATATATATATATATATATATATATATATATATATATATATATATATATATATATATATATATATATATATATATATATATATATATATATATATATATATATATATATATATATATATATATATATATATATATATATATATATATATATATATATATACACTAGGACGATTCTCCCTCTGTCCTAGTCAGCCTGTTGTGCCCTTGGGCAAGACACTTCACCCTCCTTGCCTCTAGTGTCACTTACACTGGTGTATGAATGTGTATGAATGTTCGGTGGTGGTCAGAGGGGCCGTAGGCGCAAAATGGCTGCGACACTTCTGTCAGTCTGCCCCAGGGCAACTGTGACTACATATGTAGTTTACCACCACCAGAGGGAGCATGTGAGAGTGAATGAATAATGGAACACTAATGTGAAGCGCTTTGGGTGCTTTGAAAAGCACTATAGAAATCGAATCCATTATTATTATTATTATTTTTATTATTAATATATATGCAATTGACATGTTTGTTCAACACAGTCAACAGTTTACTAGAAACAAAACGCCTGTTCTGTTTAATTGTGTTAAATTTTTTAAATCAAATTAATCATGATGATGGATTAATCTGGATTCATTTTGACAGCCCTAATTATTTCTAGTGGGAGCAGTAAGAGGAGCCCATCCTAGAAGAAACAGTGTAAACAAGCATCGTAAAGGTTGTAAAGAAAGAAACTGAACTAAGGTGAGAATTCAAAAGTTGTTCTTTTTTGCATGATCTTTGAAATTCTACATTTGCACATTCTAAGCAAAATACAATGATAAGACTAGCATCTGTCTTCCACCTGTGCCAAAAACACAATATTAATTATATTTTCACCACTGTTTTTGATCCATAAGACATTAACACATAAATCATGTTTAAAAATAAAGGGGGGGGGGGGGGGTTTATAATAAAGTACAGTGATATTAACCTGACTCACATCATGTGGCTGCACTTCACTAGACTCACACAACCATCTGAGTATCATGTAGTTCAGGCTTTCTGAAAAATGAAGGAGCCAATCAGTGTCGCCAGGTGGGACTTCCTATGACTGGGCGACGTTGTGGCTGATGTCTATCGTCTGTTCATCACTTAGTTCTTCTTTAGCTTTTCTCCATTCCCTTATAGTGTCCACAGTTCTCTGGTGTCTCCCTATAGTGAAGGCATTTCAGACATATGAGAGAGGATTGTTCTGGAACATTTGACACATTAAGACTAAGTTCTGCAAGACACTGGTCTACCTGTTTTCCAGAGGGACGTTCACAGAATATCCACTGGCTGTTGTCGATGTTTCCTTTTATCCTCAGATTTTCCTGCACATACAACAATGGTCATTTACAGACAACACAGCGGTGCGTTTAGGTGCAGCCATAACTGTGGTGTTTGTTTTAATGATGGTCTGCTGCAGTATGGCTCTTGAGTTCAACGTTAGTGGCTGAAACGGCACGTCAGTCAAGATGATGGACAGATTCTTCATTTAATCACGTGCAAGGACTTTAGATAAGGCCCCTCCTTTGAAAATAGATTGGTTGTGCAAGGCTCCCAGATGGTGATATCATGATCACTAGAAATAATTTAAAGGGTTAAAACAAATTAAAATGAATGATTATTTGATATGTATGATTAGGTCTGACCTGGATTTATATAAATAAAAATTCAAATTACAGCAGAAAAATAAAACAATATATAAATTTTAATAGTTAGTTATTGTTTTTGTTTTATTTAACCTTTATTTAGATTAATCTTCTCTATTTCAAGGGATATCTGCTAAAGACTGGCAGCAACACTTATAGTTTCATTTCAGTTAGTTAGTTAAAACTTCTGCAACATCAGACATTCAAAACAGCCTTTTTTTTTTTTTTGCTAAAATGTAATTTAAAAAAAAAAATCTTTTAATAGTCCATGATTCTATGTTGCAAATAAAGAGTTAATTTTAGACAATATTCCAGTTTATATAATGTTTTTATTATAAGCAGAGGTTGAAGTTTTTATTTTCCTTGGTCAGGATATGTACAGTCAGTCCAGTTTGTTTTTACAAGGCTGATAATTAATACTGAACAAACAATAATTCAAATTATGAATTATGAAAGAGCTGCAGCATCTGAAACTGACCACCGTGAATGTTTCATAAACAGAACCACAGTCCTTCAGCTTCAGATTCAGTTTGTTAAATCCATTACTGATTGTGATTGTTTCTCCTAACTCACCATACAATTTTTTATTTGGAAGTTGTGGCTTTATTTTGTTTTTAATCAATTACTATGAGGAGTCCGGACCACGAGGTTGAAAAAAAAGTCTAATGTATAAGATATAGGTGGATTGGATTGCAAAACTGCAGTGCTCTATAATTAATAGAATCATTGTCATTTTCATTAGTGTATATAGTATAATCTCATGGCATCCACCTTGAAAAATGTGGAGAAAACATATACAGAACATGCTAAGATCCACAAAAATTGACAAAAAAACCTTCTAAATTAACACAAAAAGTTATGAAAAACACAAAACATACTAAAATGCAGGAAAAAAAAACACCAAAAAAATGTGAGAAAATGTCTATAACATGTGCCAAAATATAAATATATATACAATTAACATGTTTATTCAATACCTTTGATAGTTTCAACAAAACTACTGTAAACAACTGTTCAATTTAATTAAATTTTTTAAAATTAGAATAACCATAGGGTTGCTATGGATTAATTGTTTTTAATCCTAATTAAAAACATTTTATGTTTGTAGACTTTTTTGTGTTGGGGGGTTAGATTAAAATTTCCCACAAAATACATTAAAATACACTAAGAATTGCCAAAAATGTAGAGAAAAAATATACAGAACATGCTAAAATCCACTATAATTGACCAAAAAACCCCACAAAAAGTGGTGAAAAATCCATAACATTCCAGAATTCTACTAAAATACAGAAAAAAAACACAAACAAATGTGACAAAATATCCATAACATGTGCAAAAATATAAATATACTTGCAACCTTTAGCCCGATCGGCCCACGGGTGGGCCGAGAAAATTGTGTAATTTTTCATTAATTATTAACATATAATAAATCTGGACAATGGAAATTTGTTTCAACTTTTACTCAAAGTTAAGACCCTAATGTTCATAAAAATACATATAAAGTGTACTTTAGTGATAAAAGTTACCTTTAAACATGATCTTTAATGTGTGTGTGGTGAAATATAAGTTAGTTTTAATCGCCGATACGCGCTATTAATTCAGCTATATCTTATTCTTTTGAGGGATAAGGCGGCCATGTTTGTAGGCGTTTGAAAGAGGAGATTCTCCCGAATCCATTGCCACCTCACATTCCATGAACTACATTTCCCTCTGGACAGGAAATGCATGCGTAAAAGGTGAAAGGTTGGCATCTTTGCGCACGTCGGGCGCATGCACGGGACTGACCTGGGGCACACACGCTACGGCAGAGACATCTGTGTGCCGGTTATAGTTATATTTCCCGACTTTACTCGTAGTTTTAAGTCATTTTAGAGAGTTTTAGTGAGTAACAGTGAGTGACAGTGTATTTTCCCGACTGTTACTGGTAAGCTTTGTGAAGTGTTAGCTGTTAGCCGCGTGCTAACATGTAAACAACAGAGAAGCAGCTGAATGTTCAACATCTGACTGAGATCTGACTGTGGATATGAACTCAAAACAGGATGAACATCTAACCAGTAAGTTGTTGTATCTTACTGATATCTTTTTTTTTTTTTTACAAACTAATAGTAATAATAATAACAATAATACTACATTTTATACTATACACATGCAAACACTGTTGACTATAGTAGTATTTTTTCAGTCTCATTTGTCATTGTATTGTTATTTTTACACATGAGTAGATAAGTTTATAATTAATCAATGATTGTTTGAGGATTTATTCACTTTCTCTGTCAAAAATAAATAACATTCTATCATTTCATGAGAAGGAAAAAGTCTCAAATCATGATTGTCTTCATTTTTCCTAGGTTTATTTGACACAAATAAAACTGCTTTTTGCAGAAACACATGGACCAGTTCAGTCTGCTGCCAGCCCCCTAACCTAATGATAAACCAGACCCCACCTGATGATAACACATGGACTTTTTTGGACTTTATTGCAATTGTTTGTGTTTTGAATGTTTGTATTAGTTATTTTGTTTAGTAAATTTGCACTAATTTTGATATTTATATTTATTCTAATTGAATTTATCATATATTTTTGCACATATGTTCAACTTTATATTAGGTTTTTACTGAAGTGTATTATTATTATTATTATTATTATTGATATATTATTATATTGTTTGGAGTAAGTTCTTAATAAAACTACTCCATTTGGAGACAAAATAATCCATGTTTATATGGTTTTATTCATTTTAGTTGTGCACAAAGGTAGAAGTTGATGAAACACAAGGTAAATTTCATTTCTAAAAGCTCCAGTAGACAGTAATAGACTTCTGTAATGGATATGAGTTATATTTTCCAGACAGATTTTACTGGAAAATTAAAATAATGTATTTGGAACAGTTTGGCACAACAGTGTGCCAAACTGTTCCAAATGCACTGTCCGCCCGGTGTTATCTTGACTTAAACCTTTCTGGAGGCTTTGTCCTTTGCTCTAATTCTATCAACTTTTGTTCCTGTGTTGGAAAGGAGTTACTGAAGGTGATCAATAGTGTCTATATTCTTGGAATCATTGTTAGCAGGGTGTTTTCTTTTGTCAAAAAAATAATAAATTCAGGCGAGACCAAAAAATTCTATTTTATCTTTTAGTTTATTCCAGTTTATTCAGTCATAGTAGTAGCTACACTATTTTAGACAATGGGAATAGATTCTGTGAAGCCTGTAGATGTCCATAGACACAAAGAACATCCATATAAACCTTAGGATTGTGGAGCAATTCTTCATTTACTTTGGGTATGTTTTTTTAGGCGTTTTTCTCTGAAAATAGGCTCAGGGTGGAAGAGGTTAACATGTTTATTCAACACCTTAAACACATTAACATTTTGAATTGGAATAACCATGATGATGTTTAATCTGCATTAATTTTAACAGCCCTGCAAAAAAAAACCCAAAAAGGTGTTTTCACAATAAGAGATAGGGCAAATTACGTAAAATGTGTGTGAGGGGGTGGGGTTTGTTGTGGCGGGAAACACTCGTCTACATATATGTGTCTCAGTGAAACCTAGCAACAGAGAGAAACACTTCATAGAGCTACTTTCTATTGCACTAAATGAAATCCAATAAATAAGGTTGACTAATATACACAAAAGAAACCCAGATCGTCATGTGGGTAACTATCAGTTACTGTAATGTTACCTGAGTTTTCAAAGGCCTGTCAGAAGGGATAAACTGTACAAATAAAGCCAGGTTAAATCCGGTTATGTTTAATACAGAGGTATTAGTCATGGTAATACCGTCATATGTACGATACTGAATAGAGGACGTTCTTACCTCAGTTTATTATTGTGCAGAGTCATGTATAAGCCTTGTGATTTTTAACTTTTTAAATCTAAATATGATATATGAACATATTTACAGTATCAAGCAAGTCTCTACACGTGTAATAAATGGAGAAAAGTTTACTGACAGTAGATATTTATTGTGTCAAGTGGGTCAGAACGTCCTCAGGGTCTACAAAACAGCCTCCACAACAGGCCAAAGTCCCTCTGGTGGCTGCACTGAAACCCAGCACCCCTCAACTGATAAAGTACACCCAAGGGTCACACCGCTCCCACAAATCAATATGGCAATGACAAATGTGGTGCAGTTGACGAAAGATAACACAGTCTGATATATGCAGGATAAAAAAGAAAGTTGTACATATGTCTATAAAGTATAAAATAATGAGAATATATATATATATATATATATATTAGGGCTATCAACTGATTAAAAATTTTAATTTGATGAATTGAAGAGTTGCTGTGGATTAATTAATTAATTCTATACACTGAAAAAAAATCTAAATGTGAGTAAATTTTTTTATTTTTTTCATTTCTAGTCTATCTATCTATCTATCTATCTATCTATCTATCTTTGATGAATTCAAGTTTTGTTTTTTGCTTAATTCAATATGATTTTCTTAATTCAAGATTTTTTAGTTAATTCAAGAAAAAAAAATATAAAATTAAGCACAAAAAAAATCTGCCAATGGAACAAATGAAAATGATCTTGTTTTTCTGCAAAAAGTATTAGCATAGATATTTAGAGTAATTTTCTCCAGATGAGTTAATTGCATTAAAATGTTTAATCAGATTAATCATGAATTAATCTGTGTTAATGCCTTAACTTTGACAGCACTTATTATGATCATTATCCTTTAAAAATCTAATATTAACTAACCTTTGTGTTTGCATTTACAGCTTCAACATTTCACTAATTGATGAAAAACTGAGTAGTTCATAATCAAAGGTGTGTGTGTCTGTGTGTTGTTAATATTTTATACAGTAACTTTAGCTTCAGACGAGGACATTACATAAAACGTCTGAACTTTGCCTTGTACAGTGTGAACTGCATACACTAAACCAAGGGTGTCACAGCCATTTAAAATGTGGGGGTGTTTTAGGTTGTGGCACATGAGTCTATAATCAAAAATTAACGAACAATTATCCATTAATGATTACATTTTTTATATTAAAAAAAGTAATACATGGCCAAAAATAATAAGAAAAATGTGTTTTTACTCAAACATTTATTCAATTCATAAGTCAAAATTCTAAAATAAAAAGCAAAAAATTATGTGATAAAAAGGATTTAAAAAAGAACTTAACTTAGTTTAACAACAGTAACATTTCTCATTACTTACTGGTTGATGACTGTTTGTTAACACCGTGAAGAAGAGCTGTTTACATTACTGGTGAACTGAGGTGCGCTTCATTTACATATGCTGTTGTGCCGCCCGGGCGGGTAAACAGTTTAAACCATAGATGTTGTAACAGCCCTGAAATGTTATTGATGTTTGTTTGATGTGATTGTGACCGACAGTAACTGTTTATCCTGAAATAAAAAGCAGGTGAGACCAACTCTACATCCAGTAACGATACAATATATAAACTCAGGAAAAAGTGGAGGGTATGAAATCATCTGGTTGGAGAAGTGGGGGTGTCACAACACCCCATCCCCCACAGGTGCGACACCCATGCACTAATCATGTTTTATATATTTCCTTCACTTCTTGCAGTTGGTTAATCATCACTCAAGAAAACTATTCATTAAAGGGGACATATCGTGTCCATTTTCCACCAGTGGACACAGTTCGCTGGTGTCTCAGTGACCTGTCTGTCACATGTTTTGGTCAAAACACCACAGTGATGCAGAGATACAGCAGCCTCTTCAACCTGGAGAAACAAACCTTTTCAGAACACTGTTTTAATATCTTATACTTTCATCCAAATGAGCCACAGCTGACTCCGCCCTTCTCTTTTGCATGTTACCAAGAAGAGGAGAAAGAAATGGAACCTGAAAAAAATGAGGCAGAGAAAAAGATGAAATAAAATCAGCTGTAGAGTATTAAAGTGGATCGAGTGCTGACTTTTACAGCCCCGGTGCCTTCAGGTCCTGGTCTTGGTTCACATTTGGGTCCGGTTAGTCTGGACCCGGGTCGTGGTGTCATCAGTATTTTATTTGTCATTATACAATTGTATAATGAAATGTGTCCTCTGCCCACCCTTTGACGCCTTTGGGGCGACCTTGTAAGGAGCAGTGGGCAGACATGCATAGCCCTCAGGGACCAGGTTCATGGTCAGAACCACCTGACTGGAGGAGTTTACCCTAACAAACATGTTTTTGGGTGATGGGGGAAACCGGAGCACCTGGAGGAAACCCATACAGACAGGGGGAGAGAAACATGCAAACTCCACATGGTCTGGGAAATGAATCCTGGGAGGCATCTGGGGGTTAGGTGGGGTTATCTGAGCTGGTGGGGTGGGATGAGGTATTCAAATGAATCTATGCATGTGACGTACAAAGCATAGAAAATACAGAACGGAGCATTTTCATCCCCCTCCAACAAGAAATGGATCAGGAGAAAAGGAGAGTGGATATTTTCTGTTCATAATTTAAGGGTCTCCACACACACAGACAACACATATTTAAAATGTGCATTTGCATGATATGTCCCCTTACAACCTATAGACAGACAAGAAACTGGACGTACTGTTCTCTTTTAATACTTTCAAAGACATTTTAAAAGTCTTTGAGGGGACAAAGTCTATTTGAAGGGGACAAATATGGATGGAGATGTTTTTGGAATGGACTGAATCGGGCTCAAAGGGGAGAGGGGTGTTGTGTTTGAGTCAGTTTGTCTTTGTTTGTTTGTTTGTTTGTTTGTTTGTTTGTTTGTAAGAATGTTTACACAAATCTACTTAACCAATTTCCATGAAATTGGTCCAAGGTCACAGACACCAAAAATGTGATTTTGCAATGATAACAAACATGTCAAATCAGGTCACATGTGTACAAAGGGGGCGGGGTTTGTTGTGTGTTTAGTATTGACTATTAATATATTTCATGTATGTCTGAGCCCCTTCGTTTTATTTTTATTCTATTTCTAATCATTTTATTTGGTACTCTTATCTGTTTTATTTGCACAGCTGTTTTTATTATTGTTTTTTTTTGGTTTTTTTTAATTCTTGTATTTTATTCAATCACTGTGCTTTGTATTCATTACATTTCATTGTACAGCAGTGTTTTTGTGTTGTTGTTTTTTTATTGATCCTTGTATTTTATTCTTCAGAGAGCTTGATTGCTCACTTTCCCCTGTATGTCGCTTTGGAAAAAAGCATCTGCCAAATGCAGAAAAAAATAAATAAATACAATATGTCTGTATATTATTATGGATGTATGGCTGTGATTTGCATGTTGTGTAACTTCTGATGCTGCTGTCTTGGCCAGAACACTCTTGAAAAAGACATTATTTTTTTATCTCAATCATCTTTTTCCTGGGTAAATAAAGGTTATAATAATATTATCTGTCCACATCTGAGGTAAATGTCAAACAATGCAGACACGCCTCCTCTTGTGTTTACAACCTTCTGTGTTTACCCACCCAAGCCTCGTTTTTGTTTCAAGATGGCCGCCACGTGATAAAGGTTTTAGATATATTCCTCTTCCAACACAACTGATTCAAATGATCTGGCTATTATCAAGCTCTGCAGAAGACTGATAATGATCATCAGGTGTACTGAAGATGAAAACTTCTAAACCAAGGCTCTCACATTCAGTCTGATTTGATCCTCAGTAACCAGGATCAGGAAAAAAATAGCATCATTTTATCAAATACAATCATGATAATAACAAGGAGAGACAGCAGACATCGGCCAAGCCTTGATATGTCGTCATATGTGATGTGATGTCTGAAGGTGACACCATGTGAATGAAAAAAAACGTGCTTCTATCTTGTCTGAATCCTGAGATATTACCACTGATGTGTTGACCTTTAGTGTGACCTTGACCTTTGACCTTCATTTCTTCAAATTGAATGGGTTCTTCCTTGACTCGTTATCTATCATTCCTGAAAGTTTTATCAAAATCTGTCCAGAACTTTTTGCGTAATACTGCTGACAGACAAACAAATGTAATACTTCCTTGGCGAAGGTAATAAAAGTATTTAAACATTAACCCTTTGGAGCATACTGGTCACTCCAGTGGTCAGTTATTCTACAGCTGTTCCCTTTATATTGCAGTGTCATCAGTCCTTTACTTACACTGAGGAAAATGCATTCATTAAATCACTGAGTGGATGTGTCAGAACTTTCTCCAGCTTACTGCGGATAAAAGAAAAATGATTGTTTTTGGCCTCATAAAAGAAAGGTCAAAGGTCAGTGCTCACCTTGAGTCCATGTCACTGAACTCTACAAACCAAGCTATAACTCTCAGTGTAATTATTGACTCAGACCTGAAATTTAACAACCATTCAAAGCTGTCATTCTATGGTTATTTCATGAATATTAATGTGTTTTCCATTGTTATTGAATACATTGTGTGTTGGTTCTACTTTAAAAAATGTCCGGGTTGTTTTGTTTCAAGCGGGAAAATGACTTGAGGTCGAACAACAGAGTTTACGGTACTTCCTCATACATGTCCATGACGCAGTGACAAGGCATCTTCTGATTGGCTCAGAATGCGTGAAGGAACACTCCCCCCTCCCCTCTTGCTCTCTGTATGTGTTTACCTTTGCCAAAGTAACATCCAGCTAGGTTTTGTGCCGTCGCTTGTTCTGAAAATGTGCAGGGAAAAAAAACCGAGGCTTTATTTCCCCAGAGAGCACATGAACCAGTTTTGAGCCGCCATTTTTTCCAAGTTTGTGCAGCAGCTACTGTGGCACCTTCTTCTCTTGTAGATGCTAATGCTAATGCTACTTCAGATTCGCTGCAATGGAGGACGAGCTTAACTCCACGTGGGTGACGCCAAAGTCCATCTGACATCAGACAGACCGGCTTTTTCTAGGTCCCTCGTTCCTCTTGTTGTTTTCTGTGAATGCAGTATGCAGCCAGTGGAGGTGATGAACAACTGTCAAAGGAGCATGTGTTGATAAGTCTGGGTGACCCATCAGATTCCAAAAGGAGCGTGGAAAAGTAGTTTTCAACAGAATGACACCTTTAAAAGTTATTACCACGTCTGTCTATTACCACCTGAAGAACATCCCTAGAATCAATGATTTTCTGTCCAAACCAGACACAGAAAAACTCATTCGTTTATTTTCACTAAGTTAGATTATTGTAATAATGTCTTCACTGGACTAAACAAAAAAATCAATCAGGCAGCTACAGCTGATCCAAAACACTGCTGCCAGAGTCATGACCAGTACCAAGAAACTGGACCACATCACACCGGTCATCAAATCCTTACATTGTCTTCCTGTGGGTCAAAGGTTATAATTCTAAATCTTACTCCTGGTCTATAAAGAACTAAACAACCTTGGACCCGAATACATCCTAGACCTGCTGGTTCCATATGAAGCATCCAGAGCCCTGAGGTCATAGGTCATCAGGAACAGGTTTACTGTGTGTTCCCAAAATCAGAACCAAACAAAGTGAAGCATCATTCAGTTGTTCTGCTCCTCACCTGTGGAACAAACTACCTGAATACCTGAGGTCTGAGAAAAACTGTCAGTTCATTTAAATCAGACTGAAAACATTATTGTTCACTGTAGCTTTTACTTAGATTCTTAATTGTCTTTTAAAATATTTTTATGTCTCTTATTTTAATTGTCTTTTAATGCATTTTAATAATGTAACTTTTTTTTTTTTTTTACTTTTTTTATATACATTCATCACAATTTTGATTCTTTATCTCAAAATTGTGTATTTCTTATCTCATATTTATTTAACCTGAACTAAAATGAGTTCAAAAGCCTTGACTGATGATTTTTTTTGTACTTTGAAAATTCATCCCAGGGGCTGCATTGAAACTTTTGGTGGTCTGCATTTGGCCCACATTTGAGACCCCTGATTTGAACTATGCAGGATAATGACTGTGCAGGACCAGGGTTGGACACGTCTGTTGTACACCTTCACTGGAGTCCAGCTGTGTTGAATTAAATTGACTGGACTTGCTTAGCAACAGCACACACCTGTTTATGTTCGACCTTACAGCGCACAGTTCATGTCAGAGCAAATGAGAATCACAAGGTTGAAGGAACTGCCCCAAGAAAACAGGTACAGATCTGGACAAGGTTAGCTCAGAGCAGATCCATGGTTTACACTCGTACACGTTCATCTATGGCTCTCAGATGTGGAAAGGAACTAAGTAGAAGAACTTCATTACTTGATTCAAGGATTCAACTGTTCAAATCACAGCATAAACACAAGATCTAGTCAGATTCCCCATGTCAAGTCTAAACAGATTCCATTGTACAGGTATCAAGGTCTGGAACAGTCTTCCTGCAAATATTCAAGGTGGTAAAAATCTAGGTCAGTCGAAAAAAAATTGTAAAAAAATTTTTAAAAAAAAATCACCTTTTTCGTCAGCTACTCTGTCATTACTGTTAACTCTTTAATGCATCCTGGTCACTCCAGTGGACAGTTATTCTACAGCAGACATGGGGACTCGAGTCTGAGACTTGTCGCACTTAAGTCGCACAAACAAAGACTTGTGACTTGACTTTAGACTTGTGTGATATGACTCGTGAGTTCATTATCATGGAATTATTTATTTTATTATTTAATTTGTTTCAGTTTTTCCAATGTGTTGCCTGACATTATGGGAAAGTCACAGGCAGAAATAATAGTTTTACTCCCTTGATATTTATGTAAAGGTTTGTAATGCATACGTGCTGCCACAGGATTCAAATTACAAATACATTGTATTTGTAATTTGATCAAAATACATTGATCAAATTTAAACAAAGCTTTTGAGATGTTTCTTCACATTGCACACACATTGTTCTGATCAATTTTGATGGTGTAGTGTGAAATAACAGAGTATATAGTACAGTAAGGCCTACATGCTTTCACCAAACTTAATTACTACATATTGAACACAAAACAATACAGCAATGCGGTATGATCTCAAATAGCATCTAATGTGAAAATGTTCATTTCAGTCATTTGACACTTGACTTGGACAGAAAGACTTGAGACATGACTTGGACTTGTGCAGAAAGACTTGAGACATGACTTGGACTTGTGCAGAAAAACGTGAGACATGACTTGGACTTGTGCAGAAATACTTGAGACATGACTTGGATTTGTGGAGAAAGACTTGAGACATGACTTGGACTTGTGCAGAAAGACTTGAGACATGACTTGGACTTGTGCAGAAAGACTTGAGACATACTTGGACTTGTGCAGAAATACTTGAGACATGACTTGGATTTGTGGAGAAAGACTTGAGACATGACTTGGACTTGTGCAGAAAGACTTGGGACATGACTTGGACTTGTGCAGAAAAACGTGAGACATGACTTGGACTTGTGCAGAAAGACTTGAGACTTGACTTGGACTTGGAAAAAGTGACTTGTGAACATCTCTGTTCTCCAGTTGTTCTCTTGTATATTCATGGGTTTTCCATATCAGTTAGTTCACACCATTACTGTAACCATCTGCACTAACATGTTTGACTGTAAATCAATTTCTTGTTGTTATTAGACTGTAATTAACAGTCTTCTTAAACAAAAAAACGCATGTTTTATTTCATAATGTTCTGACATGTTTCTTTGGTTCAAAGCTTAAACACATGTTTTCCAGCTGACTGGACAATTTTTGTATCTCCATAAAAAAATTTATTCATTATAAAGACTTCAATCACATTGCTTTTTTCATGCCTAAAGAGGAATAAAAACACTCAGGAAAAAAATCTTGACTAAGGTTCTCATAATTCATACATCAAAGGGTTAAAAAAATAAATAGGTGTAAATAAATTAATAGAAAGATCACATGGAATTGTTATACTTTGTTCTACAACTTTCTATTTATTTTGTGAGATAAAAAAGTACAATTATGAGATAAAAAGTAAAAAAATTATGAGATAAAAAGTCTAAATTAGGAGATAAAAAGTTTAAATTAGGAGATAAAAAGTTGAAAAATTGAAATTTTTAGGTTGATTCAATGTTTTACTTTTTTCAGTGTAATTGGACATTCTCTGAAAAACAATAAAACTTGCTATTTGGGCAGAGTTCTCCAAACTCAATATAGACCTGAATTTACTCCTAAATATTTTCTTTTTGAGGAAAATAGTTTTTCCTGGTTTATACTCAAACATATTAGATAGTAAAAATCCACACACAATCTGGTGTAAAAGAGAAAATAGAAGAAAACCATGTTAATTCTGATTTACTATGAAAAACAGTGGACTGGTCTCCATGACAACCTGATCTGTCTGTAGATGTAAAGTAAATAGAACTTTTTGATGTGATTATATATTCATGACGACATAATTGCGAACATTGTACAGAGTATTTGACAGATTCTGCTCCATTTAGGTCATTAACAGATAAAACCTGAAAATATAAGATGAAATGAAGAACCAATTAAGAGTTATGTGAATAACCAGAAGAAATATAAACAACCTGGAATATCCTGTGTAAATTAAAAGCAATTTTAACAATATTCAACCTGTTACTAAACCACTTACATAATATCCTCCTGAGACCCACTAATGCATTTCTGTCCATTGTAAATTACATTCTATTAAAAATAATCATTAGGAATAAATACAAATATTTTTACAAATGTATTTGAAAAAACTTTTGTATGATGCAGTTTCCAATCAAGATAATTGTTTAATGTAAAAAAGCTGAAATTTCACTTTCTTGGGTGTCATGAGGATATAATATCGTTAAAATTACATTAATTTGTAGATTTTTTTTTCAGGTTATTCACATGGTTTTTTTTGTTTGATAATTTTTACACAAAAATATTTCAGAATGCATTCCTGTTTTGTTTTGTTTTTGTACCAAAACAGAGAGAAAAAAAAATCGGAGTTGTCATTATTTCTATACTATTATTCTATTATTTTACTGGTCTGGAGGTCAAATGTGAGTGAATATGACCCCTGAAAGAAAATAAGTCTGACCTCTTTGAGTTAGACTCAACGTTGTGTCAATGTTTGGCAAAATCTTAAATAATAATAATAATAATAATAATAATAATAATGATAATAATAATAATAATAATAATAATAATAATAATAATAATAATAATAATAATAATAATAATAATAATAATAATAATAATAATAATAATAATAATAATAATAATAATAATAATAATAATAATAAAATGTGAATAACCAGAGCAAATATAAACAACCTGGAATATTCAATTGAAATTAAAAGCAATTTTAACAATATTCTGCCTGTTACTAAATGCTTATTTTCCTTTATAGCTCCACTGACATAATATAATATTGTTAAAATTACATTAATTTGCATGAATTTCAGGGGGGGGGGGGGGGGGGGGGGGGGGCAGGTTATTTACATGTTTTTTTGTTTTATAACTTGTAAATGTAAATATTTCATAATGTATTTTTTTTGTATCAAAACAGAGAGAAAAAAAATCGGAGTTGTCATTATTTCTATACTATTATTCTATTATTTTACTGGTCTGGAGGTCAAATGTGAGTGAATATGACCCCTGAAAGAAAATAAGTCTGACCTCTTTGAGTTAGACTTAACTTTGTGTTAATCTTAAAAAAAATAATAAAATAAAATAACTTTAAAAATTAAATGTGAATAACCAGAGCAAATCTAAACAACCTGGAATATCCTATGGAAATTAAAAGCAATTTTAACAAAAATTGCTATTGTGAAATTAATTATTAATGTTATTATTATAATGTTAAAATGCTATTGTTAATTTTAGCAATATTAACAATATTTATTTAACATTATTTCTATACTATTATTCTATTATTTTACTGGTCTGGAGGTCAAATGTGAGTGAATATGACCCCTGAAAGGAAATAAGTCTGACCTCCTTGAGTTAGACTCAACTTTTTGTCAATGTTTGCCAAAATCTTCCAAAAAAAAAAAACTTTTAAAGACTGTGATGTGACAACAAATACTGAAGCAGCTCTGAGGTGAACACAGGCTTTCTGTTTGTTATGTACGTGTTGGTTTCCAGCTGTATTCAACCTCTTCGCCTGCTGTATTTTCAAGTGTACAGACTCAGCCAAATACACTCATTGCCCTTGAGTTCTAGATTTCTCTCTGCCGACACACACACACACACACACACACACACACACACACACACACACACCCACACACACACACACACACACACACACACACACACACACACACACATGCACATTCCTGCAACAGCACTAAGAAAACTGCTACTGGTGTAATCCTAAGCCACTAAAAAACGAAAAAAGAAAGAAAATATGGCGGTGGACCAGGACAGTGTGCCTGTGAGGAATTAAATTTAATTTGGTTCAATTCAATAAACACTAATCATCCTTAAGGGGCAATTGATGTGACAAGCAGAAAAATTATGCACACAAACCAAAAAAATGTGAGCTAGGTTCAACGTAGTCAGAGGGCATGGAGAACATGTGGAGCCTCTTAATAACGAACAATAAACTGTAGGATGAACAGCACATTAACATGGAATTATATAATATAATGGTCTGTAATTCACCATATATTTCTACAGTTTATTCCCATATTGTGACTCACCACAGCAGCCTGGTCTACCGTGCAATAATATGGTTTAGTCAATAAAATAGGCTACTTTACCTTTATCACACAACCCGAAATGGGAGAGGGGTTTTGTTTGGGGTTAATTTTTTTTGTTTGTCCGTTTGATTGTCAGCAACTTGTCGCAAAAAAAAAAAAAAAAAAAAAATACTGGACCAATTTACACGACATTTTCAGGAAAAGTGTGAGATCCATAGTCACAGTCACCAGATATATGTTTTTGCAATGATAATAAATCGGGAAAATCAGATCAAACATTTGTGAGGGGGCGGGGTTTGTTGTATCTGGCACCACTTAGTTCATTTTATTTTTATTTTCAGTTGATTGTTTTTGTTTTATTTTACTTTCATACTTTTTGTGGTTGTTATTTTAGTTGCTTCTGGAATAATAAATATAATGGATTGAATTTTTTATTTTTTTTCGGGCACTCAAAAGTGCTTCACATTAGTGACTCATTATTCATTGACTCTCACATTCTCCCTCTAGTGGTGGTAAACTACATTTGTATCCACAGAAGCGTGGCTGCCATTTTGCATCAACAGTCCCTCTGACCACCACTAAATATTCATACACTAGTGTCTTGCCCAAGGACACAGCAGACTGACTAGGAAAGAGCTGGATTTAAACTACCAACTCTCGGTTATTAGACAACCTGTTCTATCAACTGAGCCATAGCCTTCCCTAAATAATGAATAAATGAATAAAGAACAAGTTCAGACATGTCTGTTTTACTTTATTTATTTTTTTACAGCTGTCAAACAATTACAATTATTAATCAGATTAATCACAGGGTTGGTTTGGATTAACTTTGATTAATCATGATCAAAAAGACTTTATGTCTGTCGACTGTTTTTTCTTGGAGGTAGTTTGTACTCAAATGTTCCACAAAATACTAAGAAGTATAAAAAAAAAAATGCAAAGGAAAAATATCCAAAACATGCTAACATCCACTCAAATTCACACGTGAACAAACTAATACAATAAAAAGCAATGAAAATTCAAAACATATTCGAAAATTGAGAAAAATACATTAAAAAATAGGGTGTTATGCTGGTGCAGTGGTTAACACTCAATCCCACACCAGACCTTTCTGTGTGGAGTTTGCATGTTTTCCTCGTGTCTGCGTGGGTTTTCTCCTGGTACTCTAGTTTCCTCCCACCATCCAAACACATGCACTGATAGGTTAATTGGTTAATCTAATGTGAGAGTGATTGTTTGTCTATATATGTTCAGCCCGGAGATGAACTGGAGACTCATACAGGGTTGTACCCCGCCTTCACCCATTGTAGCTGGATTAGGCCCCAAGTGACCCCCATGACCCTAGTGAGGATAAATCAGGTTCAGTTGATGAATGACTGTTTCAGTTGCTTCTGGAATAAAGAACAAGTTGTCATTTTCAGACATGTCTGTTTTACATTTGTAGGACCTCTGACCTAGATTCACTAAACTTTTATGGGATCTATTCTGAACCACCTCACATATTTCCTGACAATTTCCATTAAATTGTTCCAGTAGGTTTTGCCTAAAGTTACAGACAAACAAACAAACAAACAAAAAATGAACCCAAAACAAGGTTCTGGTTCAGATTCTGTATAAAGATAAAGTAGCTTATTTTATTGACTAAACCGTATTAATGCAAGACTTATTCCAGATAGACCAGGCTGCTGTGGTGAGTCATGTTATAGAAGACACACTATGGGAATGAAATGTAGAAATACAGGGTGACAAACAATAGCCGTTGTCTTCCTTTCGAGGGGCTGTGGAATGAAAGTTATTCTTTTTACAGAGCGTTCCCTAAGGGTGTGACAAGATTAGATCATGACGACATTACTCATTTAAATGAAAACAGGGCAGAGGTCTATCCAAACTGATAGGTAAGACATAGGGAAAGTAGAGAGAACCCCCCCCCCCAATTCAGTTTGTGTGAACGTTATCATTTCACACACAACATTTAAGCACTGTAAGAAATTAGTCCCGCATGATTAAAAGCCAGACAACACCTTTGCACCTAAATGCCCAAGTGACAGACATCAACATTTTCATTACAGCTGATATGAGGTCATTTTATAATATTGGACATATTGTTTACACGTCAAAAACATAAATATTTAATTTTATTTGTGGAAAGAAATTGAAAGCTCATGTTTAGGTGATGAATGAATATAAGTTAGAAAACATTTCAAAATGCACCTACATTGTTTTAGAACTACATCCATCCATTTTCTGAAGCTGCTTTATCCTCCTCATTGGGGTCCACTTACGGATGAAAGTGGGGTACACCTTGGACAAGTCTCCAGTTCATCTCAGGGCTGAACATATATAGACAAATAATCACTCTCACATTCACACCTATAGGCAATTTAGATTAACCAATTAACCTATCAGTGCATGTGTTTGGATGATGGGAGGAGCCAGAGTATCTGCAGAAGAGAACCCACACAGACACTTGGAGAACATGCAAACTCGACACCAGGGGTGGCCCACCCTGGTCCTGGAGACCCACAATCCAGCATGTTTTAGCTGTATCCCTCTTCCAACACACCTGATTCAAATGATAAACTTATCGAGTTCTGCACAAGAATGATAACGACTGTCAGGTGTGTTGGAAGAAGGATATATCTAAAACATGCTGGATTGCGGCTCTGGAGGACCGGGATTGGCCACCCATGCTCTACACAGACGAGTTTTGTAATCAAACCCAGGACCTTCTTGCTGTGAGGCACGAGTGTTATACGCTGCACCACCGCGTCCCTCTGTTTTGTAACCGTCAAATAAAAATGTCCATTTACTCAGAGCATGTCCAAACTACTCCACAAAGGACCAGTGTTGCTGCAGGTTTTTGTTCCAACCAACCAAGAGTTCACAGTTTGACGAATGGACTCTCTGAAGACTGAGATCAGTTGATTAATTGAGTCCAGTCTGGTCTGCTGCTGCCATGCCTGATTTACCCAGTCATATATTTTGGTATCTTAGTTTTCTTTAAAGCTGTCATTCCATGGTTATTTCATTAATATTACTGTGTTCTCCATTGTTATTGAAGACATTGTGTGTTGGTTTTATTTTAAAAAACGTCCAGATTACTTTGTTTCCAGCTATTTTTTGGGGCAATGGGGGACGGGCTTAACCCCAAGTGGGTAATGCTAAAGTCCATTTGCCATCAGATGGGCCGGCTTTTTCTGGATCACTCGTTCCTCTCGTTGTTTTCTGTGAATGCAGTATGCAGCCATTGGAGGTGATGAGCCACTTTCAAAGGCAGCATGTGTTGGTAAGTCGGGGTGACCCATCAGATTCCAAAAGGAGCGTGGAAAAGTGGTTTTCAGTGGAATGACATCCTAACTCAATATCGGCCATGGCTCAGGAGGTAGAGCACGTTGTCCAATAACTGGAGGGTTTGGTGGTTCCAATCCCGCTCTGTCCTAGT
Source organism: Siphamia tubifer (assembly GCA_020466265.1). Lineage (NCBI taxonomy): Eukaryota > Metazoa > Chordata > Actinopteri > Kurtiformes > Apogonidae > Siphamia > Siphamia tubifer. Next base: position 14,651,093 of record CM035804.1, on the reverse strand, counting down.
CATGTGCTGTTGTGTCCTTGGGCAAGACACTTGACCCACCTTGACTCCAGTGCTGCTACTCACACTGATGTATAAAATAGAATAGAAGATCCCACAACTGGGAAATTGCTTCATGACAACAGCGACATTAAACATGTAAAATGATAAATGGACAGTACTTATATAGTGCATTTTATTCATTACTTGGTGCCCAAAGTGCTTTACAATTCCTCACATTCACCCATTCACACACACACACTCATACACCAGTAGACGGCTGTTGCCAATACACCGGTGCTGCCTGACCCTACTGGGATACACTTAGGGTTCAGTGTCTTGCCCAAGGACACCGGGACGCAAACCGCCAATCCTTCGATCATTGGACGACCCCTTCTACCAACTGAGCCACAGCTGCCCTAAGTAAAACAGACATAGAGTGAGGTGCAAAAAAGGAGAGGTGCAATGTCATATAAAAGTTTTGACACAGAATAACTGAGTAGTGCAACGTAAAGTAGTAAAAATATAATTTCAGTATTATTTGTTATTTACAGAAAGGATGTGCATGGATACATATGAGTGGTCAGACGCATGAACTGACAGCCATACTTCTGTCAGTCTGTCCCAGGACAGCTGTGGATACAAGTGTTGCAGAGATCGATTGGCTTCCGTTCATAATCGGCTGATATTGCCTAAAAATAGCCTCATCAGTGATCGGAAAAATATGTCGATCAAAAAGCCAATCACGTGGCGTTAATGACTTGCAACCATTTTCAAACTTGCAAACACCGTACAGAACAGGTGCATCTGGTCTGAACTGTTTCTGTACTTTGTAAAATATAGTTAGTTATTAATAGTAGAGGTTTGGGACCATTTTACGCTTCGTAAGACAAACAACAGTGTGCCCACTTTAAAATAGCATTAGCATTAGCATTAGCCGAGCACTAATGTATTTGCTGCAACACCTGAACCAAACGCATCCACACGTCAACAGTACTTGGTCAAAGCAGACTAAGAGCGTTTAACTAACTGGTGAGTACTTGCGTCTGTTAGCATGTAGCCTCTCAGTGTAAGGTAGTGTAATTATATAATTATACACAACTCAAAACACTTCAGTCTTCTCCCATCCTTGTTTATTGATTGATCTAGTTGAACCCTTTAACTCCTGAGACATTATTATTATAAATTATAAATGTGCTGCTGTGGAGAAAGAAAATCCCAACAAATCTATAAACCATAGTAAAAACAAACAAATTCAAACTGTTTATTTTTAGTCTCACTCACTGCCATTGTATGATTACAATTATGAATATTTAGAATAACTCATACATATAGAACACTCACCAATGATGCATCAGAAGTTAAAGGGTTTTAAAAAAAATGGAATTCACCCAATTACTCCATCGATGAAAAAAATCGATAGAATACTCGATTACAAAAATATTTGATAGTTTCATCTAGGGTTGTAACTATGCATACCTGGATGAAAGGTTTGGATATTTGAATTTCCTTCTGTGATCAGCAGTGATCAGCAATGAGCAGATCAATATTTTTGGTGATCGGTATCAGTGATCGGGCCAAAAAATGCTGATCGGTGCATCACTAGTGGGTACATATGGAGTGAGAATGTGAGTGAAGGAATAATGGATCAATTATTATTATTATTATTATTATTATTATTATTATTATTATTATTATTATTATTATTATTATTATTATTATTATTATTATTATTATTATTTCATCACACTCCTAATATTCCAGAATCTGAAAATTACATCTGGTCCAGGGACAACAGTTCAAAAATAGCTTTTGTATGTTTTTACAGAAATGTTCATCAATGTGTGCTGTCCCTGTTAATTAAACTCATTGCTCGTCATCTGAACCCGCTTTATTCTCACTAGGGTCGCGGGGGGTCAGGGGCCAAATCCAGCTACAATGGGTGAAGGCGGGGTACACCCTGTATGAGACGCCAATTCATCTCAGGGTTGAACATATAAATAAACAAATAAAATAAATACAAATATTCAAGAATCGTGATTCCACCTTCATCAGGGCTCTGTTCTTACCTTCAGTGGTATCATACGGTGTTTCCACTCGATTTGGCCTGGCTCAGCTCGGCTCGGTAGTGTTTCTATTACAGGATAGTAGTGACTTTACAGAACCTGAATGTCACAGAGGGGTAGTGTGTACTTCACTTGTTTCATCCTAACTTATACATCAGCCACCACAGACTGAATCTCCTGGACCGACCACGGTTCCTCTCATCATGTGGATTCATGTATTTCTATATTTACTGTCAACTTCCTCATGTGTATTTTGTAAAAGGGTAGATCACAGAGACAACTGGCTGACTGATCAGGTTTATACAGTACGTCACCTTTTACTGTAGCACCACTTGGAACTTTAGTGGAGTGACACCAAAAATCTAGTACCGGTCCTTTGTCGGTACAGAAATGCACCAAATCAAACCAAGTCACGTTGAGTCAAGCCGACACTAATGGCACTACAGAGCTGTGACAGAGATGGTACCAAAAATCCCACCCTTTCGTTTACACAGGTAAAATAAAGGTGACATATTCCTGGAACAGAAGTGCACTGTAAACCTGAATGTTCAGAATAATTAAATATATTGGTAACACTTTATAATACCTACACACAATTGGCTATGTATTAACCATTTATTACTCATTTATAAATGGGTTGTTCATTATGTATTAACCATTTGTTACCTATTTGTTAATGTCTTGTAAAGGTTCATACTAATGTCTTCCAAAGATAAATGTAAAATTAGATTATTTTTAACCAACGGGTGCAGTGTTTGTTTATCTGCTTTACAGGTAAACAAATAAACAGTTGTAAACACTGCACCTGTTGGTTAAAAATAATCTAATTTTACATTTACACTAGTATGAACTGGCTTGACTTCAACGTGAGTGGATGAAGCAGCGTCAGTCAAGAGACGGACAGAGTTTTAATCTAATCACATGCAAGGATTTTAGACAAGGCCCCTCCTTTGAAAACAGAGCGGGTGTAGAAGACACCCAGATGGTATTGTGAAATACCATCTGGCGACAGTCAGGTTAGCAACACGGTGCATTATGTAACAATAATTCTAAAGCTTTTTGTTTGTTAACTTTCAAGTGCTTGTAAAAAGCTAGGCCTTATTATTAGCATCATTGTAGCAGCACTTAGCAATTACTATCAGTACACAATTCAAAGGTGGGTTTAACAGAGAATAAACTGGTAATTCCAGATATATTTTTTGTTGTTTGTTTTGTTTGATGGAAATTTTCAGTGTTTATTACAAAATGCAGCATTTTATTTCAAAATTAATCAACAAAATTATGACATTTTGGACATATTTAAAAAAATTATTACAAACAAGGGCTTCAGTTTAATACAAGTGTCCGGTTGACGGTTAAAGTCCTCATTAGTCATGGTTGCCCCTGTTGAATTTGTAAGTGGGACATGTGCATAAAGAGAAGCAGATGCATTAGGGAAGGGCTTTTTCTGAAATTTTAAAACAGGCAAAATTGTGCAACAAGGGGCTGCAACTCGACGCAACGTTTTTCCCACAATTTTTATTCAGTGGAAACAGTCCATATGGGAGTCTGTTTTTGTAAATTTTAACTATTGATTCATATAAATCAGTTGAGGACGTTGAAGTGAGACGACGCTGGGGTGATATTTGGGCTCTTTTTTAAAGCAGGCAGTCACATTAGATTAGATCTGAGGAGAAGGAGTGGATAAGGAAGGACTGGAGGGAGCAGATCTTGGAACAGAGATGCATCTACACCCCCCCCCCCCCTCTCTCTTTCCTTGTATGTCAGGGCCAAGCCTCCACAACCACCAGATGTTTACCACCAACCCAGCTGCTTTCTCTCCCTCTCTCTCTAACCTTTTTTTCAGTTTCTGCCTCTCAGATTTTCTCTCTTTAAAGCAAACCCTCTCTGTAATCATGCACACTCAGTTCACCAGAGGTCTTTGAAGTAGGTGGAATGTGTCCAGCCATATGATAGTATGCACTATATATTCTTATAGCACAGAGAAAGTCAGGGAGAGAGAGAGAGAGAGAGAGAGAGAGAGAGAGAGAGAGAGAGAGAGAGAGAGAGAGGAAAACGGTCAAAAAGATGTTTGGATTATCGCCAGCTCTTCAGTGTGGTTTTCTAGATGTTAATTATGCCTTTGCTCTACTCTTACATTTGTGTGTGTGTGTGTGTGTGTGTGTGTGTGTGTATGTTGTGTCTACAGGATGGTGTACACACGTATGTTGACAAGAATAAATGCAGTTCAAGTCCGAGACATCAGGTGACAGTTGATAACAGGCGTCTGGCTGCAGAGGAGAACTGGATGAAGCATGATGGTGTGTGTGTGTGTATGTGCGTGTGTGTGTGTGTGTGTGTGTGTGTGTGTGTGTGCGTGTGTGTATTCCTATCTTTATGGGGACATTGATATGTTTATACATAGTCATGCCATGGGGACCAACATTCAGGTCCCCATGAGAGTTAAATATAAATGTAGGTGAAAATGAAGTATGCAAATGATGTCCCTTATAAAGACATTATTTCTGGAAGTCGGCATGAGGGAAACATGTAAAAAAAAAAAACAAAAAAAAAAAACACACATCTATTTTTTCAAAGGTTTAAAGATGTGTTTACCTTTTTTTATTATTATTTTTTTATATATTATTTTATTATTTAACATAAAACATGCGTTTACTTTTTTACATTTTATCAAAATTATATATATATATATATATATATATATATATATATATATATATATATAGCTACTTTATCTACAAGTGACGATTACAAACTTGGTCCTCATGAGACATGGAAACTAGTGTGTGTGTGTGTGTGTGTGTATGTGTGTGTGTGTGTGTGTGTGTGGACATGAAGTACTTCCTCCCATAGATGTGGGGATGGAATTTGGCTCATCATGAGTTCAAAGGAGTCAAGTAAAACCTCTGTGCACACCAACAAGAGCAGACATGTCGCTCTCTTCTTCTCTCTCCCTCTCCGTCTTTGTCTCTTTGTCGACCTCTATCTACTCCCCTCCACCCAAAATCCTCTTTCTTCCTTTGAGTTCTGCAGACCAGCTGCTGAGGACGTTCACCTCTGAACAACATCCATATATTTTCTCACTGTACCTCAGCAGATATTTCAGGTGTCTGTTCTTTACGTGGGTATTTCATTTCATGTAAACCTTGACTTCCTTTGTACCTTCAGCTCTTATGTTATATCATCTAAACAGGCCTGTGACAAACATCCAACAGTGTCCAAGATCATCTATTGATGTCAAATGTGTCAAACTTGGTGATCCACTAATTTTGTCACTGGTCTATATATAGTCTAGATTTAGACATTTGAGCACCGTCTTCACTTTCCTGTGCAGAAGGAATGTTACAAATACAACAAAATAAAAACCTTAGCTTAGCCGCACTATCTCCATTCATTTCATGTATGGCTCTAGTCATGTATGTATCTTTCAAATCCCTCTATATGCAATTCAATTTTCACTTCAATTTTATTCATAAAGCCCAAAATCACAACAAAGTCTTTACAGAAACATAATCAATGAATCAAATATATGAAAAAATCCCAAGTTTCTGCAAGAAAAAACTTCGAAACCCAGTGGGAAAAAGAAGAAATCTTGAGGACAGTACAATAGGACGGTACTACAACCAATCAGTGTAATTGTTAGGATGACATAGTTAGACGCCATGAAGTTCACAGAGGAGTCTGGAGAAAGTTATGAATGACTAAGAAAAATTGGACATCATGGAGTTTAACGACTGTTGTCACTTCTGTAAAAAGAATTTAAAGATTTTTAATGTTTTCTCACATTCTTCACTCCACCCAGTCGGCAGCTATCTATCGTCGTTGTTGTTGTTCTTCTGTTTGTTTCTCTCCGAATCATCGCTGCATCACTTTGTTACACCCGCCCTTTGACTCTATACTGCACCACGATACGTCGGCCATTTTCAAGAAAATGTAGCCAAAAGTTACATTGAGCGTAAGTAGACTATTACGGTAGCAAATTAGATTTGTTGTCGCTAGGGGCGTCTAACAGCTAGGCTACATCTCCCTCTTAAACCATGAGATGATAGGTTTGACCTTTCACAGTCACTCAAGGTCAAAGGTCATGGTGCGATTTCGGAACCAATTTGTCAACAATAGTAACTGAGTACTTAGCATCGGAGTTACAACCATTTAAAATCACGTGACCTTGATTTTGACCTTTCATGGTCACTCAGTGTCAAAGGTCATAACATAATTTTGAAGCCCATGCCAGGTTTCATACCTGTTAATAATAGTAACTTAGGCTATGTTCAGACTGTAGACAAATGGTCCCAAATCTGACTTTTTCTGCCATTTGACCTGTATCTGACCTGTTAAAGACAGTCCGAACAACACAAATCCAATTTTAAAAAAAAATCCAACCCAGGCCCCTTTCATATCTGGTACTAAATCTGATACATATCCGGTATTTTGCGACCCACGTAAAGACCCAGAGGTACGATATTATGAGTTTCGACTTGTTTAATGTTTTTACAATTCCCACACACTTAAACATGTGACTATCCACAGGTTGACCTTTGACCTTTAGCACTACAGTGTTTTCAATCATCAGGCTATAGATGCTAAACCTCGAAGCAGTCACAGTAAAACTGTTCATAGTTGTTAAAGGAGTTTCTTCCACTGTGTAGGAACATATGCCCAAAACCAGACAATGAACTAACTCTATGCAGATCCAGGGGGGCGTGGCCAGTAGGTAACAGTGAATCCTGATAGTTCGTAGCATACCTTCAGTCCATCACGTTGAGCTTCTCTCTATATGAACCTCTTGCTTTTGCCTCCACCTTGTACATTTTTAAAAAAAAAAATCTTAAATCTTGATTTATTTGGCTCTTTCCTGCACATTGATACTATGCTAGCTAGCATAGTATCAATGCTAGTTGGAGCCTCTTGCACATGTGGGTCACTTCAGGGACGCATTCCATTCACACTCAAGATTGACAAAAGTCGCATTTAATGTGTAATATGAATGAGCACACCAAAAAAAACATACTTCACCAAAAAATCTGAATTGTGCTTTAAGACCTGCTGTGTGAATGTAGTCTAAGTATCTCTCTCCACTTGTTTTTTCATTACAGTCTATTTTAGGTCTGACCCCTGACCTCTTTGGTCAAAAATAGGTGAAAATCTATACATGCAGAACGTAAAGACCAGTATTTTGGTGCTCAGCGGAATTGTCGAAGACAAATTGTTCAAAAGTTATATCCAAAATTAAATTTTTGTCCTTGTTTGTTGTTTGTTTATTTGCACATATAAAAAGCATACAGGTTAAAAAATATACAAACATACACACACATACACACATATATCACATAAAAAAGAAGAAAACAGAATATACAAAGTAGATGACCAATACATAATGAGTTTGTTTGAGTCCACCTCCATTAAACAATTTAATGTTGATAATAATAGTATCATAAATAAAGGAAAATATCATTTATTATTTATATTATAAAGATGCAAACATAAAATATTGAGAATACAATGAGCTGATGGGACTTATAACTTAATATAATAATTTAACTTCATTTTAAAAAAGTGTATAACCTAATTTAACATTAACTTAATATAATAAGTCAAGTGGGGGTGGGGAAGAGAAGTAAGTGATTTTTTATATTGCATTTAAAGCTAATTATTGAAGTGAAACTTTTTAATTCAGGAGGGAGATTATTCCAATTTGTTGCTCATTTGTATCTTACACTGGTTTGGATGTTCTAACTAAGGGAATATGTAGATGGACACTTTGTCTACTTTGGTAATTGTGAAATTGTCCGTCAAACGTACGTCCTTCCAGGTTCTGATGTCAATGCACAACAATAGTGAGAGCAAATACAAGCTTTATGTAAAACTGAGAATATATGAAATGATATGTGATATATGATCATTATGAAAACATATTTTGGGTAATCTTGACCTAACATTCACCAAAATTTAATGGGATCTATTCTGGATCACCTCAAACCTTTCCTTGAAAATCTCATGGAAATTGGTCCTATAGTTTTTATGTAAAGTTATTGACAAACAAAAAAAAGGGACAAACAAACAAACAAAAAAACACCAGAAACAATACCCCTTGCCTCCCATTTGGGCTAAAAATGAATAACAATGATATCATACTGTAAATACAGGCCAAAACTGTGGAATGTATTCATGTAATTAATAGGTTATGTCAATTTGTTTGCAGGAAACACAGCAGGTCACAGAAGTGGAGCAGCTGATGAAGAACAGGAAGAACACATATATTCAGGGTCAGCTCTTACTGGTTAAATAAGGGAACAGAAGCATCCGCATTTGACTTCAACAAATATCATCTGTGAAAATATTTTGTCTAGACTTTACAAAAAGAAGAAGTATCTTTGTCAGTTAATTTCATAAGATCCCATTCACTTAATATAGAAAGAATGAATGAATGAATGAATACAGTCAGATAAACCACACATTTATTTTTATTTTATCTAGGTTTGATGTTGTGTTGACACTAATGCACCAAACCTACATTTGTGAGTAAAAGCATATTTTCAGAAGACCTTCACCCCTGTGTTGTTTTTTTAAAGGGTGGCCATGGCTCAGTTGGTAGAGTAGGTCGTCCAGTAACTGAAGGGCTGGTGGTTTGAATCCCGCTCTGTCCTAGTCAGTCTGTTGTGTCCTTTGGGAAGACACTTCACCCTCCTTGTCTCTAGTGTCACTCACACTGGTGTATGAATGTTCAGAGGCGTAGGTTGCCACGCTTCTGTCAGTCTACCCCAGGGCAGCTGTGGCTACATATGTAGTTTACCACCACCAGAGTGAGTATGTGAGAGTGAATGAATAATGGGTCACTAATGTGAAGCACTTTGAGTGGCCAAAAAAGTGCTATATAATTCCATATCTCCCTCTCACATCTGTTTTTGTCATTTTTATAACCTATCTTTCATACCAAGTCTGTTCATGGTTAGTCACCTGGTGTTCCTTTCCCTGTCCATGGGAGCCATGGACGACAGGATCTGTGGTGACTCGCCTGTGCTGACCTGTGACCCCGGACCTCCTCCCTCACCTGCCTGGTGTCTGGACCAGCCCCCCCCCCCCCCATTTATAAATGGACGTTCATCTATTGCCTGTCCGTCCATGGTAGTGGATCTATCCTTCAGTGTGGTTCTCCTCAAGATTTCTTCTTTTTCCCGCTGGGTTTTGAAGTTTTTTCTTGCAGAGAAGGAGGGTCTAAGGACAGGGGATGACTGGGACTGTTCATATATCTCTGTAGTCGATTGTGTTTCTGTAAAGCCCTGTGAGACGACTTTGTTGTGATTTGGGGCTTTATAAATAAAATGGAATATAATGAATGAATGCTGTAATTATTATATATATTTTTTTAAATCTGGTTTATTTGTCTCTTCTTGTTCACTTTGAGCAGTTTACAGCCTATGTGAATGATCCTCTCCCAAAAAAGTTTCATCAAAGTCCACATGTTAAAATCATTGTGGCATTGGAACCCAAGGGATTCCCTTCTGAGAAGCATAAACATCCACATGAATCCTCAAAGACCCAAACAATCAGCACCAAACAAACTCATCTACTGATTTACAAAGGTTTAATATCTTCTGATCCACTAAACCAACACATACGTTGAAATAATTGGTGTAAAATGCAGTTTGTCATCATGTCATGGTCATCAGATACTGTATGATCCTTTTGGACATTCAGAGGCGACGTAGTTACCATGGAAATACTGTAACCTTCTGCAACATTTGTTCAATAATAAAACCCATGGAGTTGGATCAATGACAGTGATTGTCGACCCTTATTTTGTTACTTTTGTTGATGTTTTCTGAATTGATTTAATAACTTCCATATTTACTCTGCTTTTACACCTTATTCAAATGATCAGCCTATCATCAGGCTGTTTCTTTGACATTTTCAGGAAAAGTGCAGGGTGGTTCAGGACAGATTCCATTTTGGTGAATGTAGGTCAAAGGTCACAGTCATCAAAAATGTGTTTTCGCAATGATAAGTGGCAAAACAGGTCAAATGTGTTTTTTTTTTAATGAAGTATATTTTGTCTCTGGAACCCCCCCAGGGTAGAACAGTGGACCTCAGCTCCACCTCACAGACCTGCGTCACCTCTTTAAAACAGCGGGAATATAAATAAGAAGACACTATGAAACTAAATATTTTTGTTTTGTTTACTCCAACTTCTAAAAGTCCAGCTAGATTGAACTAAGGTGTTTACATGGCTTTGAAAACTTTAATTTTAGTTGGACTAAGACAGTGGTTCAGTGTCCTGGATGTTTTAGATATCTCCCTTTTTTTCTTCTTTTAAAAAAAAAAATACAAAAAAATAAAAATGTAAAAATAATAAGAAAAAATACAAATACAAAAAAATTAATTAATTACATAAAATTTTATAAAAATAAAAGTAAGAAAAAATCAAACAATTAAAAAATGTTCAAACAAAATAAATACATTTAATTAAATAAAAAGATTTAATATAAAAAATAAAGAATAAAAAAATTCCAATTACAAATAAAAATTAATTTACATTTTTATTCAATTAAAAAATGTATTAAAATAAACTAAAAAATATCTCCCTCTTCCATCACACATGGAAGCCATTACATCATTATCAGGCTTCTAAAGAGCTGATCAATAATTGAACTAGGTGTAGGTAAAACATGCAAGACACTGGACCGGATTTGAGAACAACTGAACTAAGGCAACAATTTGACTTTCTCAGGGTGCGTGTAACCGTACTGTCAGTTGGTGGACAGTAAATGTTCCATCACTTCAGTCATGGAAACAGAACATATGGGAAGTCTGTAGAAAGGAGGATAAAAGGTATAATTTAAGGCTCCAGAGGGAGAAACTCTTGGAGATGGTCCCCTGTGTTTGTCAGAGTGTTTGGAATCAAAAGAACAAGTGTCGTCGTGGCCCCCCCCCCCATACACACACACACACACACACACACACACACACACACAGATAGTGACAGTAACTGTTTGTTTTTCATATTTTCATGCACCTTCCAGTGTGACGTCACAGGGTGACATAATGTTGGCCAGGTCAGGTCGCTGTTGCATGGTGGGTGTTTGAGCAATCAGAGAAGTGGAATGTCTGTGAGTCAACGTGGACGGCCTACGATGTGGTTGGCTAATTGCTTCGTTCCTGACATTTGTGGAAAACAAGCTGCGTGCCATTTCAAACAATGACCAGTCAAACTCTGACCTTTGATGGGAGGCAAACTGTTCATGTACAAATCACAGCGTGGTGGCATGCCAACTATTACACCATTGTCAGAACAATCCTTGTATTCAGAACAAGAAAAACCAGCAGAAACCTTGACTCACATGTACTCACACTTTGTTTGTGAAACAGATTCATCAGAAAAAATGTCTGTTGTAAGCGCTAAGCTAAGAAATAATAGAAAAATTTACCCCCCAAAAAAAAGAGCTCTAGGTGTGGGGTGCATTGTGTCTAAGCTTTAGGGGTTTAAGCTCCTCATTTAGAGTATGGTACTGATTAAAAGTTCTGCTGTGACATGCACTGGTGTTGACCCAGAGGGAGAGAATGGTGACAACTTAAAGGCCGGTGCTGCCAGATGGTTGGAATAAAGCACAGAGGCCCAGGGGGAATCTGGGTCATGGACAAAGACGTGTGTAGAAGTCACGTCACTGAAAACATCCAAAATGTACTCAGATGTACAGTAGCTGGAGCTGGAAGTGATAGAAGACACATATATAGACTCCAGAGAATGAATGAAGTGATGAAGCAGGAACACAGCGGTGGATCAGAGAAAGAAAACACTTGACAGTCACAGTCAGTCCAGTTAATGGATAAAGACTGAACTGCAGTTTCCCAAAAGTCCCAGTTTACATACGAGCAAAGATTACAGCAGAAAAGTCTATTTATTGTTCCACTCCCAGACACTAGGTGGTGCTACACACCCTCTCACATGAACATTCTTCTAGCTGGCACCATAGAAGAAGAACAGTCAGTAAACACCCAGAGAACATACAGTACTGACCACAACCATGCAGCAGCTCACAATACTTCATAAGTACTGTTCACTGTTACTGTTCGGTAATGTGCATGTTGTCATGGTAACTCTGGTCACTTCCTGAAAGGGGGCGTGTCCAGGCCAGTCAAGCTAAAGTTGGGTGTCATTTACATATGTGCACAGAAAGACGTAATTACAACCACATTATCTGACTTGTTTCGTCCAACATAAACTCCATATGAATGTCCAGACTATTATGGGATTGTTTCACAGTGGTTCTTTTTAAGCCATGATTAAACACCTCTGTAAAGCCTGTGAGAAACTACATGCTGGAATGGATCACTTACATCACATACGTCAAACTCAGGCCCGTGGGCCAAGTCTGTTATTATATTTGACCTGTGGGAGCATATCAAATGTGCATTTGAAGGGAATATACATACCATATTATACCAATATGTATATAAATATATAGATAAATATAAATACTGTATAAGTGTGAAAATGGACTGTAAAAAGCACATGTCAAAATAAACTTCTGAGGGTGACATCCTTAATCCATGACAAAAATCTATGACACATTCGAGCTGTACCACTAGCCCACTGCATGCACCAATACAACTAAAAATCCCAGAATGCTTTGTTAATATATTGAAGCACAGTCAAGACCAGAAAGTGCCCCTAGCATGTTTATCTTTGTCTTTTTTTTTCTTTCTTTTTTTTTTTTTTTAAACACGTTTGAACATCTTTGTGTATTTTTACCAACATTTTTAAAATCTCCCAGAGGAGAGAGGGGTATTGGTTTTATTTTTATTTTTTTATTTTTTTATTTTTCTAGTCCATCTGTCTGTTTGTCAGCGATTTAACACAAAAACTGCTGGAGGAATTTCCATGAAATTTCCTGGAAAGATGTGAAGTGGTTCAGAATAGATCCCAAAAATATTTGGTGAATGTAGGTCAAAGGTCAAGGTCACGAAAAATGTGTTAACACAATAATAAGAGATGAGGCAAATCAGGTAAAATGTGTGCAAGGGGGTGGGGTTTGTTATGCCGGGAATCACTAGTAATTTTTCTTTATTTATTTTAATGTTTACTAATTAACATTTTTTATGACGTTTTATTTTATTTTAATACAATTTCCCCTTGGGCTCACTAAAGTAATTCTGATTCTGATAAGTGCATTTCATTGCGCTATATTTGTCCATAGGTTATGACAGTACAGTTGAATCTAATCTAATTAGCCATGTATATTGAGTCAAGTGATGCCAACATGCAAATCTTCATCTATAAGATAATATAGTACTTTATTGTCATCATACAATTGTACAACAACATTTGTCCTCTGCATTTAATCCATCTTTCTAAGGAGCATGGGTGGCACCTTGGGGTCCATCTCCAGACGTGGAGTCAGGCTCATGGTAAGGATTGTTATCCTAATAAACATGTTTTTGGGCGATGGGGGAAACTGGAGCACCTAGAGGAAACCCACCCAGACACTGGGAGAGAAACATGCAAGCTCCACACATAACATACAAATATATATACAAATATATATATAAATATATATATATATATATATATATATATATATATATATATATGTACTTTGTATATATATATATATATATATATATATATATATATTTAAAGTGGCGCTTTAATGCATGGGCGGGCTGCAGCCTGGGGCCATAGCAAATCAGGGGGGCCCGAAATATTAATAAAATAATAAAGTGTTGAAATATCTCTCTCTCTCTCTCTCTCTCTCTCACACACACACACACACACACACACACGCACACACAAAGGTGCACACAAAGCCGAACCTACACATACAGCTAGCACCTTTAAAAAAAGGCAAAGTTACAGACTTTTTTAATGTGGATGATAAACAAACAGAGAGTTCACCCTCTGTCCTCACTAATAGTGAAACAGATGGAGTGCTCAGTCTGGTAAGGATCACCACTGCAGTTCAACAACATGGATAAATAATCGGTCTTAATCATACTGTCACCTATTTAATGTAATGTAAATAATCGGCACCAGTAGCTATTCTACTATAGCTAGGCTTCATATCAGTGGTCATTGCATTAATTACCAAATTGTGCCCAAAACGCCCCAAGCGTAGGGCCCCATGCACGCCATTATGTTGCTGACATTAAAACACCCCTGAAGTGATTATTGATTCTGTCATGTAAACATGCAAGGAACTATGAGAGAGGAAAGGGTGTTGTGGTGTGTGTATGTGTGTGTGTGTGTGTGTGTGTGTGTGTGAGAGAGAGAGAGAGACTGGATGCTGAACTCAGGAGCATTCTGTCTGTCTCCCCATGTTTTGCTGAATAATGAATAATCCAGAGTGCCTTATGTATGGATTAATTGTGTTAGTTCTTAGTGAGTTGGAAGTTTGACTTTTTATCTCATAATTTGGGTTTTTTAATTTCACAATTTTGACTTTTTATCTGATGATTTTGACTTCACTTAATGTGCCTTATAGTCCACTGCATCTTATATCTGAAAAACCCTAAAAAAAAAAAGAAACCATTCATTTACTGTACACCTTATCGTGCAGAAAATACAGTATATAGACACTCTCACCACAAATAAAATAAGCCAAAACAGCAAATGTAGAACTGTGGGAACAAGTCGTAGTCAGTGGAACTTCATATGGATCCAAACCATTTATAAAGCAGATTATTACCAGTCTCCTGCTTCACTATTTAATGTGTCTTGGTATATCCCACATCCAGATACTAACATGTTAATAACATATTTCATCCGGTTCACAGCTGTTATACTCAAAACCTCAAGAGCCAATAGGAACGCACTCCTCATAGAACCCGCCCATGTGAGATTTGTGTCAGAAGAATAACCCAAAAAAACTGTAATCAAAACTAAAACACTGAGAAATGAAACGAAAGGAGAGAGAGAGAGAGAGAGAGAGAGAGAGAGAGAGAGAGAGAGAGAGAGAGAGAGAGAGAGAGAGAGAGAGAGAGAGAGAATGAAGCAGTGGAAATAATAATAATAACAGTTTTTATGGGTGAGTGATATTTTTTGCTTTTAATAATTTTTTTATTAAGTTTTTTTCTTCTTTTATTTGTTTGTTTTACACAATTCAGTTTGAAACCTTTTGAAGCAAATCCAATTCCATAGCATGAAGGAAATTTTAAGCAAAATACAAAAAAAAAATGTGTCAGAAAAACATCTTGCGCTCCACCTTTAAAGCAGTTTTTAGGTCAAACAGAAGTATGATGTGTTGTTTTAGTCAAAGCGTGTGGGCATGTGTTCTGGCCTAAAGCACAGCTCAGACGTTGGTGAAATCTGAAGCAGACGATGGAACAGAAAATCTAACTGATCCAAGTGTGTGACTGACCTGCAGCTGAAGCTTAGTAGAACCTCCAGTCCAGATGCAGACACAGAGCATCTACTGTCGACACTCAACTGTGAGGACGTGGCAGTGGGTAGTTGGGAATCTCCTGAATACTTTTTGTCTGTGAAAACAATACACAGACAAATACCACATTCACCAAGAGTTCCTGTTTCAGTCCATGTTCAGGTTAACGTCAGCGCTGGTTCAGTACGAGGGTGATTTTCATGAAATGTGAAACTGTTGCTGTAACCCGGTGATGCGATGACTCAGCACAATAATGCTAACTGTAGCATTAGCTATTATGACCCTGGGCTTTGACTTTGAATTTTCACATTCAAATATATATTTCAAATGTCATTTAAAAAAAAGAGTGGGGGGGTGGCCATGGCTCAGTTGGCTCAGTTGGTAGAGCGGGTCGTCCATTAACCGAAGGGGTGGCGGTTTGATTCCCGCTCTGTCCTAGTCAGTCTGTTGTGTTCTTGGGCAAGGCACTTCACCCTCCTTGCCTCCAGTGTCACTCACACTGGTGTATGAATGTTTGGTGGTGGTCAGTCAGTCTGCCCCAGGGTCGGCACTAGGTCATAGATTGGGACGGAAGTAACAGAATCCAATATGGCGGCTACCGAGTCGGTACCCGCTGATCAACATGATCAATGGGCAATAATTTTCACTCTTGTAATATTCATATTGAACCTTTTACAGTCTATTTGATATGACTGAACTGAAAACTAAGATATACTAAAAGAAATGAATATTATTGGATGCAAAACTGAATAGTGAAAAAAAGCCATTATTACATGTCCATTCATCTATTGGATGTATTTGGCAAAAGTAATATATTATATAATGTTGGCTTACAAGACAAGAGACAATAAAAGTTTATTTTGATCATAATATCAGTGTCATTATGTTCTATCTACTATATATTAGGCCTAAAGTCATGTTTCATTCTTGTTATTTTTCCAATCACGGCAATTACATTCATATACCAGGTATGAATGCGAATGAATATTTAGTGGTGGTCAGGTGTAAAATGGCAGCCACGCTTCTGTCAGTCTGCCGCAGGACAACTGTGGCTACATATGTAGTTTACCACCACCAGAGGGAGCATGTCAGAGTGAATGAATTATGGATCACTAATGTAAAGCGCTTTGGGTGCCTTGAAAAGTGCTATAGAAATATAATCCATTATTATTATTAAAAAATAGACATTTGAACAAATATTAAGTAGCTCTTAATATTCTAATATTCAAACCTGTATATGGTGTCATTATTTATTTTACTTTTGTGAATCTGGGTGTAAACGTTTTCAGTTCAGGTTGCAAGGTTTTTTTTTGTTTTGTTTTTTTTACATCTGGGGAAATATGTGAATCTCAAACGCAAATGTCATTATCTTTTGGCTTATCTTAGTAGGCTACCTGTAGATGTTAGCGACCAGTTACTGGTCAGCCCCACATATTAGAGATGGGATTTTTGGCTCGTTTGGGGGATCTGGATCTTTATGGCTTGTTCCTTTCAAAGATTAAAAAAACTGGCTCTTTAGCTCTTTTTTTAATCAAAAAAAAGACACACACACACACACACACACACACACACACACTTTGATTAAACTGGATCCAAACACTACTCATTTTCCTTTGGCCCTGACTCATTTTAAATTACAAATATTTCTTTTAATCTCTGAACATGCTGGAAAGTTGTGTGATTTAACGGACACTGCTGACAGACTTGGAACCCCCCCTCCCACTCTTGGACCCTCGCTGCGCTGTGATTGGTCAATCAACATTCTAGGGCGGGGAATACTCGCATGTACTTCTACATGAAAGTACAGACATTTAAAAACTTGTGAGAAAGCAGAAGTATTGATTCAGGGTTTTTTTCTGCAGAACTTTAAACTCCTCCACAGTTCAGTCTCTGTTTCATTACATCTTGTTTTGTCTTATGTTATTTTCAGCTCAAATATTTTGACAGTTTCGTTTCATTTCCACTTTGTTGTTTTTGTCTTCAGTCTTTTACATAGTTTCTATTATTACTGTCAATGTGATGTCTTTTACAAAATCTGTCCTCTTAACATTTTTAAGTCCCTTTTGTCAAAACATTTTCTTCACTTTATTTATGATGATACCAATGAATACACACACAAATCATCTTTTCACTGTTACTCTGTTCATAGAGGCTCAAATTAGCTGTGATGTTAAGATGATGCATAGTGTTCTAACATAATAATGATTAACTCCCTTTAAACCAAAAATGAAAACAACCCATAAAAACCGACTGTTACATTTTTAGCAGTTTCAAAAATGTGTTTTTTCTCTATATTTAACTTTTCTTAAGTGATTTATCACAATTTATTATGAAATAATTCTATGTATTTTGTGTTTTTTCAATTAACATAATACATTGTCCTATATTTAATGTACTGAATGTGTAGATGTTCATAAAATCTCATATCAAAGATGAGGGTTATTATATAATAAATAGAAAAATAGTGAAGAAAAAGTGACTTTTTAAGAAAAATCACTCATTAACTGAACATAAACCCATGTCCACCCACTGTCATTGATCAGACTCCGTAGGTTCAAGGTTTGGAAAGGGGCATCACAAACATTAGACAATATAATATCACAAACACAGAACTTATGGTTGCAGTATTGGTAGAGGCATTAAGTTTAACATTTGCAATATATTTATATAATGCATTAGACTAATTTTATATGAATACAATAGCGCTAGCAAATTAAATAATTGACATTATTATTATTATTATTATAGGCTTCTGCGTTGTTATCATTCTGACTATAATGATCATTTCCCCCCTAACCCTCCCTCTATCTTTCTTCCCCTTTATTCTAGTTTTATAGTTCAGATTGTTGTTTGTTTGTTGTTGTTTGTGCTCATGCTGGACAGTAGTGTGGTTTATTTTGCTATACTGGTTTTCACCAGAAGGTGGCAGTGGTGACACATGAGAATAGACTGACTGCGGCACAAACAGTTACATTAGCATTAGCATTAGCATGAGCCATATGACGCTACTGTACAAAACTGTTTTCTGTGTTACAGGTGGGTGAAGTACAAAAGGATTTTATAAATAATATTGTAATATGTTACTTTAAGCATAGGGCTGTTTTATTTGTTAGGCTTTAATGTTGGAATTATTCTAGTTTTTTCAGTGTACCCTAACTGGTGCTATGCTAGGTACTGCTAGCTTATGTGGGGTTGTGTGACTTCACTATGCTTTGCTATGTACATCTGGTTGGATGTAATCATTATTGCTTAATGTTTATTTTTTACTGATTAACAGTTTTTATTGCCTTATAACACTTTTATTTTCATACGAGTTCCTCTTGGAAACAATAAACTAATTCTGATTCTAACTGGATTTCGTTGCTCTGTATTTGTAAATGGGCAATGACAGTAAAGTTGAATCTGAATTATTGTAATCTAATCTAATTAGTAGTGTAGAAGGGGTGCCAACATACAAAAGATTTCACACACACGCACACACAAAAGCGACCCCTATCCCTACAACGAGAGATAGTGAGAAAAGATCACACAGAAAAAGTAAAATAAATTAAATTACATTATGTAACGTTGACTAATTTGAGTCATAGTCATGGATGGATGGATGGATGGATGGATGGATGGATAGATGACAGACAGACAGACAGACAGACAGACAGACAGACAGACAGATAGATAGATAGATAGATAGATAGATAGATAGATAGATAGATAGATAGATAGATAGATAGATAGATAGATAGATAGATAGATAGATAGATAGATAGATAGATAGATAGATAGATAGATAGATAGATAGATAGATAGATAGATAGATAGATAGATTATGTGACAGTCTGTTGCTCACATCCAGCCAGTTAAAAAGACACATCCATAAACAGGGAAGTTACAAAGCAAATACACACAGGATAAAACATAACTCAATAGATATGACTAAAAACATGCCATCACTAAGAGCAAGCATCCAAAAACAAACAAAGGTTCGACCATATCATGAGAATCAGTCTTGTCATGATCATGCAGTTATGAGACAAATCATAAAATTTTACAGGAGCATAAAATAAAGATGACTCACCTTGTTGCCATCTTGGATCTTCTGTCAGTACAGTGTATATTAGTGTTAGTGCATGTGGAGGCTATGGAGTGAAATGTATTTTATTCACAACCAATGATTCACAAACAAACTCATTGTGTATTTTGCAAAAGCTAAATATCATTCACAAGTACTGCAGGTTGGGGAAAGAATTGGCTTCCCACCGCCACGTTACTTTTGGCAGTAACTTTTCACCTTACTGATTCACATCCACAGGACTTAGGATTTATTCACAAATGCCAGTGCATGTTCCCAAAACTGTTCTGTATTTGAATACCACAACAGCAGGTTGAGTCCATATAACACGCACCATTGGACAGGACATGTTCTTATTGTTATGTTCTTGTTATGTTGTGTTTATGTTCTGGCCATTACAGTGTCGGGGACCACATGTACAGACCGTGAAAATGTTAACCAGCTGGTTTGTTTGACATGTTAGTGCAGGGGTCTTCACATATATGACCCGCCACCACGAAGTCAGGCATAAGTCGGGCTGACCACTTCAGAGCTACAGCCAAATTTAGGCTGGAAGGCGATTTCTTATTTGTGTTTACATCTTATCAAAAAACGGTACCTTAACACTTCTATTTTCAGTTCCTGTGGTCATTACATTGAAATCCAATCAATAAAGGTGTTTATTGAGTCAATTATTTAAGCGGCGACAAAACTTCATGGATTGCTGAGCAAAGACAAAGACGACTTCCACCTCTTTTCGCCGAACAAACCGATCTCCGTTCCGTGGGTAAACACCCAAGTGTTCGGTACGAGGTAAAAGCCTATATTGAATGTTCTGTCCAATGGCGTAAGCCAAATGATTATAATACATCACACTTCTGTCCTATTATTATAATATATAAAACTTCTGTGACATGTCCATCAGAGTGTCCTTTAACATCTGTGAATATTTTGTGTCAATCGGATACAAATTATTATGCGTTGCTAAGGACTTCCTACCACAAAACAGTCCAAAACTTTGACGGACAATATCTAAAAAAATGCAAATTGCAAAATATGTCCAAATGTGGATATTAAAATCACCATAACTTTGGTTCTACTTGTGATAGAAACATAATTTTTTCACCATCTTAAACCTTGATTTCCAGACACTTATGCCTGGTTTGTGGTGGTGGGTCACATATAATGTCAATGGGTCCAACAGGACAAAATGTCTGCAGGTCTGGGCCCAGGGGCTTTTTTTTTTTTTTAAACTGCCTTCATTCAAATTAAATAAAGTAAACTTATTTACTACGTCCACTCTTTGTGACAAACCCTATTTTCATTATCTAAGTTTCACATTTTTGAAGCAGACACGATGTTCAGCTGTCATCTGCTTCTTCTCTTCTTCGTTATTTTGCTGACATTAGTAACAATCATTTATAGTCTTGTCTCTAGTCTCTAGTCCCCGCGAGCACGAACTGAGAGTATCTCGACTTGGGCTCGGGTCCACATTCGCCTCTTGCCCAGTCCGATAGTGGACCGCAGCCCACCTTGTGGCTGCATACCGCTTTCACAGAAAACAAAAACAGTAACGACGGACCCAGAAAAAGGTGGTCCATCTGACTTTAGATGGACTTTAACGTCACCCACGAGGGGTTAAGCCCGTCCCTGGCAGCGAATATGAAGTAGCATTAGCATTAGCATCTACAAGAGAAGACGGCGCCACAGTAGCTGCTGCACAAACTGGAAAAAAAAGGCGGATCAAACTGGTTCATCTGCTCTGTGTGGAAATAAAGCCTGGTTTTTAGAACAAGTGACGGCACGAAACCTAGCTGGATGCTACTTGGGTAAAGGTAAACACACACAGCAAGAGGGGAGGGGGGAGTGTTCCTTCCTGCATTCTGAGCCAATCAGAGACGCCTCATCACCACTTCATGGACATGTATGAGGAAGTAAACTGTTGTTCGACGTCAAGTCATTTTTGTACTGTGCAAAAACAGCTGGAAACAAAACAATCTGGACATTTTTTTTTAAATAGAACCAACACACAATGTATTCAATAACAATGGAGAACACAGTAATATTAATGAAATAACCATAGAATGACAGCTTTAAACACTAAAACCTCAGGGGCATTGATTTTTTTAGTTTCATGAGAATCGCCCATAAGTCATGGAATAAAAACTTGATATGGCTAAAGATAAAGGCAAGACAAATTTTCCTCAGATGAGGCTAAAAAGGCAGCTTTGAGGCCCTGGGCATTTGTGTAGTTTACTTATAGAAAGAAACTGCCCTAAACACAACACAGGCAACATGTTTATGAAAACATAAAGACCTAACATATCAAATGTTCAAATACTTTTAAAGGTATTAAATGCAGAATTGTAAATTTAAGAGTTTTAAGACCTACGTATAAGTATAGATCCTGAAGAATCACCGAAGTATTTGTACTTGAATATTAACCCACTTTGACCAGGGAACCATAAAGATGATTTGAGGAGGATTTCTTGAAATGTCTTTATTTAAACTTTAAATTTCAAATGACGGCAAGAAATAAAAGAGCACAAGTATAAGAAGAACAACAAAAAAAGAAGAAACAAAACCATGCCAATACAAGAACCATCCTGATCTGAATACATCTCAGCCAATGCAAGTGTCCTCTACACAGAGGAAGTACTACAAAGTAAAAGTCCTTCTCTACCTCTTTGACGGTAGAGACATAATTTCAAAGTAAAAGTCCGACATGGCTTCTCTCCTGGTCTGATGCTGCAGGTGTGAGCACCTGGACACTTTGCATAGAGACATCATGGTGCCTTGAACTCCTCTTAAATACTGTCTGAACACACACACATCTGCTCCAAGATTGTGTGTGTGTTAGTGTGTGTGTTAATGTGTGTGTTCGTGTGTGTGTGTGTGTGTGTGTGTGTGTGTGCGTGTGCGACCACAGCAGTGAAACTTCAGTCTCTTCAACTCTGTGTGCGACACATGTATGAAACTGTGATTGTCAGGTTGAGCAGAGCTTTAGATCCGTTCTTCCAGAGGACACACCAAAAAGAAAAAACACTTTGAGCATAATTTACCCCCCATCAGTCACCACACAGTGGGACAACAATACAAACCATCCAAGTACATAGAAAAAAAAAAAGCCATTACCGCTATAAAGGGTCTTTACTACTGTTGTCATGGTTTTTATATAGTATAATACACAATCAGGCACATGTACAGTGGCTGTAGAACAGAGGGTGGACGACTAGAATGTCCACACACACTCTTCATTCTTCCTCTTTCTAGTGGAGAACAGGTGTGTGTGTGTGTGTGTGTGTGTGTGTGTAGTAAGTGAAGGTAAAAGAGGTATATACCAGTGAGGACCAGAGCTGTTCCACTTCTAATTAAAAACTTACACAAACACACACACACACACACACACACACACACACACACACACACAGAGTCCAACGACGGGAACGCCGTCTCCATGGTGACGACTACGACATATAAACACAAACTGAGCGCTTCACGTCACACACTCCTAAAACACACTCCTCTATCAGTGAATTATAAGCCAACACATACGCAGACTCCTTAGCTGTTACAGTAAGTGTACACACACACACACACACACACACACACACACACACACACACACACACACACACACACACATTCCTGTCAGTGTGAGTACAGCACAGTAAATAAAGGTGGTAAAGGGTCAGTTCACCCAAAGGAACACAGATAACTTCAGTGCAAATGTTTAACGTAGTGTCAGGAGTTTACAAAGGAAATGTTCTTCAACACAATGACGCTGTAAAGCAAACGATTAACACTGAAGTCACACAGGTTAATGTTATGTTAATTAACTCTGGCTAAGTTTCCCTGCAGTCGAAGAACAGGCTGAGACGCTGCACACACTACACAGGTACGACTGGGAACATGACAATACCCTGAACATCTGTCTGTAACTCAACTTTAAAGGTGAAATGCACATATTATATTTAGACAAATACTGTATGTGATTTGATATTTGATTTTTCTGGTTTGGAAACGTCACGTTCAAGGAATATTCCAGCTTTGTGTGGTTTTGAGTTGGAGGTTTTAACCCCTTAATACCTGAATTTAAATATAAGAAAAAAAAGTACAAAGTAAATTAAGTGTAGATAATTAATTTGACTATAGTATATACAATAGGTAGATTTTTTTTTGGTATGTTTTATATTTGTGACACAGGGTGTTGCAGTAAACGCCTCATGAATGCATCTTAACCGTTTAACAAATTGATTTAAATCTATTTTTAAAAAATAATTTGACAATAGCATAAATAACAGACAGATATTTTGGTATGTTGCATATTTGCGACAGTGGCCGTTAAGGAGTTAAACTGAACCTTTTGTTGTTAAGCTTCCCAGTAAACTCCTAATAAATGCATATTACACCTTTAACATCTGAATTTAAATATTAGTTAAACAAAAAAGCTAAATTAAATGCACATAATTAATTTGACAACATCATAAACAATAGATTTTTTTTTTGGGGGGGTGTGTTGCATATGTGCGACAATAGGCATTAAGGGGTTAATAAACTGTTAATTATAAACAATTACAACAAAGAAATGTTGGTGATATCCCACTGTGTGTCATGAGTCTATAAAGGGTATTGATTCACCTTTTATGTTGAATTATCTGAATAAAACAACTTTTTACACCTTATTCTTATTTTCACAACAGTAGCTGTAGAAATAGAAAAAAAAATATATTTTTTTTTTTCATATTTTGGATGATCAGACCATTCAACAAACACCTTTAGTTGTGTGATCTGCAGGAATATGGACATAGACATCAATCACACAGCTGCAGAAACAAATGGTATATGGCATGAGTATATATATATATATATATATATATATATATATATATATATATATATATATATATATATATATATATATATATATAATTTTTTGGCATATTTGACAAAAGCAAATGAAATCGTGACTATTTCTGTACAAACTGAACAAACACTTACAGTAGGATGTTGTGGGTTCATATGATCAAACTCACAGTTCTTAGGAGCATATAATGCATCTTACAAATGTGTGGACAACTCTACCAGAGAGTCTGAAACACTTTCAACATCAATCATCTAATGTGCATATATTTCACTGTGACCTGATTGTGGATTAAATTCAAATGTGAACATTACAGTCGTAGGGTTAGGGTTCGATGGTTTCTATGGTAACGCTGATAAAGCTCAACTAATCATAAATGAGGTGTGGGTGCAGTGGACCAGGGTTAGTCAGACCATCAGACGCACTGACTCCCTCTGACCACAGGGGGGTGCTGTTACTACTAACCCCTTACCTGCAGCTATATGAGGGGCTCAGAGTGACCTTTACTGACCACATGTTCGCCTCACAGGTTCTACTCGGAATATTGCACCTGTTCTGTTTGGCTTTTTAAACCATATAGGATGTTGATTTTTGTGCACGGGTATTTAGTTATTTATTATAATATTTAGGGTAACACTTTATAATACCTACACACAATTGACTATGTATTAACCATTTATTACCCATTTATAAATGGGTTGTTCATTATGTATTAACCATTTATTACCTATTTGTTAATGTCTTGTAAAGGTTCATACTAGTGTAAATGTAAAATTAGATTATTTTTAACCAACAGGTGCAGTGTTTACAACTGTTTTTGTTTACCTGTAAAGCAGATAAACAAACACTGCACCTGTTGGTTAAAAAGACACTAGTATGAACTTATAAATGGTTGAAACATAGTCAATTGTGTGTCAGTATTATAAAGTGTTTTTATCTTTTAGTATGTTTAACTGTGTTTTTATCTTAGTAATTTTAGCTTTTATTTAGGGCTGTCAAAATTAATTAACACATTAACATGGATTAATCCATCCTCATAATTAATCTAATTACAAACATTTTACGCAATTGAATGGAACCGTTATTGAGTTTTAAGTTGTTATTTTTAAACTGTTGAAGGTGTTGAATAAACATGTTAATTACATACAGTTACTCCACCAAGGAATGGAAGGGGTTTGTTAGTCTATCTGGCTGTTAGCAACACAACTTAAAAAGTTATGGACAGATTTGGCTGAACTGATATAGGAACAAGAACAAAAAAAATATAAACATTATGGTGGTGATTGGTGGAGGTATGTGTGATTTGTGGCAAGATAATAATATATTTTCAGGAAATGTTGATACTGACACAAGGAACAAGTGATAACAGTTTGGTGGTGATCATTGGGGGGTAGGGGGGGGGTACTTTTGTGGTTTATCACATCTTGGGTGTGAGTTTTTTTTCTGTATTTTAGACAGGTTTTTGAATAGGTGTTTCCACTTTTTTGTGTTAGTTTTTTTGTGAATTTTTAATGGAGTCAAGCATGCTTTGTATATTTTCTTCACATTTTTGGGGGGGTTTCTTACTATATTTTTGTGGATTTTGTGAGAAATGTGAGTAAAAAAAACCCCAAACAAGTCGACCGACACTGATCATGATTAATCACAATTAATTCAAAGCAAACCTGTGATTAATCTGATGAAAAATGTTAATCATTTGACAACCCCACTTTTATTGTGTTTTTATTTCAGTATTTTTTTAAATATATATTTTTAGAATGTTGTATTATGTACAGCACTTTCGAACTCTTGTGCTCTAGAAATAAAAATAGATTGGATTGGGAAAAAAGTGAATGCATCTGTAACTCAACTTTAAAGTTGATATATTATATAGACAAGTAATATGTGAATGAATATATTTCAATCTTTGATTTTGCTGATTAGGACATACAGCTGGTTTTGAGGTTTTAAAAAACTGTAAATCATAATCAGTAAAATTACAACAAAGAAATGCTTGAGATATTCCATTGTGCATGAGTCTATAAAATGTATTAGTTTCACCTTTTATGTTGAATGACATGAATTAAACAACTTTTACATCATATTCTACTTTTCCGAGTAGTACCTGTACTTGTTTAATTCACACACAAATGAACTAAAGTGTTGGAACATGAGGAATTGTTTCTAACAGGGTTCTGAGATACAAAACAATTATGTCAAATGTTAGACAGTTTCATATTGTAATAAATGTTTTACTGATTATTAACATTGATGCTTATATATAAAATAATAATGACAGTTTCTAACTATAGTCATGATGTTCCATAATATATATCATTTATAAATGTCTATTTCCTGTTTTTCTTTCTCAGAAGCTGTTTATATGAGGACGATTGCAGTTAAAAATGACAAAATATTTTATGGGAAGTGCCTTTTATTTACACGAGTACAGGTTGAAAATGCAAAAAAAAAAATCTGAAGACACATTCCAGAGTGGGAATCTTGAAAACTATCCACTGTTGTGTTTCCATCTCACAGTAGAAAACACAAAAAAAAATTGTTGTTACACATGTATAGTGTTCTATCACAGCCTGGTATAAATATCTAATTCCACACACGTATGTACGAACATTCTTAATGACAACGCTTGTGTAAACGTGGATAAAAAAGTTAAGATGAGACGCCAGTTTTATGTCTTCTCTTCTGATCGTCTCCGTATAAACGTAGATTTAGTCAAATGTGAAGAAAGTAGAAGGTTAGTTGTGATATAAAATTATTATTTATAGGAAAGAGACAAAATGTTTGAGAAATTTAGCCATTTAAAATCATAGGATTTTTTTTAATTTTTTTTATTTAAAAATCAGTGTTTAAAGAAACTAAGTAAAAATGATCTCTGAGGTATTATAATAATAATTATAATTTAAATCAAACTAACCAATGCAATTAAATCTATCCCAGTATAAAACTTAAACTACTATGAAGACCCTTTTCCCTTTAATTGACTCTGGTCTCTTGGCAGGCCGTCATTGTAAATAAGAATCTGTTCTTAATGACTTGTCAGGTTAAATAAAAAAATAAATAAAATAAAAGAGGCTAAGTCACACCCTCCTACATGAAGGGTGCTTAGCTAGCAAAAAAAAAATTTGAATGGGAGTGAATGGAGCGAGTCAAACTAATTCTGATTCTGTTTGACAAGTGCTCTGAAAGTAACATAAGATAGCATTAATAATAAATATTTGATGTGTCATAGACAGAACACCTGTTTTTGATGGGAAGTAAATGTGATGTTAGGTTTTAATTGGGCTTAGTAAGAGACGACAATGCGTCGAGTATGTGACGTCACACTCCGCTCAGCTGTGGTGACGTCACATGTGCGTCAGGTGTGTAGTCCAAATTATTAACGGGTTTTACTTGTAAATGAATCAGCCGTTGGTTAACAGAAGACAGACAATAATGATCATTTATTTAAAGATACAACGTGTGTGTGATTCAGGGCACATGACAAACCAGATATGATTTTAGTATTTTATTTCCCATTGAATACCATTCATTAATTTTCTGATCTCACGTCCCATGAGCCTCCTGGAAGGGGCGGAGACTTAAGCTCTCCATATCCTCCTGAGACACAGCAAAGCATTTGTGTCCAATGTAGTGGACAAGAGTTTCACACCTTTACTTAAAAATAAATAAATAAAAATGTCCACTGGAAAAGATATTTTATATATATTTAAAAAAAAAAAAAGTATCTGAAAAAAAAAACTGTTGCATCATGTTGTTTCCAATTAACGCAATTATTTAATGTCAAATGGCAAAAATGTTGACTTCCTGACAATAGAAGAAGACGCAAAAGTAGCATCTCGTCTTCAATGTTTCATCCACGTTTTCAGGAGGAAATCTTTGTTCATATGAAGATGCAACAGTGGGTGATATTTGATTAGAAACACATGTCAGGTGGTAGAACGACGGCATGTCCACCAGCAAATGCAACCTGTTGTTTTAGCAGCTTTGTGCATTGAGTGTGACAGTTGGTAGACCAGGTCGTCCAATGACCAAAGGTTCAAATCCTGCCCACATGTTGAAGTGTCCTTGGGCAACACACTGAACCTTAAGTTGCTCCCAGTAGGGACATGCAGTTGTGTGTCTACCTGTGTATGAGTGTGTGTGTTGCACTATATAAGCTCAGTCCATTTACCATTAAGGTAAAGGTGTATGTGGTGTGAACATGTTCTACGTTTACAACTCCCCACTCTGGAAGGGGTCTTCAGATTTTGGCGTTTTCAAACCCCATGTAAAACAAAAGGCACTTCTGATAAAATAATTTGTCATTTTCACTTGCAACCGTCTTCATGTAAACAGTGCCTAAAACCTAAAACATTTGTCATTATTGTGTTGTATCCCAAACACCTGCTAGAAAAAAAACTGAACTTAACGTGTCTGTCCATTTGTGTATGAGGCCTCTGAGAACACTGTCATAATAATAAGAATAATAATACGTGTGATGATAATAATAGTGTCTGTCTTAACACTGACTGTAGGTTTTCCTCTGTATGTCAAACAGGAAATGTGTCTGTCTGTCTGTCTGACATCAACACTTAACAGTGAAGGACAGATGATTGTCTTCTGGCACGATTGTCAGATGAAAAAGTACAATGGCAGTTTTACATATTATATATATATATATATATATATATATATATATATAAATTTTCAGTTTTTTCTCGATTCCATTCAGAGCTTATAGAGTTTTTCTTCTCACCATCACTGGCTTTAAGATGTGGAGGCAGTGACATTGTTATTTCGTCTGTATTTCTACAGATGCATTATTGCACCAGACATAGAATATCCCTCGCAGACACACACACACACACACACAGAAAAACAACAAAAAAAACTAACAAACGATGAAGTCCACTTTGTCCTTCCACTCCAGAATCAGGTGTCAGACAATACTTCTCTCTTTCCATTCATGTTGTTTTTGTGTTTTTTTTGTTTTGTTTTGTTTTGTTTTTCTTTTTAGTGAAAATATCCAGCTTCACGGTGGTTTAACTCCGGCCTGTTTTCTAGGAACACCAGCCCAGGAATTCCACAAGAGGATTTCTCTCTCTTATGCCGTTAGATCTGATATGACCAGTTTTTCCATTTTATTCCCAATGTCTCCGGGGACTTGAAGTTCCTCAGAATCGTAGTCATCATCGAATGAACTGAAAACACATGAAGTGAGTGTGAGTAAAGCAGCTGTGGAGTGAGGAGGCTAAAAGGACACGTTCACTCTAGTACAGACACAGTACAAGTACAAGTACAAGTACAAGTACTCAACTTTGTACTGAAGTCGTCCAGGCCTGAATTGTACTTAGTATAAAACCAAAATATTAATACAGGTGGTGCAAACAACAACAAACCCCACCCCCCTCACTGATTGACCCTAATCTATTATCATTGTGAAAACACATTTTTGGGAACTGTTTCTGTGACCTTTGACCTCCATTCACCAACAGATAACTCATTCACTGCCAGGTGAATGAGTAGAGAATATTGAGTTAGAATATAGTCAGTATTATAGAATATTATATATATTATACTATATAATTTATTGTATTATAATATTATATGATAATATTATATATTATAAAAAATCTTTTTTAGTTTAGTCATTTTATTTCAAATATGTCAAGCACAAAAACATTTGATCTTAACATAGAACATAACAAAACAAGGACAATATAGAATAAATAAGTAAATAAGAAGAAAAATAAGAAGGAAAGTAAAATATTTGAAAGGGAGTGGGAAGAAGTAAAAAAAAAAGACATGTATACATATGTACACACATATCCACTTACATACACAACAAAAATACATACACATGTCATATCTACACATATCCAAGTCACACACATATACAAATAAATAAATAAATATATATATATATATATATGTATGTATAACGTGCTAAAATATTTCCCAAAATAAAGTAACAGAAAAAAAGCAATAAAATATCCAAAACATAAACAAAAATGTTTGTAAAACACAGGATGTCTAAATGCACATATTAATGTTGTGGTTTTAAGCGCGGGTGCATGTTTTACCCTTCGTGCAGCTGTTCGTTTGCAGTCTCTTCTGCCACCAGTATCTCATACTCCTCTGAGGCGTATTTATCCCAGTCTGATGGTTCTGGACCGTCACTGTCAACGTCCTGCAACAACACACCAGGACCACAAATGGACTGATTATCAGAGGTGGTAAAAGTACTCACATTCTGTACCTCAGCAGAAGTACAGTTACTTGTGTGAAAAAATACTCTGGTAAAAGTAGAAGTACTGATTCAAGTACAATTCCTCAACTGTATTTGTCAAAGTCAAAATTGTTGGATAAAAAGTCAAAATGATGAGATAATAGTCATATAACTATAATATATATAGTCACAGTTTCTCTCCTCTTATTTTTCATACTGTCACATCTGTTTAGTTTGAAAGTGTAACAAGTCTATTCTGAGAATGTAAAGAGTATAAAGTACAGATATTATATAAAAAGTATTAATACGTTTTGTTTTTTTACCAATACAGCTGTTTTAAAACCTAGTAAATGAAGGTAATCATTCTGAAGTGCATCGACGGGCGCCATGTTGGATTCTGTTACTTCCGTCCCGATTCCGTCTATGACCTTGTGCCGACCTCTTCCCCAAGGCAGTTGTGGCTACAGATGTACTTTACCACCACCAGAGTGTGGATGTGAGAGTGAATGAATAATAGGTCACTAATGTGAAGTGTTTTGGCCAAAAAAAAGCACTATATAAATCCACTCCATTATTAATAAAATGTCCTTGTAGTGACAGCATCTGAAATACTGTATTAAATATTAGTTGAACATGTATATTTGATATAAAATATGCAGACTGATACCTTTTGCACAGCAAATGGATCTCTCTGTTCATGGTCCAGATATTTCTCCAGGTTAAAGAAAGTGTCAAAGAATATGTGAGCCATACGGCATCGTTTCAAATCTCCCAGAGTTATTTTACCTGCGAGAAAAGACAGAAAAACAATCATGTATGTGTAACGTTAACATAAGACGTGTCCAAATATAGAAGGAATCAAGTCAACAGGGTTTGAAAGACAAATAACAGGAGTGAGTCGTAGTGGGACTGACCTGGACTCTCAGGTTTGACCAGGTCCAGCATCTGACAAAGTAAATCCTGAAAGGGCAGAGGTTCGATGCCCATCCTCTCCATCCTCTCACACTGTTCCTCATAAAAAAACTCCAGCTCAAACATGGACAAGACGCCGTCGCCATCAGAGTCCATGCAGCGGAACCAGTACTCTATACTGGAACGGAACACAAATAGAGTGTCACTGACTGATAGGGAGGGTGTGTGTGTGTGTGTGTGTGTGTGTGTGTGTGTGTGTGTGTGTGTTAGTGGTCAAAGTCGAGCTGCAGAATATATTGTTTAAGCTTTGACATCACAATGTATGTGTAATAGTCACATACTGTAGCAGGTGCTGCAATTATTTAAATTTAATGTTTTATTTATCTGTATATATTTAAAAACTAGATTTATTAATTTATTTTATGATTAAATTTGTAAAATATTTTTTTAATTAATTAGATATTTTTTAAAATTTATTTCTCTTATTTATTTAGTTATTTTTATTCATTTATTTTAATTTTTTTTTTTTTTTTTTTGGTAATTATTTGTCTTATTTATTTATTTAAATGTGATTACCTCTGCCAAGGAGGGTTATGTTTCAGTCTGTTAGTCTGTTAGTTAGCAAGATAACTCAAAAAGTTATGGATGGATCTTGATGACATTTTCAGGATGTGTTGGGAGTGTCACAAGGAACAAATAATTAGATATTGTTGATTATCCAAAAGAGATCCTGGATCCTGGATCACTTTGAAATGTATTCTCCATTTACCACAATGTAAAATTTCAAAGTGATCCAGAATCCAGGATCTCTTTTGGATCATCACCAAAATGGAATCATTTGTTCCTTGTGACACCCGCAACACGTCACGAAATTTTCATCACGATCCGTCTATAACTTTTTGAGTGATCTTGCTAAATAACAGACAGACAGTTTATCAGAAGCTTTGATCTCCCAGTAAAAGTGATAATCAAACTAATTCTGTCCCATAGTAGAAGTCGTAGTTTCATAGTGGGGTGTTACCTGGTGTGATTTTTCTTGTCCTCTTCAGAAATAAGGAACCACACAAACTCGGCGTAGCTCATCCTTCCTTCCCTCTGCACCGCGTTACCCCTGGAAACCAGAGAGACAAAGGCGTTCACACTCTGTAAATACGAGTCAGTGTGTGCGGTGCTTTATTTGTATTTTTCCACTTACCGAGTAACAGCTCCTGAAAACAATCTTTCAATGATTCTGTTTGAAGATGCTGTCAAAGGAGAGAATGAGAAAAATAAGCAGATGTGATGTGTTCAAAGACTGGGAAACAAATGGACATTGTTGCAGAAGACTGTGCACACTGGTACCTGCGTAAGCACTGAGTAAGTGAATTAAGTTTTGGCTAAGAGGTCACATAACACAATTAACCCAGTAACCAATTTCACATCATTCACAGCATGAATGTGTTGAGCTGAGGACAAATAGCTGTTGTTTTTTTCTTTAACAAATGGGGGTCCAACACATGAAAAACAGCAGATGAATGTGCCCTGGATCTGCTTCTGATTTAGGATTTACTGACATCCAAACAATATTAAATAAATCAAACCAGAAAAAAAGACTGACTTTATGCCATCCACTCTAATTTTTCTTTTTTTTTTTTTCCTATTTTGAAATGATCCATTTCCTGCCTCACAGTTGGAAAATCTTTGGGAGAATAACTCCACGGATCTTTTATAGATGTATCCCCCCGTGTGGAAAAGCTGCGTCTGAGGTCGTTCTCACCGTGGTCGTTGTATCTCGCCAGGTCTTTGGGGTCGATGTACAGGTCATGGTCTGTGTCTAGCTCCCAGAACTTGCAGTAGATGA
This sequence comes from Siphamia tubifer, assembly GCA_020466265.1. Lineage (NCBI taxonomy): Eukaryota > Metazoa > Chordata > Actinopteri > Kurtiformes > Apogonidae > Siphamia > Siphamia tubifer. The sequence continues at coordinate 14,617,806 of CM035804.1, read as the reverse complement.
CATAGAAGTGCTCATAGGAGAAATAATCTGTGATTTGGTTAATGTCATCCTCCTCTTCCAGCAGTGCCAGGGTCTGCAGGAAATTGCTCCTGCGCAGCTCCATCATGTTGACGCGACCTGTCCATGAACGGTTCACTATGTAATATATCCGCTGGATCACCTGCAAACACAGGGGAGAAACACAGCAACGATGAAAAGACAAAAACACTACTGTTATATTAATGGTTATTGTTGCTTTTATTGGTGCTGCCTATTTTAACCAGGACACTGTTGTAAAGAAGGTTCTTAAACTCAATGGAATATTTCCTGGTTAAATAAAAAAATACAAATTAATTGCTTTGTTTCATTCCTTTTACTTTAGTTTATTACTTTATGTTATTATTGTTTTTAACTATTGTTACATGACCTTTTCAGATCTTCGCTTTGTCTACTACATGAATCTGCATTGAGAGATTCATGATAAAAAGTGAAAATCATGAGATAAAAAGCCAAAATTATGAGATAAAAAGTGAAAATCATGAGATAAAAAGCCAAAATTATGAGATAAAGTGAAAATCATGAGATAAAAAGACCAAATTATGAGATAAAAGTGAAAAACATGAGATAAAAAGATGAAATTATGAGATAAAAGTGAAAATCATGAGATTAAAAAGCCAAATTCATGAGATAAAAAGTAAAAATTATGAGACAAAAAGTGAAAATCATGAGATAAAAAGCTAAAATTATGAGATAAAAAGTGAAAATTACGGGATAAAAAGCCAAAATTATGAGATAAAAAGTGAAAATTACGGGATAAAAAGCCAAAATTATGAGATAAAAGTGAAAATCATCAGATAAAAAGTGAAAATTATGAGATAAAAAGTGAAAAACATGAGATAAAAAGCCAAAATTATGAGATAAAAAGTGAAAATTACGGGATAAAAAGCCAAAATTATGAGATAAAAGTGAAAATCATGAGATAAAAAGTAAAAATTATGTGATGAAAAAAATAAATTATGAGATAAAAAAAATACAAGCATCTTACACCAGTACAGAGTTTGTCTGCCAGTAACAGTGTTATGACCACAATTGATAAGCGTGAGGTGACAGACCCCCCCCCACACATCTTTGGGATTATAGGGACGACCATCACTGTGGGATGCAGGTAACTGTATAACACCATATTTCTGCTCGTGTGTAAATGTGACAACATCTCATGTGAAAATGGCCAAATACTCTGGTGGTAGGGGTCTGTGTATTCTGAACATAGTTGGCAGTCAGTGAGTTAAGTCCAGACTGTGAGTCCTTTGACCACCTCTGGGTAAAACACAAATCTGTAAATGTGTCAACAGCAGGTATTTTTGTCTTGCTTCATAATCTCAGACAGGTTTTTACTTAATGGAAACAAGGGGCTGTAGATTCCTTGTCCCTGAAACGCAGCCCTTGAGCTTAGTAAAGAGAGGATTAGTGCCCATTTCCTGGTCTGCGGACCTCCCAGAGCTGCTAACGTCTGCGACAGTAGCAGGTCATTTGGCTTAAACTGAATGAAGTGTCTTAATATGGGCATGTGAAGAGCTGGGGGGGGGGGCTCTAAAGCAGTGGGCTGTAGGGGGCATCAATGTTTCCGTGACGTCACCGTATGCTGACACATGAGAGAGCTGCCGCCTCTGCATCTCTACACTTTTAACTAAAAAAAAAAAACCTTGTGCTTGTGGAAGTCACGTTAACGCTGCAGCTGAAGGTGCAGCGAGTGGTTGTGAAGAAGACAACAAACACTCTGAGACAAACTGGTGATGATTTCATTTAACTAGTGGTGTTAAAATTAATGCATTAACGCAGATTAAACCATCATCATGATTAATCTGATTAAAAAAAATAAATAGAACAGTTGTTTACAGTTGTTTTGTTTCAATTTCAAGTTGTTGAAGGTGTTCAATAAATATGTTAAATGCATAAATGTTCATAGTTTTGCACATGTTTCGAATATTTTACTGCATTTTTTTGGTAGTTTTTCTGTTTAATTAAGAAATGGTTTCAAATATGTTTTGAATTTTTCATCCCTTTCTTTTGTGTTCAGGTGTTTGTTGTGTGAATTTGAATGGCTTTTAGTATAATTAGATGATAGTGTTGTATGACACAGAGTCTATCAATGTCAATGATGTTTTTCAGCAGGGATTAGAGCTGTCATTTTATTAAACTCTACCCCCCCTTCTGGACTGAAGGGATGAAAATGAAAGGATAATGATGAGGTTTTTCAGTTTTCCTTTTTGTGTTTAAATGAATAATAGAAAAAAAAATGGTTCTCGTTTTCTCCAATTTTGACCTGAAGAAAATTGAGTAAAGTGGAAATGAATGTTAACAACCTAAAGAAAGATGTCCACTGGATATGAAGATTATTATGATATGACACCAATGTTCTCTGTTGTCATATCTTCAGGTCTTAGGTTGACCCTCTTAGTTTTCCATCTTTGTCACTGCAGGTCAAAGGTCATTTTGAGTTTACTCAACTTGCTTCAGGTCAAAATTGGATAAAAACATTTTTTTTGGTTTCTATTATTCATTTAAACACAAAAAGGAAAACTGAAAAACCACATTGTTATCCGTGTTTTGTTTTTTTTTTCATTTTGGTTTTGGAAACAAATAATGAAGAAACGAGTTGTTGTTTCATTGTCTTATTTGTGGTTTTATTTTGAAAAACGAATAATACACAGATTAAAGTCTACACTTTCATTTGTTGTGTATCATGCTTATATAGTCAAAGCACTGAGTATTCTGTGAGTTTCATAAAATCAGTGATAATGTTCTAAAACTCAATTTTCTTCAGGGGCCACATTCAGTCTAATTTGATCTCCAATGGGCCGAACCAGTAAAATGAAAATATAATAACCTATAAATAATGACAACTCCACATTTTTGTCATTTTAGTGCAAAAAAAAAAAATATTGTATTGTGAAAATATTTTTTATGAATTATCCAAATGCAAAAAAAGTTAAATGTCATAAGGAAAATAAGGATAATTTTAATAACATTTAATCTCAATTTATAATTTATCCATACGTTTTATTATGGATCAGTTCTACAAACAGAAGCACAAAATGATTACAATTTTTGTCTAATTTTCTTTATATATTTCAGGTCGTTCACATTTGTTCACATTTTATTGTTAAAGGATAGTTTGTAAATGTAAACATTTTCATTATTTTAATATTAATTTTTACAGTTAAACAATGACAAAAAATTTGAAGTTGTCATTTAAAGGTAAAGAAAAAAAAAGATTTAATAGGTTATTAAGATCTTTATTCCAACTGGCCGTATGTTTGAGACCCCTGCTCTAAAACCTCTGGCAGTCTGGGGGGGAGGGTCCCACTCTGAAAACAGGCCGACAGTGAAAGAACTAAGAGTTTCATCATTTTAGCTCACTTTTATTTCTTCTTTAAAAGATCTTTTCTATCTTAAAACATCTCCGTTTTAAAAATCTCCTTTAAATATCCTCTACACATTTTTCTATTTAGCTTTTTGTCATTAAATATTAGTTTAATTCTGATTTTGTCTTGAGAAAATGATGGAAACAATGTCATCCATAAAACTACAATTATTACCAACACTCTTCTATAATAAACCAATACTTCACTGTTGATTTATTGGTTTTTTCTTAGTAACTGGGAGGGTTTATAATCACCAGAAATAACAATATTCATCCAGTACTGTATAATCTAGTTGGCTCTGAGCGTTAGTCCTATATTTATGATCTATTATTAATCTTATCTGCATGACTGAACTATTCTTATAGTTTTAACAGACTTATCACTCACCGTTGTTATGTAGCGGGAATGGAATTCAGGTGCATCCTTGAGAAATGTGAGTCCAGGATGTGTATCCACAATGTCCTAAACAGACAAACACACAAGATGTACTTGAGATAAACCACTCACAGATACAGATGCAAGGTTTACATCATGTTTGTACTATTTGAATGTCAATAAAATTAAACTGTACAAATTAAACTCAGTTATATTTTATCTGCTGACAGGGTGATAAGGTGACGCTGATTTCTCTGAATAATGGAAGTGCTGTGGGGATATCTCCGGGAACATATGGAACATATTTGCTTTACTAGACTGTGACTGTAGTTACGCACAGAAATAATGGAAATACACAGAGCGGTTCATTCACTTTGCAGCTGTGAATCTTTTGTCTAAACTGGGTGGTATTAAAACAAACAATGGTACTTTTTAGTCTCAGTTTAGTCCGTGTTATTTACCTGTAGTAGAGGAATAAAGTCCTCCTGCTCCAGGTAGTTACAGCCAGGCTTCGCTAGCAAGTAAATGAACTTTGACGCATCGTCATGGCAACTGTGCAACAACCTGGGAAAGGAAATGAGAGGATGATTTAACTGCCTGCAAAAAGTCATGGAAATATTATTTAATATTGAGGAGTCGGTGGACGCAGCGGCGCATTCTGGTACTCAAGTAGTAGTACTTCAAAGTACTCAAGTAGAAGTACAGCTACTGGTGTGAAAATACACTTTAGTAAAAGTACAAGTACTGATTCAACTCCTTTACTTCAGTAAAAGTAAAAAAAGTACAATTTCACAATTGTAATAAAGTGCAAAAGGAAAAATTAAAACTGCATTGTTTTTTGCCATGAATGCAATAATACTTATTTTTAACCAGGAAAAATCTGAAAAGTATCTCAACATATTTTGGGGGGATTATTTGGATTTTGCATAGTTGAGCACTTTGACAACGCCCAGACTGATCCAGTTTCAATAAATGCAACTACTCATCAATATTTAACATGACATAAAAGGATGGAAACACACCTCCAGATTTCATAATTTAATGACTTAATTTGAAGTGCTTTTAGTTTTCATATTAAATTGGTGTTCAGTTAAATTTGCACAGAAACAATAGAAGGAAAAGTATGTCCTACACAGACCTAGTTTTTATTCTCATTGTATTTAACCCTTTAAACTTCCACTCAATTTCACCTAAATTTCTTAATAAAGTCAATTAAATGCTATTGTTGAACCATTTTGACAACATCCAATTGGTGTTTGATTATATTATAAATGAAAATATTGAGATGAAAACTGGGATATTGGAGGCAGGTCCTGTTAAATGATGCAATAGATAAAACATTTGTGGATATTGATTGATGTTTTGATGTGTTTTTGGACGACATATGGACAATCTTTTGTGTTTGTTTTAGATGTTTTTGTTGGATTATGACTGTGTTTGTTAGAATATGATTCCTCTGTGGATAATTATGAGACATAAAGGTTCAGATCAGCTGTTTGACATTTGTATTTTGAACAAATGAGCGATTGTACCTGCTGTGGATATGATATCAGAAAGTGGCTTACAGTATATCTTCTGATGCGTGAGAATCTGTAGTCATGTGACCATTTGGGACAGGTTTAAGTAGTTTTCTTAACATTTTTAAGTGACTACTTCCGGTCTATACTGTATGTGGCCCTTGGAAATTTAAAGGGTTCATATTAAACCACTTCTGCTAATGAAATCCTTACATGAAATAGTTATATTGCTAATTATTTTTTTATTATAATTGTAATTTCAAGCATTCATTTACTCAAATCACTAATAAAATGTCAGTAAAAACAACTTGAAACAACTCAAACATTTAAAAAAAAAATGGCTCTAATGTTGTGCGTCGTTTGTCTTACTTCCTCCAGGTTGCGACGAAGGAGTGAACGGAGACAAAACCAGTCCTTTCGCCACCTGCCGCGTAGAACATGGGAGCCTTCCAGTAAAGAGGACACCCACACGCCTGAGCAGAAGCATAAGAAACAACAACTGTTACTTTACTGTGAAACACACTTTTGTACCATCATTTACCACAGTGTTTATTTCCTGGAATGACCAATCATGGTGGTTCCAAAGGTGGGGAGACATAACCACATACACTCTGCATCAAACAGGCAGCTATGTGTGTTAACCATGATGTCTGCATTCCTGGAAATATTTACAGAGTCAAACAGTACATGTATAAAACATCAGTGCAGATGTACATATTACTGCAGTTTAATTCACACTATTTATCTGGAACAAGTCTCTTCAATGACACCATTAAAAGGAACTGGAGAAAAAAACATTTAACCCTTTATACCAGGGGTCTCAAACATGCGGCTCGGGGGCCAAATGCGGTCCACCAATGGTTCCAATGCGGCCCGTGGGATGAAGACGATAATAACCTATTAAATGACTCCATATTTACTTATCAGTTTTTTCTTTGCCTATAAATGGCGACAGCTTCCAATTTTTGTCATTGTTTGAGTGGAAAAATAATATGAAATTATGAAAATATTTACATTTACAAAGTATCCTGTAACAATTAAATGTGAATAACCTGAACAAATGTGAATAACCTGAAATGTCTAAAAAAAATTAGACACAATTTGAACCATTTCCTGCTTCTGTTACTAAGAGTTTAGTGTCTTTGTAAAACTAATCCATAATAAAACACATGGACTAATGACAAATTGAGGTTAAAATTGCCCTTATTTTCCTTATGAAATTTAACTTGTTTTGTGTTTGGATAATTTATGTAACTATTTTCATAATTTAATATTTTGCTTTTTTTTTTTTTGCAGTAAAACAGTGACAAAAATGAGGAGTTGTCATTATTAATAGGTTATGTTTTCATTTTACTGACCCATTGGAGATCAAGTCAGGCTGAATGTGGCCCCTGAAGAAAATGAGTTTGAGACCCCTACTCTATACATAGCTTTGTGGTGATGTCACTTCACCTGGTAAAAGGGGAAAACAACAGCGTAGCAAAACAATTTAAACTTTGTGTAAAATTTCCAAATGTTGTGCAGCCTTCTATCACACCTGGAAACCTTTACATCATTATCAGTGATGATGACGAGATGATTATTAACTCTCTGAATGAATGGTTTAGTTTAAATACTCAGAAAAATTCAACCGTTTTCCTTTTTTTTTTTTTTACTGTGTTGTTACTGAGTTTTGTTCATGGAACAGGTGTCAAGAGGCAAATCATTTAGAAAAGGCAAAATTAAAACTGCTGGGAACCAAATTTCAATACTAGTTCTCTCTCTTTTTTTTTTCTTATGAGCAAAGTTTTTTGGCCCATTTTTCCATGTTATTTATCATTTTGTAAATATTAATTACTTTTTGTTCATTTTGTTGCTCATTTTGTTTATTTTTCTACATTTTATTTTATTATTTTATCCTTACTTTGCACACATTACAAAATCATTGTGTTAGTTTCTCAGTTGTTAGGATTCATTTTTGTTCTTTTTATTGATGACTTTGGCCATTTTTGTTCATTTTGTTGCTTATTTTATTCTTTATTACTTTTTATTTTTGCTCAAGTCTCAAACTGAATCATGTGGAAGAGGGAAATATCTAAAACACGCAGGACACTGGCCCTCGAGGACTGGAGTTTGACACCTGTGTTCTGAGTGAGGGGCAGAGAAGTATTTAAATACATTTAAGGAACCTATCTCTAACAACACATATGCTTCCAAGGTCTTATAAGTTCACATTTTTTCTCATGTATATATGCCAGGACTTTTGACGAGATAATCGTAGATGGCTGGCCACTCGATATTAGACCATGTCGTGGGGTCATTTTCCCCAGAACCTGCCGGTAATTTATACGGACAGCTCTCTAGTTGATCATTTCCATTCATACCAGTCTTTTGCGGAGGGCAGAAGTTTATCAAAATAGTCGTAGGACATCGTAACAGAGCTAACTGTCTAGTGTTGCTACACTATTGTTTTCCCCTTTTAAAATGGCGGCGTGCGCTACTAGGTGACGTCAGGTGAAGCTATGTATGGGACATATTACACTGTAAACCCCAATGTTCAGAATAATTTATATATATATATATTGTGAATACTCAAAGTTTCAGAAATAGTACTACAAACTGAAATGTATTAAGTTGCTGTGACATGCTCTTTTTTTTAAATACTTCCAACTAATATTTTTATTAAGGGGAACTATTGTGGATATAAGTGAACACAATGATGAGGTTCAACTGAGTGGAATTAAGTCATTAAATGTTATTTCTATTGTTTCAAATAAGGATGATTGAAAAAAACTAAACTTAACTGATGTAGTAGATGCAGAAATATAATCACAAAACACTAATATTATTCAGGGACGGCTGTGGTTCAGGTGGTAGACCAGGTCGTCCAATGACTGTCCTTGGACAAAGACACTGAACACTGACTTAGGGCTCGAACATAGTGGACGTATTGCTACGTATATGTGCCCCCTTTTCATATTTGTGTGCGTCGACTGCAATTCAGCACTCAGGCAGTAGGTGGCAGCAGAGTCACCTATGACTTTTGCAGGTTGTCATTGAAAGTGACATTGCAGGTGACATAAGTCAAAATGACAACTGAAGAGGAGTGCGTTCTATTGCTACTTTTATATCGATGGCGGGAAAAAAAAACAGCAGCACACAGCTTCTCTTCGTGTCCAGCCATTGTTGGAATACGAACAAATACATGAACAAATTTACACTATTTGCAGTATCGCCCCCACTGACACTGTGTGGATCGGAGTGTCGTATATCAGAAGTTGAGAGGATGTGTTTTCCTAGACATCGCCGCATAATATTGGTCGATGTGTAGCTGTGTGTAACCTTGCAGCCGCGTATGCATTACGGTGCGTCAACTATGTTTAAGCCCTTAGTCTCCCAGTAGGACTGACAGAACCTTTGAATACTAAGTTAATAAGTAATGTTTTCATTTAAATATACTTTAATGAGCATTTACATTTTAAGTTGTTGAAACTTGTATTTTTTAAGTTTCACCAACTTAAAAATAATTAAGGCAATCGATTGCCTTAAATGTTTTGAGTTGTGCTAATTTATTCAGGTTTACAGTGAAAGGATATTAATTAAAACAAAATAATGACCTTTGATTGTAAGTGTATTAAGCCCTAAAGTAAATTTCCTATGACCTTTGACCTTTATTTTACCATCGATTATAAATGACTTTGTCCCGTTAGCATTTTTTTTTCATGAATTCTTAACATTAAAAAATATTTGACTGAAAAACACTTAAAATATATCATTTCAGAATGATTCTAAAATCATTAAAAAAAAGTTAGTTATTTTTTAAAGATGTTTTTTATGTGTCATTTATAAATAACATAGTCCCATTGAGGCTTTTGCATTGTACAGATTAAGAACAGATGCATTATCAAGTGTTTTTTAACACTGGCCTGTTTTGGATCTAATATGAAAAAATACATTCCTGGAAACAATGTTTTTTCAATGAATCTGCTTTTTCTGTCAGTAGTCTGCACTGTGATGATTTCCAATGTATTGTTATTTACTAGCACTTATTAGATAAATAGGATTTTCTCCTCACTACTAAACAGTGTGTTGTTTTGATGTTTGTGACACAACTGTCCAAGCGTCTTATTCTGTTAAACTGGAAGAACAGAAAACCTCCAAATCATCAGGTTCTGTTGAAAGACATTTGGAGAAACTTTTCAGTAAAAGAGTATGTAAAGTTATTTTATTTAATTTGGCAGGCCTATACACGGGGTGTCCCATTAGTTTCCATACATTGGAAACATAATACATTCCATATATATATATATATATATATATATATATATATATATATATATATATATATATATATATATATATATATATATATATATATGGTCCTAACATGTATGTATTTATATTTCCCATAACCCAAAGAATGTATTTGAATAAAGAACAGTGAATTTAATTATCATATAGTGCATATTATATAAATAAAAATAGTTTATGTCAAGAAACATTTATTTTTCCAGTGTATGGAAACTTATGGGACACCCTGTAGATTACCTTAACATTAAGTAAATAGGCAGTGTGTGTGTGTGTGTGTGTGTGTGTAGGTAGTGTTCTTTGTTTTTTATACTGTCATTATTTTGGTTTCAATAAAGCAATTTAAAAATGTACTTATTATATTCAAAGAAACTTTGTGAAACTTTGAAAATATTTTAATTTAATTAATAATGTAGCTTTTACATTGAATCTAAAGTGTAGTTATCAGCTTGATTGATTTCTAATAATTGATATTCACAGTGAAAAAAAAACTTAGTATCTCAAATCAAAGATACTTCTCAACACAGACATGTTAGTCAAGTTTAATTCTGACAAATTAATATTCACATCTCTATTTGGAATGAAATGCAGATATATTTATGTTGTGTTCTTGTAATGTTAAGATACTGATGTGAATTTAACCCTTTGATCCATACTCTTGTATATTCATGGGTTTAGTTGTTTTAGTTCAATATCAGTCAGTTCATATCATTATTGTAACATGTTTACCTGTTGTTATTAGCATTAACAGTCTGTTCTTAAACCAAATTAAAATGTTTTATTTCATAGTGTTCTCATTTTAAGTTCAAAGCTTAATTTTTTTATACATTTTTTATAACTCCATAATAAATTAAAAAAGTTTCAATCACATTGCTTAAAGAGGCCTAAAGAGGAATTAAAAATATTTAGGAAAAAAAATCTTGACTAAGGTTCTAATAATTCATGCATCAGAGGGTTAAAAAGAGTGCAAATAAAAGTAGACACCATGACAACAGTAAAGATGAGTCAATGTCCCTCTGCTGGTTGGCTTCAGTATAGGTCAGAAAGACAATGTATGCATATTATTAAAGGGAGTGTAGATTATAATATATTATATTATATTAGAATAGAATAGAATAGATTATATTATATTAGAATTGAATAGATTATAATATATTAGATTGAATTAGATCAGATTGGATTAGATCAGGTTATATTATATTATATTATATTATATTATATTATATTATATTATATTATATTATATTATATTACATTATATTACATTAGATCATATTAGATATTATAAAGTGTATGTTCATAGATAAAAATGTGTAAATGCTGCAAAAATAGACCATCTGCAATAATGTTGGAGGTTCAGTTTTAAAACGTATGGTTAAGATGGACATTGAAGAGAGTGATGTAAATGAAATGCATAAGATTTTTGTTGTATTGTATAATTGTTAAATGAGGGGTAGGATCTTTAATAAATTCTTTGAACTTCAACTTACTCCTTTTGAGTAGTGACTCCTTATTTTGTCCTTTGCTCTTTTTTCTCTATTTTATTTATTTTTTTAATGTTTTTTTTTATTATTATTAATATAATTTTTTTATGACGAACTGCTCAAATACAAATAACTGAACTGAACTAGATTAGATTAGATCACATTAGATCACATTAGATCAGGTTAGATTAGATTAGATCACATTAGATCACATTAGATCAGGTTAGATTAGATTAGATCACATTAGATCAGGTTAGATTAGATTAGATCACATTAGATCAGGTTAGATTAGATTAGATCACATTAGATCAGGTTATATTAGATTAGATCAGATTAGTTTAGATCATGTTAGAATAGATTCACTAATTTCCTGGGAGAACCCTCAGGACAGAAAGGGGCCCTTGGTAAAATTAAGGATGAATAAAAAAAATGTAATAACTAAATAAAAACTAACAAACATTTATATAAATGGTGTCACATAAATCCACTGGCAGCTCATATGACGGCTTCAGTTTAGTACGGTGGGAATTCTGCGTTTGAATGAGTGACTCATAATCAAATTAAAGACTGGAGTGAGAGCTGAGGAGTTCAGATCCTGTTCTCTTCAAATATTTCACACATCGTACACTGGCTGACCTTCGCCACTTTGCCCATTTCGTAGATGTCAGCTTTCTCCTCCTCGAACTCGGTGAAGGCCGACTCGATGGCGGCGATGGCCGCGTCGTGGTTGGGGGCGGGGCCCAGGGCAGGGAGCCCACGGGGGTAGTAGAACCTGGGAATGTTGATGGCGGGGGGAGGAGGGGTGACTATGACCGGAGCAGGAGGAGGACTGGGGGAGCGCGGTGTGGGGGTGGGCGTGGCCGGGGTCGGTGCAGGTGCTGGTGGAGGCGTTCCAGGTTTCTTCTCTGGTTTGGACTGAACCTGGAAAGACAAAACCAGTGTCAATAATGTTCAAGGGGTACGAAGCTGTCATACAACTGGTACTTTACATTTTAATCTGTAATATAATAGATAGACACACAGATAGATAGTTAAAAAAATGATAAAAGAGTAAAACATTTACAAAATAAAGGAAAAAATTGACAAACATCAGCATCAAAATGAGTAAAAACTAAATATTTGCTACAAAATTTGTGAAAAGTGAACAAAATGAGAGAAAATGTATTTTAAAATGAACAAAATAGGCAAGAATATGGAGAAAATAAATAAACGTAAATATGTATCATAATGAACAAAAACTGGATGGCTAGATAGACAGACAGGCAGATAGATAGATGGTTAAAGAAATGATAAAAAATTAAAAAAAATTTCAAAATAAGGGAAAAAAATGTACACACATCAGCATCAAAATGAGTAAAAACTAAATATTTGTTACAAAATTTGTGAAAAGTGAACAAAATAAGATTAACAACAAAATTAATAACAAAATTAACAAAATAGGCAAGAATATGGACAAAAATAAACGCAAATATGTATGGTAGTGAACAAAAATTGGATAGATACATAGATAGACAGACAGACAGACAGACAGACAGACAGATAGATAGATAGATAGATAGACAGACAGACAGACAGACAGACAGATAGATAGCACAGTCATGATTAAAACAGATTAATTAAACACTAAAATACTGATAAAAAAGAAACTACTTTAAAACCAGGTAGATAAATATATCATAATTATTGCACATTCCTCATTTAAAGACCTTATTTAACAGTCGGATGGCGGTTGGGATAAAACTGATTAATTCTAGTCGTCCTTCAGTCCACAGTGTATTATATGAATCCACTTTATAATTTCCTCACATTCATACACACACCAGTAGACGGCTGCTGTCATGAACGGTTCTGCCAGATCTACTGGGAACAACTTAAGGTTCAGCGCTTTGCCTCAGGACACATGGACACGTGGACACGTGGACACGTGGACAGTCAGAACCAGAGTTTGAACCACCTTTGGTCATTGGTCGACCCGCTCTACCATCTGAGCCACAGCTGCGCCAAAACAAAAGGCTGGAAAATGACTCGTATTTTTCTTAGTTTGGTTAAATATATTGATCAAATTCTGACTTATTCTTTGGAAAAGTATGGACAGTAAGTACTGGAATAGTTTCAACATTTCCAAGAACTTTACGCAAAACACAGGATGATGTGGAAAAACACCCACTGAGTCATAAAACACACAAAACAGCCATGTTCACAAGTGACTGGAACATGTTTGGAGCACACATAAACATCTGTTTATCCAATGCACGTTGACTCATCAGATGTGTCTTTACAGCTCTATATACTAACTACAAAAGCACCCAAACCTCCGCCAAGGCAGACCCCCCCCCCCCTTCGAATAAAGACAGTTTGTCTGTCTGTCTGTCTGATGGTTAGCAAGATAACTCAAAAACCTATGGACAGATTTTGATGACATTTTCAGGGTAGGTTGGTAATGGGGAGATCTGGACATCATTCCATTTTGGTGGTGATCCGTAAGAGATCCTGGATTCTGGATTCTTGTTCAAAGTACTCACATTCTGTACTTAAGTAGAAGTACAGCTACTTGTGTGAAAAAAATACTCTGGTAAAAGTAGAAGTACTGATTCAACTCCTTTACTGAAGTAAAAGTAAAAAAAAATAAAAATGAATTGTAATAAACTAAAAAGTAAAACTGCATTTTGTTTTTGCTATGGATGAAATAATACTTAGTTAAACAGGAAAAAACTGAAAAATTGCAAAAATATTTACTTTATATTAATAAAATAAATAATAATAAATAAACAATATTTATTTTGCCAGACAACAGCAGTGGGGCTTTAGAGGTTAAGTAAAATAAAAAAGTACAACTTCTCAATTGTAATAAAGTACAAAAGTAAAAAGTAAAACAGATTTTTTTTCTAACGAATGCAATAATACTCCAGAAAATAAAATCTGAAAAGTTTCAAAAGTATCTCAAATAAAGCCTTTAAATGTGAGTTACAGTACTGTGTAGATAATGTATTTGATTGAGTCACAGTTACTCAGTTTTGTGGATATGGGCAGAAAATTTTGGAAAAATGGGGGAAGAAAAGTCACAATTGAGATAAAAATTCATGAAATTAAAAAAAATAAATAAAATTCAAAATACGAGATAAAAATGCTTCATTTTTAAGAGAAAAAGTCAAAATTATGAGATACTAGTCCTATAACTATAATATATAAAGTCACAGTTTCTTATCCACTGATTTTCACTCTGAAGCGACTGATTTTTGTACCATCACATCTGTTCAGTTCGTAAAAGTAACGATTTTGAAAATCAAAATCCATCCATAAGTTTTTGACTTATCTTGACACCAGTTGAGAATCACTTCACTCAAATTTAGTGTAAGGTCGTGTTAAAAGTGACCTACATTCATGTTTAAACACACTAGAGATGAGTGTGTTTATTTACACAGAGAGGTGGGAGGTGACATCTGAAGTAACTAAGTAAAAGTACTTCATTACTGTACTTAAATAGATTTGTTACGTATATGTACTTTATACTCTTTACGTTCTCAGAATAAACTCATTACTTTTTCAAACTGAACAGATGTGATGGAACAAAAATCAGTGGATTCAGAGAGAAAATAAGTGGAGAGGAGAAAGTGTGACTTTATATATTAGTTATATGATTATTATCTCACAATTTTGAGTTTTTATCTCAGAATTTTGACTTTTAATTTCACAATTTCAAAATTTAATCTTAAAATTGTGCATTTTTTTCCCTTTATATTTAGATATTTTCCTTAATCTCATGATTACTTTTTATCTCAATTGTGACTTTTTCTGTAATTTTTCCGAAATTTCCTGTCCATACCCATATATATATATATATATATATATATATATATATATATATATATATATATATATATATATATATATATATATATATATATATATATATTATAGTTATATGACTATTATTGAACAATTTTGACTTTTTATCTCATAATTTTTTATTTTTATCTCATAATCTTGATTTAATTTCACAGCTTTAACTTTTCTCTTAAAATGATGCATTTTTATCTAATATTTATAACTTTTTATTTCAATCTTATGATGACTTTTTATCTCAATTGTGACTTTTTGTCTCCCATTTTTCACAACTTTCCTGTCCATATCCACAAAACTGAGTGCTATGACTCGATCAAACACATTATCTACACAGGTTTTATTTCAGATACTTTTGAAAATTTTCTGATTTTTTATGGTTAAATAAGTATTATTGCATTCATGATAAAAAAAAAGAGCAGTTTTACTTTTGAATTTTGTACTTTACTACAATTGAGAAGTTGTACTTTTTTACTTTTACTTCAGTAAAGCAGCTGAATCAGTACTTCTACTTTTACCAGAGTAGGTGTACTTCTACTTAAGTACACAATGTGAGTACTTTGACCACTTCTTTTGAAGACTAATGCCAGGTCTGAACAGGGTCTCAAAGCAGGTACAAAACATTCAGCAGCAAAGATGCCTTTAAACTGTTGACCTGAAAAGACGACACACGTCTGTAGAATTCAAGTCTATTTAAGGCTGTAGGAAGATAAAAGATTATGTTTCACTGCGTTTCAATCATCTCTATTTGAAAGCAACACAAAAGTTCACACTCGTGTCGAGCTGGAGCACATTACTGTTTTTAGGCTACAGGTGTCAAACATAAGGCCCGGGGGCCAGATCTGGCCTGCCAAAGGGTCTAATCTGGCCCAGAGGATGAATAAAAATTATTTTAAAGCAGGTTCTACATACCGAATAATTAGATCATAGCTGTAAAATATGGTCATAATTACCTGTAAATAATGAAAACTGCAGATTTTAATGTAAAAAAAGTCAAATTACATGAAAAATGTTACATTAACAAACCATCTTTTTACAAAAACCTGAATAAAAATGAAGCACCTAAAATATCTGAAGAGAAGTAAGTGTGATTTTACAAATATTCTGCCTGTTACTAAATGTTTTAGGTATTTGTAATTGAAATGTCAGTTGTACTGCGTAAATGACAAATTGAAAAATTACACTTGTTTTTGTTAAGATGTGTCAAGTTGTTGAAGTTATTCACATTTTGAGGGAAACATTATAGATGTTAATACAGTGGTACTTCTACTTACGAAAGCCCCAGTTAACGAAAAATCTAAGTAACGAAAAAACCTTTACCTCAATTTCTTGTCTCTGAATACGAAAGAAAATTTTATTTATGAAAGCAAACAAACCTTCGAGACATAAATACAGTACATTATGATACATAACTACATCACATACATACTGTATTGTACATGGCTATGAGGGAGCTACCCATGATGCTTTTCGTTACCCTTTGACCCTCATTCATCACGGAGCAGCTGTTGTGTCTCCCGGTAACACAGACACTTTAACGGAAATCTCTCCACCTAGACCAGCGCTTTTAGTATCAGAAGTTCAGCTAAACTGTGCAAGAAGAGTATATGACCGACAGACTATCATCACTTTAAGAAAAATTGTTAAAAACTTGGTCTTCCTCCACAGAAGGCAGAAGTATGGCTGTTGCAGTGGACTTACAGCTAAGCTAAGAGCTAACCTGTTCCCATCAGTCCTGCTCGCCAACGTACGCTCACTGGAAAACAAAGTGGACTACCTGAAGCTAGGTTTAAACACCAAACATGATCCACCAGACTGCTGTAGCATCATTCTCACCCAGATGTGGCTTAACTCTTCTGTCCCGGACACAGACATTAGCCTGAATGTGCTAACAATATTAAGGACAGACAGAATCCATGCTCTCACAGGTGAAACCCAGGGGTGGGTCTTTATACCTATACTAACAACAGCTGGATGGACTACAATCTAAATCTACACACATTTCATACAAAATCTGTAATTTTAAAAAGGTTTGAGGGTTAGTATTGGAATGAATCATGCCTTTTACATGTAAAATTCGACTATTTACGAAAAATTCTCGGTACGAAAACACTTCTGGAAGTGGAGTAGAGATACCACTGTATTATTATTATGTAATTTTACTCTTTTCACTGTCATTATTTTACTGTTCTGGCCCTGACCTCTGAACTAAAATGAGTTTGACATATGATTTAAGCAATGAGCCTCAGATGAAACACTCTTCTAATACACTTTCATCTTCCAACACAGATGAACTGACAATAACTTAAGATGACAATGGAAGCACTGGATGATGTTAAGTGTGAAGCAACACTCATGTTCAGCCCCTGGCAACACAGAGATGACAAAAAGCCATACAGATGATATGAAAAAAACCAAAAAAAATCAAAAACAAGCATTTAATCAAGACTGAATTAAAACTTCCTGGTGTCTTTGGTGTGTGTCTTCCTGCAGGCGTCCATACTGTGTGTATTGAGCAGGACAGCTGTAGCAGGACCCCCTCCCACTTTCCTTCACAGCGTTCATTCTATCACTCTATTCCTACACCTCCTAACCTATTAATATCCTACTGGTATCTGACTGAGAATAACTCGTCCATCGTCCCTGGTATGTCACTGTGTGTGTGTGTGTGTGTGTGACACAAACTAAATGCATCTACTGGAGATTTTATTGATGCTCCAAGTGCAAGCATATGTTTGATTGTGTGTAAACTCGGGCTGCAGAATATATGGAATTTTTTATTTTTTTTTAATCGGGATAACACAGTATGCAATATTCATATTGCAAAAACGTGCAATAATTAATAATTTTTTATTAACTTTGTTTTACACACAATCAATCAATCAATCAATCAATCAATCAATCAATCAATCAATCAATCAATCAATCAATCAAACTTTATTTATATTGCACTTTTCATACATGGTGCTTTACATCAGACCCCCCCCTATTATGCCGCAATTGTAGGAAAAAGTTAAAAGATTTAACAAATTTAAAAAGAATAGAACAAATAAATGAATAAATAATAATAGTAATAAAATAAGTAAAATTTAACTAAAAGCTAAGTTAAAAAGGGAGGTTTTCAGTTTACCCTTAAAAATATGAACACTCGCAGCGGACCTCAGATCCTCAGGTTGACTGTTCTATAGTTTGGGGAAATAAAAACTGAATGAGGCCTCACTATGTGTTTTAGTGTGAACTCTTGGGACAATCAAAAGTTTACTGCCTGAGGAGTCACAGATGTTAAAAGCAGACCCCATAAATAAACATTAAGACATTTAAAAACCAATAAAAGCATTTTAAAATCATGGAGTACCAGAGTAAATTTCTCTGTCACTATAACAAACAATTTTTTTCCTGCCAAAAATACTGAAGTAATGCTAGTGCTGCTGCTGAATGCAACTTTACTTATTAATGTAAAAAACAACAACAACAAAAAAACAAAAAAAGGGGAATATTTTCATAGCACAAATATAGGCAAGGGTTGAACACATATATTTAAAGATTTTATTTTTATATGTAGTATTAACTAAACCAGGCATACAATTGAAAATTGTTTTATTAAAGGTCTGATGTAAATGGTGGAAATCTGGCACTTTTATTTTGAAATACATCCATGTCATTTATACACTGATATATGTGAATGAAATGACTAAATATTTGATGATCTTAGTGTTTGAAGGTCTACAGTTGCAGAATTATCATCATGTTCTTGGACAGAATTGTGTAGTTGATTATAGTAGCACAGTACTTTGTCTTAAATTATAAATAACTGACAAACAATTGGCTCATTTCACGGGAAATAAAGCAATATTATTGTTATCGCAATGCTGTACCATACCATACCATACCATACCATACCATACCATACCATACCATACCATACCATACCATACCATACCATACCATACCATACCATACCATACCATCTTTATTCATAAAAGTGCTGCACACTACAAGGCATAAAACACAAAACAGAGAAAGGAGAACAAGGCAATAAAATATATCCAAAAATACAAATAAAAAAGTGCGAAAACTACTCAGATAAAAAAATTAAATAAAATAAAAATCATCATACAATAAAAGAACTAAAATCAATGAGCCACTGAGTCGAAGGCCAGGGAGTAAAAATGTGTTTTAAGACGAGTTTTAAAATTGGACAGTGTAGGTGAATGTCTGTACACCTAGATCACATGTCGCAACTTTTGCCAATATCGTGCAGCCCTAGTGTAAACCAACTAGGGTGCATATTCAAAGGCGACTACTTATTCATATATATATTTATGTAGTGTGTGCATTCATTTTGTTTTCGATTCTTTATGATTCTGCACTTGTTCCACTTCCACTTTCCCTGCCTGTTGCACCAACTGACCTGTTGCTGCTGGAAGGACTTGAGTCTCTTCTTGAAGCGCGATGGGAGGACAAAGTCACACCCCCTGGCCAGAAAGGCTAGCTCCCCCCTCAGATCGGGGTCCCGACGTAACGATGTCTCCTTAATCATCATGGTGGGGGCAGAGACACCGAACCCCCCACCAGAAACGGCCACCGGTGCAGCTACTGACACGGTGAAACCAACGCCAAGATGAACCCGACTGAACCGTTGCAGAAACCAACAGACGAGAGCGAACCCGTCTAGTTAACAGACGTATCCCAGAGGAAACGCAGCCATTAATGACCCTGACATACAGCGAACAGCAGAGGAATATCCAGCGTGAGTGGGGGGGTGGGTGGGTGGGCAGGGTGGGGTGGAGGGGACGTCTCTCCCAAAGCACGGCGTCCCAAAAAAAAACGCTAATCCAGCAGGTTTCACGACACGGAGATGTTCTTCGGGACCTGTGGGCTCGTGTGGACTGTGGCGGCGCGTAGTTTTAAGGCCAATCAAAGCGTCCAAAAGCAGCTGGTCTCCGAGGCTGTTGGACGTCTGTTGTCGTCTTGTGTCTGCTCTGGATGTATGTATTTGGTGTAGTCTCACTGGTGCCTGGCCTCTGACAAACTGCACTACGAAACATGAGCCACGCTGGGGTCTGACAACGACACACACACACACACACACACACTGCACACACACCGGCTGTCCCCACTGCTAGGGTGTAAGGGGGGTCGTATGGAGGGGAGGGGGGGGGGGTTCAAGCATGTTGCATATCTGTGTGTAGTGTTTTGCAGGACTGCGGCCCTCCTCATTAGTTAGACAACGACGACTAACGTACAAGTCGACCGTCATTTTCTGCAGACAGGAAAACACTCAGCACTTCAAATGCAAATGGATTAGATTAGATTAGATACATAAGAGCAAATATTTTCATGGAGATAATTTAGGATGGTGTGATGAATCAGCGGGAAAACCACCTGTTGTTATATTTGTTGACATACAGTAATTCCATATGACTACCTCACATGCTTAAAACAGCAAGCTTTTTACAGGAACATTCTTTTTTTTTTTTAATTATTATTATCACTCCTGTGGTTAATTATTATTATTATTATTATTTTATTTGACAATCAGTCTGCTTATTTGTATGGTTTAAAAATAATAATAACTGGATTTAATCACTGCAGTTGTCAACAAGCTTCTCCCATCACAGCGGTGTAATTTGTCATTTGTTTAATTGTAATTATAATAAAAGTAAATTAATGATTGCGCACCCTCAGTAATTAGGGATTTAATGATGACCTCTGTTGGGATATTACTGTGTTAATTACCTAATTATGTCAACACTACTAACAACCCAAAGACTATCAGATTTTATACTCTGATACTTCACTAAAAGCACATACAAACTTAGATTTATTAGAGAAATAAATTCTTACAGTAAGTCATGTGACAGTAAATACTGTCACTTGAAAAAAAAATCTAAATATTACCAAGTGTAGTTTTGTCATTAAGGCCAAAATATTTCATTACACTTAAAATATGAGCTTTTCAGTGAGATATAAGAACTTAGTTTTGAAAATCTTATTTCAAGAAATCTCACTAAGATCATTTTTACTTGTTCCATTGGCAGAATTTTCTTATTTTTCTCATTATTTTTTGCTTAATTCCAAAATTTTTTTTTTTTTTTTTGCATAAGTCAAGTAAAGAAATCTGCCAATGAAACTGAAATTAATCTTGTTGAGATTTCTTGAAATAACACTTTCAAGATCTATTGTCTAAAAACAACTTCTTATATCTCACTGAAAACTTACTCTTTAGGTGATTATGTCTTATTTTAAGTGTGATGAGGCATTTTTACTAGAAATAGAGTTGGTAAGATTTAGATTTTTTTCTATTGTTAACGCTGAAACGCACACAAAAGTAGAAATCCTCTAGTGTAACATAATGGATTCACTGTCTTTAGACAATGCTTCTTATTTTGTATGATTATACTTCTGTAATACAATCCACCTAAATCTACCTTAATAAAACACACTCGACCACAGGTGTCAAACATAAGGCCCAGGGGCCAAATCCTGCCCGCCAAAGGGTCCAATCTAACCTGTAACTAACTGTGTAAAAATGATTTAAACTCAGGTTCTACATACAGAATAATTACATCTCAATTGGGTCAAAGCAGTAAAATATAATCAAAATTACCAATAAATAATGAAAACTGCAGATTTTAATGTAAAAAAAAAAAAGAAGTCAAATTACATGAAAATCTTTATATTAACAAACCATTCTTTTACAAAAACCTGAATAAATACGAACCAGCAGAAATATCTGAAGAAAAGTGTCATTTTACAAATATTCTGCCTCTTATTAAATGTTTTGTGTATTTGTAATTGAAATGTCAGTTGTCCTGCATGTGTGCAAATGACAAACTGAGGCAGAAAATGGTTAAAATTGCACTTGCTTTTCTTAAGACGTGTCAAGTTGTTGATGTTATTCACATTATAGATGAAAAACATTATCATAATGTAATTTTACTCTTTTTCACTGTTATTATTTTACTGGTCTGGCCCTTTTCACATCATTTTGCACTGAATGTGGAACTAAACAAAAGTGAGTTTGACCCCCCCCCTGCACTAGACCTTTACATTAGTATATTATAGCTAATTAATAGAGAGCATAAATAGCTTATGTGTAAGTATTGCCAAAATAACATCCTGTATGAGCCTGGCCTTTCTTCTAGCTTTGCCATATCAGGGCTACATCCGTTCACTGCCAAACTACAACAGCTTCCAGCAAGATTGGTTTCCTTAGGACAGACAGCCATGATCTATTTTCAATAACCTCTCCAACACTATGACAAATGTGTAACTGAGTCCGTCTCCACACGCTGCGTCAGTGGTTAATAGTGACTGTCAAAGAAAAGAGAAGCCATTTTTTTTTTTGGGAATCATATTTTTATTTGACTGTGCCTTGAAGCCAGTTAGGCGATGCATCTACTGTGACATCTGGCGCTAAAGTGAGTTCCCTGAGACTGATACTATAATTCATAAAACAGAAGGATCTATTTTAGTAGAATTACGTCATCGCTCCTGAATGAAAACCTTTCACGAATGAAATAAAAAGATTTTCCAGCTCCGGGGGGGGGGGTTAAAGAGTACCTGTACTGTCCAAGCTTATGACATTCA
Source organism: Siphamia tubifer (assembly GCA_020466265.1). Classification (NCBI taxonomy): domain Eukaryota; kingdom Metazoa; phylum Chordata; class Actinopteri; order Kurtiformes; family Apogonidae; genus Siphamia; species Siphamia tubifer. The sequence continues at coordinate 14,595,306 of CM035804.1, read as the reverse complement.
CTGTGCAAAAAGAGGTGCAAAGAAAAAATAAAAATAAAAAAATAAATAAAAATTAGAGCTGTAAAATGATTCAAATGTGTAATCAGATTGCTTTGGATTAATTTTTGATTAATTATGATTAACACTTTGTCGGTCGACTTAAATTCCCCTCAAAATACACCAAAAAAAAATACTAAAAAACACAAAAAATGTAGAGAAAAAATATAGAAAACACGCTAAATCTAATAAGACCCCCCCCCAAAAAAACAAAGCACACAAAACTAACAAAAAAGTGATGACAATCCCAAAACATATTCAAAAAGTCCCTTAAAATACAGGGAAAAAAAGTGATAAGATAGTTAAAACATATGCAAATATATGAATATATTTCTGCAATCAATATGTTTATTTAACACCAGTTTCAACAAAATAAATGTTCCATTTAATTGCGTTAAAATTTTTCATCAGATCAATCATAATGATGGATTAATCCCTTGCTAATGCGCTCATTTTGACAGCCCTAAAAATAATAAATTAAAAAATCACTATAAATCCACCACACTGGACCTTTTCATTACATGTGTGGAGTCCGCATTGATTGTGGGTAATCAATATGAGTAAACAAATAGCAGTCAGTGAGACAGATTGAGTGGAAAGCAGTAGTTTGTGTTTGTTGCTTGAACAGCCATTAACTTTTCTGCACACCACCACCACAGATGTCCTACAGACGTGACCTAGCACTGACCGGTGATGTGTCATCTTAGACTGGTGTCTGCTGCGTGGGGTCAGTGACCAGTAAAGTCAATCGCATCCCAGGTAATTGGATAATACAACAAGTCTGCGTCACTAATGATAGTGGAACAGCCATTGAATGATGTAACATATTACCGAGCATGGGCCTCAGCGTTCACATGTACTTGACATCAGGCTATGACTAGACACAAGTCAGTGGTGGTCATTGAGGACCCTTATGCGTCATGTTTTAGAACCGATGTGCCCAAATTTATTTATTTATTTTGGTTTTAGAGAAGGTCCGATTTGATAATGTGGAGATTACCAGGGGCCAGTGGTCTGTTGTGATACTTTTTAAACAGTCAAAATTACATATAAATGCACCTGTTTTAACAGTTTTATCTTCATTGTTATATTTTTTAATCAATGAAATGAAATCTAAACCATTTAGTTGCGAATAAAAACAATGTTCTGCTTTCTTTCTCCTCTGGAATCAGTAACATAGAACAAACTGCGGAGGATCTTGAGATGTTAAAAATGTGAACCCCATGTTCATTTTAAACATTACTCATATATTACTCAGTAATGCAAAGTCTGTTCACATTTAAGATTAAAACATGTGACTCTTCCTCTTGTCTTTTACAACAGTGGTCCCCAACCTGGATTCAACATAGAGTCAAAGCAATGACCAAAGCGAATCTGAAGTAGCATTAGCATTAGCATCTACAAGAGAAGACGGCGCCACAGTAGCTGCTGCACAAACTGGTTCATGTGTTCTCTGTGGAAATAAAGTAAATTTTTTTTCACCGCACATTTTTAGAACAAGCAATGGAACGAAACCTGGATGCTACTTGGGTAAAGGTAAACACACACACACATAGTGAGAGGGGAGGGGGGAGTGTTCCTTCATGCATTCTGAGCCAATCAGAGATGCCTGATCACCGCGTCATGGACATGTATGAGGAAGTACCGGTAAACTCTGTTGTTCGACCTCAAGTCATTTTTCTATCGTCTAAAAACAGCTGGAAACAAAGCAATCTGGATGTTTTTTAAATAGAACCAACACACAATGTATTAAATAACAATGGAGAACACAGTAATATTAATGAAATAACCATGGAATGACAGCTTTAAGACTTTTTAAGGAACTATTGGAACTCTGCTACAGGTACCTTTAAGAAAATTAAACAGACTTCATGACACAGAATATAGATTACAGTGACTATTTTTCTCCCATTATTTTGAAGCTCTTTTTGCTGTGACCTTGTTTCTTGTAACCTTGTCTCATATGTAATGCATCGCTATGTAAAGTGTGAACATCTCTATCAGTGCCAATATGGTGTGTGAATTGCAGCTGAATAAGAGACATATCTTTCCCACTGGACGTAAAAGTACAGGGTGTGTGTGGATGCGTGAGTAACTTTCCAGAAAAATAAGTGAGTCACCTTGTGTTTTTGGGCAACTCTGCTCAGCTCTTGGTGCGCTCTGCTGAATTCTTTGTAACAACTGGACTCTGTACTGAAGCCAAGGTCACATACCAATCCCACACACACACACACACACACACACACATACTCATTTACATGTGTCATAAGGACCAAGTTTGTAATAAAGTAGTAATTGGGTATTAGGTATAAACACATTTATTTCATAATAAAATAAAACAATAAAATAATAATAAGGGGTGTTATGGTGGTGCAGTGGTTAGCACTCGTGCCTCACAGCAAGAAGGACCCTGGTTCGATTCCCAAACCAGACCTTTCTGTGTGGAGTTTGCATGTTCCCCCCGTGTCTGTGTGGGTTTTCTCCAGTTTCCTCCCACCATCCAAACACATGCACTGATAAGTTAATTAGTTAATCTAAATTGTCCATAGGTGTGAATGTGAGAGTGATTGTTTGTCTATATATGTTCAGCCCTGAGATGAACTGGAGACTTATACAGGGTGTACCCCGCCTTCACCCATTGTAGCTGGATTAGGCCTCCAGTGATCCTAGTGAGGATAAAGTGGGTTCAGATGATGAGACGAGATGAGATATTTTTGCTTATGTTTTGGAACAGTTTTTTGGATATGTTTTGGCCCTAGTGAGGATAAAGTGGGTTCAGACGATAAAAAAAAAAAAAAAATAATAATGATGATGATGATGATGAATAAAAAATTAGAAAACTAAATACAATTTAAAAAAATGAATGAAACAAAAAATAATGACTTAAAAATAAAATGAATTAATAAAATAAATAATAATATAAAAAAATAAAATGAATAAAAACATAAATAACAATAAATAAATAACTTGAAAATGCAGTAATCACAGTAAGCGCATCTTCAAACCTTTGAAAAATACATGTTTCACTTTGCACCTGTTTCCGCCATGCTTTATGGGGACATCTGGACATTTTTTTTATGTATTTATAGGGACACATCATTTGTATTTAACTAGTGAGGATCTTTATTTATATTTAACCCTCATGGGGACCTGGATTTTGGTCCCCCCAGTGTCAGAGATCTCCATGGTGTGACTGTGGAAACATATCAATGCTCCCATATAGATAGGAATACAAGTACACACACACACACACACACACACACACACACACACATACACACACACATTGTCTTCTTTCAGGCCACTTCTCACCTCTGTGCTGCAGGCGGAAACATTATACAATCACTATCTCAAGTCTATCAACATACGAGCACGATCTGGAAAGTACACACATGCCTTCTCACCGGCCTCTCATGGCATGATGAACTTCTGGCTCCGCCCCCTTTCTTTTAATCCTCACTCTCCTCAAAGTTAGTTCCCACCACTTCCTCTACACGACCTCATCAACAGTAGCCATGCACTTGTTCTCTCATAAATCTCTGTATAAAGAGACACACGTGTTTATGTGTGTGTATATATGTGTGTGTGTGTGTGTGTGTGTGTGTGTGTGTGTGTGTAAAGGGAGACAGAGCAGATGCCGATGAGCAGCTGTGTGCTCTTTTCCTGTCTGACTGACAGTGGGTGTAATCCTGTCTCTTCAAAATGCCTCCTCTTGGTCCAAAAACTCTTTGCCTTGTCCTCATGTTACTTCATCTAAGCCTTTTACAAACACCTGCAAATTACACAGAAATACAAAAGAATAGGAGGAATAAGCTCATTTACAAAGCTGTGTAAACTGTGACAACTGTGATAAGGCAAAGGGAGGGGGAGGGTGGGGGTGGGGGGGGTGTGGAGCCCATTTTGAAAGAGCTGCGATGTTGCAGAGACGTGGGAAGCTGTTTAGGTGACATGAAAATGAACATACCAGACTAGACCAGACTGTTCCAGCTGGGATAGAAGCAGCGACATGGACACAAACTGACCCTTTGATCCTTACTGGTCACTCCAGTAGACAGTTGTTCTCTTGTATATTCATGGGTTTTTGTTGCTTTAGTTCGATATCAGTCAGTTCATATTAGGGATGGGACACGATTTTCGAATATTGGTGACACGCTCGAATATAGAATACTAATTTCGAATGTTGCATTTCTTGTATTGCGTTTCCCTTGGACAGAATGTCGTATTAATTGTCATTGTGCGGTGGCTGATGTGCTGCATCGACAAAACGCTGGAAAACATGAACAACCAAAAACACAAATAAATACAAGAGAAAAATGTTACAATAAGAGAAACAATACAGTGCATGTATGTACCTCTGTGTGACCGCAACACGTGTGTTTTCGGCAGAGGCATTAATTGTGAATACATGCACACGCCTCCACCCTGACCATGTGGGCATGTTTATTTTTTAAACAAAAACCTGGCGTATATTCATGTGACTATTGTTGTTAAATCTGTTCAACATTGTCGCAATGTTGAATGGAATGTTTTTTGGTTTAATTGGTTTAATAATGAATGAATTCATAATATTTCAACGCTAACTTGCTTCAGGTCAAAACTGGATAAAACGGGAAATGGCCGTTATCCGTTTTTTCCAGTATTCATTTAAACACAAAAACGAAAAAAAAGGAAAAAACAGATCATTATCCAAACAAATAATGAAGAAACAAGTTCTTTTTTCATTGTCTTATTTTTGGTTTCATTTTGAAAAATGAATGATATGCAGATTTTTGATGGATGACAAAAATTTTTTAGTTTTCTTATTAATTCTATTGAGGGATTTTTCCAACCATAACATTATTAGTCTTTTTTTTGGTGTGTTTTTATTTTGTATTTTTATAGACATATTGTCTTCTTATTGTACGTAGCGACTCCTACCTGTTCTATTGTTAGAAACTTCACTTATTTCCATGTTTGGAGCCTCTGAATCATCCTCAGTTCATCACACAGAAACTAAATGTATTAGCATTCGCTTCTTTGATTGCACGTACAGCTGATGTATTCTCCTTCTGTGGAAGTCGCCTGAACCTCCAGTAAACTGGAAAAGATCACATTTTCCTTCAGAGGATCTCATCTCACCTTATCTCATTTTTTTAACCTCCTTTATCTCCACTGGGGTCACTGGGGTCACTGGGGGCCTAGTCCAGCTACAATGGTGAAGGCAGGGTAAACCCTGTATAAGTTAATAGTTCATCACAGATTTTTTGACTTTTTATTTAATAATTTTCACTTTTTATCTAATAATCTTGACATTTTATCTCATAATTTTGGCTTTTTATGTCATAATTTTGGCTTTTTATGTCATAATTTACATTTTTTTATCTAAATTTTGACTTTTTATCTAATGATTTTGACTTCACTTAATGCACTTTATAGTCCAGTGTATGTTGTATATGAAAAACCTTAAAAATAAACCATTCATAGACAGTGCGTCTATTGTCAGTCCTGACAATACAGTACTTCTATATTTTTAACTAGGACGACCACTACAGTGGGATCTCCAATAAACAAAATAAATGAAAAAGAAATAAATGTGTGCATGATGGCCATATACTGTTGGCTTATTCTGCAAAAAACAAGTATAAAACACCAAGAAAAGACTGTGGTACATTTAACCCTTTGTTGGTCAGCTCAACCGTTTGGTCGAGGTAAATTTGAACCCCAATATCTAATCGAAATTTTAGTCCTTTGACACCAAACTTCTTGGGCAGTTAATGATATATTCAGCTCATGCTAGTATACTTCCAAGGAAGGAGATGGTAACTATGACAACACCTCTGCAACTATGACAACACCTCTGCAATTGCAAGTAAGTTTGATTTTTTTTTTTTCATTTGATTAACTTTTACAGTCTATTTTACATAAATAATCCTCATTATGTTTCAGAAATACTTTAGTATTCATGTAATAATTGTTTTTAAAACACACTCAAGCAAACGGTAGAGATGACAGTAAAGGGTCATGAAATGCTAATGCTAATTGCTAATGCTAATCACTACACAGAGAGTTAATACATCTAATTTGAACCAAGTCACAAATTATGTTGGTAAGATTGGTAAAGGAGTCATGTTTGAGTTTTAATACTTTAGTTAAATTTTGGGTCAGTAAAAAAAAAAAAAAAAAAAAAAAAAAAAAAATTGATGTTTTATTTTATAGTAGTCCCTGTGAGGTGGAAAAAGCAAGGAGAGAGAAAAAAAATATCTAAATATATATATATATATATATATATATATATATATATATATATATATATATATTTTAGTATGATTTTTGTGTATGTGACCAACAAAGGGTTAATGATCAAAGGTAATGCGCAGATTGAGGGAGTCACTGGAAGGTTATGTGATGAATGTGGAAGCAGGGGTTATAATGACAGGTGTGTATATGTAGTGTATGCCAACGCGTTCTTCCTGTCACCGTCCAAACACACTCAAAGCCCGCTGCTACTGGAACAGGTGAATCAACAGTCTTCGTCAGGGCCCGATAGGAAAAGCTAAAGCATCAGCTGTCCAACCGTGACAACTGCCACCTTCACTCAGCTGTCACACACACACACACACACACACCATCTATCCTGAAGGGTTTAATTAGCACACAAACACTAATACATGTGTCCAATTTGCCGAAGCATTTCATTTGTGTGTGTGTGTGTGTGTGTGTGTGTGTGTGTGTGTGTGTGTGATGGAGAGCTGGTACAGTACACGTCCAGTAGATCCAGTTCACAGGAACCATGCCTTCCAGTCTTTCAGAGAAGCTGAATAGTGTGAACATAACAACTTCCTAAACAGACACACCTGCTCAGTCAAATTGACGGTCTGCTGGGTGTAAAATTATCTGTGTAAATATAGATGAAGATTTCATGTTTATTTCGGCTCCAGGCACTGGGCAGATTTCACACACACACACACACATACTATGTACATGGACACACACACACACACACACACACACACACACACACAGTAGAGCTGCACAATATATTGTTTGAGCATTGACATCGCAATGTACAGAACTGTACATGTGTGTAATCACAGGTCCTGCAATTATTTTTCTTTTCCTTTTGTATTTATTTGTTTTTTTATAAAAAAAAATATTTTATTTTTATTTATTATTTATTTTTATTTATTTATTTTTTGTTTATTATTTTATTTATCCATATGAAATGTTTTATTCTAATTTTATTCACATTTTATTTATTTATATATTTGTCTTTTTTAATTATGAATGAATGAATGAATTTTTTAATTAAAATGCTTTTATTTAATTATTTGTATATAATAAAAATATTTTTATTTATTTATTTTGTTATTTATTAATATTTGTATTCATTTATTTGTTCTTCATTTATATAATTTTCATGTATTTGTCTTATTTATTTTATTCATTTATTTTGATTTATTTAGACTTTCATTTATCCATTTATTTTTATACTAATTAATTTTTTTATTTTATTTATTTTATTTATTTTTAATTATTTTGGCTACAAGAAGGATGACACTGAAACGTACTGTGACGGCTGCTAATCTCTTTGACCCGCTGTTACAGTATATACTCGAGTATTATTTCATATCTTAATATACATCACAGGGTTAAAAAATAAATCACAATGTCACTTTTTTCTAATATCGTGCAGCCCTAACATACATGAGAGACTCTGAGTTCGGAGTTTATACACATGTTTATTCACATTAAAGCTGTTTTTATCTTTATAACCAACTAAATTATGCAATATTGACACATTTCACTTCTTTCCTCCTCTTAACACAACTATTTATTGTACCATTTACATTTTTTTATGTAATGTTTATTCTTAATACTTCCATCTACCCACAGGGGCAAACAAAGTTAAAACTTGAATTTGATATCACATAAAACCAGCCGTTTCCCCCTCCCCACATCTGAGATTATACACATACACTTCAGACGTTGCATGCCAAATGCCATCTCCATGGCGATAACCCTTTCCCTGGATTGAGTGGCGGGTGGAATGCTCGCAGGGTTACCGTGCCAACAGCAGGAAATGTGCTTCACATCACTGCTCTATTCTTTTATTTCCAGTCTCACTTCCTCTCAAGAAGCACACACACACACACACACACACACACACACACACACACCCCTACCCCCTCCCTTTAAAGTGAGAATTAGTTCAAGTGCTGCTTCTTTGACAGATGATGTGAAAACACTCACATCTGAATAATGCAAAACGAGCAGAAAACAGATTATCTGCTTTTCGGGTGTACACGTCAATGAGCCTAAAAATCTGATAACTGGCAGTAATCTGATAATTGGAATAATCAGATCCAACGTGTTTACAGACACTTAAGAAATACACTAATCTGAAAAAAAAACAAACAAAAAAAAACAACCCTGGTGTAGATGCTGCATTTTTGGATTTGTACGGATATACATTGTGATGATGGACTTAAAGGTAAATATATTTGTATAGCACATTTCACATTTTGCTTTACATAAAATTAAAATCATTAAGATGCATTAAAGACAGTTAAAATAAAAGACATAAAAACATTTAAAAAATAATGAAGAATCTAAGTAAAAGCTCCAGTGAACAGTAATGTTTTCAGTCTGATTTAAATGAACTGACAGTTTTTCTCAGACCTCAGGTATTTAGGTAGTTTGTTCCACAGGTGAGGAGCAGAACAACTGAATGATGACCAACTTTGTTTGGTTCTGATTTTTGGTGTCCCTGATGACCTATGACCTCCGGCTTCTGGAAGCTTCATACGGAACCAGCAGGTCTAACTACACAGGATGGCCATGGCTCAGTTGGTTGTCTAAAAACCGAAGGGTTGGTAGTTCAAATCCTACTCTGTCATAGTCAGACTGTTGTGTCCTTGGGCAAGACACTTCACCCTCTTTGCCTCCAGTGTCACTCACACTGGTGTATGAATATTTGGCAGTGGTCAGAGGCACAAAATGGCTGCCACGCTTCTGTTAGTATTCCCCAAATATAGTATAGCACAACCAGAGTGAGCATGTGAGAGTGAGTGAATAATGGGTCACTAATGTGAAGGGTGGCCAAAAAAGCACTATATAAATCCAATCCATTATTATTATTATTATTATTATTACTAAATCCACTTTCATTAATTTCTGGTACATTTACTTGTGTATTTGGACCATAACAGTTGATAAAATTTGAGTTTGATTTTGACAAAAATCTATTGTATTTCTACACCATGTTCAGATCAGTTTCCTGCTGTTATCTGTTAAAACAGATCAGATTAAGGTATACTGTTTATATCATCACCTGAATAATATGACAACTCTACAAATCAGATACTGATGGGATTATTAGTGTGTATGAGTTAAAGGATGAAGAAACTGTCTCTTATTAACCTTTTACAACCACAGGGATTACTGGTGACACTGGTGACTTGGTCTTAAAGGGGGGCTTAGTACAAAATCCACCAGGTGAGCCCCTCTATTATTAGGTTATTTTTGCACACTATTCACACAGTCCTAATCCAGCACAATAGTCATAATAGCCGACTATACATGACAAACAGCACCTGAAGTAGAGCCCTTCACTCCCATGGGACCCAATGCAAAGCAGTGCGGTGTGGGATCAATTTGAAAAGTTGACTGCAGGTGCGGGCGAGAGGGGGTCTGCACATTGTGGGATCTGGTGGGAGCAGTGATAATTTGCAGTTCCACAAAATATAAAACACGTTTCAAACTAGAAAAGCACTCTGACAGCGTAGACCTCCACCAAGGTAGACCCCCCCCCTCCCCTCCCGCCGATCACCACCAAAATGTAATCATTTCCAGATCTCGACACCATTCCAAATCAAAATCAAAATCCATCCGTAAATTGTACATTTTTTAGTTGTACTTGTACACAAACAAACCAACAATTGCCAGCAAAAACATAATAGAGGTAATAAAAGTTATAGATGATGCATTTTGAAAAAAGAAAAAATATACAATTTAATATAATAAATAAATAAATAAAAATAATTGTAAGACCTGTGAAGTGACTATTGATGTACATTGCGATGTCGATGCTCAAACAATATATTGTACAGCTCTAATATAAAGAAAGTTCAAGAAAATCCAATTCCATTATAGTCCTTTTCTTCTTATAACACACAGTTTTAGGTATTTAATGACATAACAATAGTAAATACTTGACAGATTTTGAAAGTTCCACTTCTCTTGTACATTATTTACACATAGGGCATTGTTTGACACAATTATTGACACAAATAGACAAAAAGAACAGGTGTTTTAATAAATATATCTATTATTATGGTGCTAAAATGGTTAAAACATGTGCCATGTGGACAGGTTTAGTTCAATATACTGTTGCTAGGAGCAACCACCACTGAGACAGATCCACAGAAGTTGCAGACAGTTTGAGTTATATTACACCCACCTCTTTGACAGATCTATGACCAAGGACACAGTGAAGCCATCTCTCATGGACTGTATTAAAATATTCTGGCGGAACATTATCAGCAGATACTCTTCACTGGATTTGTCACGGAAGAAACGTGCAAAGTATTGAAACTGTGTCCCAATGTCTCAGCTCATGTCCACAGATCATATTTACTATATAATATCACAGCCTGTGGAGTTATTTCTTATTACATTTTAGAATTTAATTACATTGAATCATGCGAGAGCTGTACAATTCTTCAATAAATCAGAATCACATTTCATTTCTGTTTTTCACTATGCACTTTCTGTATTCAGACAATGCCTAATCTCACCCCTATTTTGTGCCAATCTCAAGTTTCTATGGCAACCCATTGTTGAATCAGAGCCAACAATGTGATTTTGACTTTTCTGTTAAACTTTGACCTTTTGCAATATTGACAATTTTGTTATATGCGTCAGTGAGTATTAATATTATAATAATATATCCAGTATTGATTAAGTTATAGCGTGATATGTGATGTATGATATATGATTTTGAGACATGATACCATTGACCTCCAGAGATCTCAAAAACTGTTGGTCGTAGGTGATAACACTAAATTTGAGAATGTTAGAAAGCTTCATTACGCATCGTTTGGTACCAATCTGAAAGTTTTGTGACCCTCCGTTCTTGAGTTATAACTGCTAATGTGATTTTGACCTTTTAGTTAATTGCGACCTTGACCTTTGACCTTTTCTCAAATGGATCATTGCATGTGATGTGCATTAGCTATATGTATATACCCATGTAATTTCATGGTGATATCTCAAGTATTCATTGAGTTATAGCATGATATGTTTCTGCGGACACACACAAATTATGAATAACAGGCCTACTGTAATTACATTAGTACTACTTTACTTTGCACTATTCAGTTATTCTGTATGGATACTTTATTATGACATTGCACCTTACTTTGTTTTGCACCTCACTTTACTTATAAGTTGAATGCTGCTTTTGTCACAAAGCATTTTCCCAACAGTAGGATCAATAAAGGTCACAGACTGAAGTTGATTGTCAGATTTTGACACAAGGACTCAGTGTTTGTCCAAGTGAAAGCTATAAAAATGACACAGAGGGGAAACACAGTGGGCTGAAATGTCACTTCTATTTGCACTGGTCTAATTAATAACACAACTAATTCTGTATTAGTAATTTCCAGGATATTAAGAGGAAATTGTTGTAACATTAAAATCCATTACATTTTTATCAACAGCAGAAAATGGGTAAATGAAAGAGCAACTGATAACTAATATGTTTTATTATAAATATAAAGGAAATTAAGACTCAGTAAATATCCTTTTTTAAAAAAAAAACTATATGTATCCATAGTTTACTGACTTAGTTTAAATTTACATGTATTACTAAAATATTGAGTAAACTTTAATCTGAATAATGACAAATCAGACTGGTTTATTTGACTGGAATTTCAGTCATTAAGAATGTTCAGTTGTTTTAAGATGATGCGTTAACTGACTTAAATGTAACTATCTTTAAATAAGTGATCAAATGTGTCAATAAATGATATCGTTGCTCATCTCTAGTTTGAATGGTTGCATCCTGTTTTGACTTTTAAAAACTCACTCCTGTGTTTCACCCTCTGACACTGGGCTACTATGTCCTGCACCAACTCTTACAGTAGGTCGTTCTGAACATAAAAAAATCTGACTTTAAAGTTTAATGACCTGAAATGGCGTCCTGCACTGTAAAGAATAATTAATACTGTGACTTTCCCTGTCACTTTTATTGCCTATTTCTGGGAGAGCTGCCCAGCTACATCACCAAAAAAGTACTCCTCCCTCAGAACGAATAGCAGCCTGTCAACAAACAGTGTTTAATAACAACAAACGCTAGCTCTTCTTAGCTAGCTTGTGAGTTTTATTTTTATACACGTGGATAAGTTTTGCGTTCCCCTTCCAGGGCTATCTTAGGATTTAGAGTAAGTGAGCTAATCCTACATCAGCAGTAGTGATGGGCCTCAGTGTGGAGCCATGGTGAGGGAACTGTCATTACTGTGCAGTACCAGCCTCCACACAGCCAATGGGAGGCCACGTCAGCTCTCATTTCATCTCTTTTAGAGAGAGAGTAAAGATAGACGGCAATGTTAGAAGGGAGATGTCAGCGTTAAGAAGCAGCTACACAAGCAGTTGCCAATTCTGATGCAACGTTTAGAGCAAATCTTTGCATGAGATTGTCAGATGGCGTGAAGGAATGCATATAAAATACAGCTAAAAGTGCTTAGATCTATCTATCTATCTATCTACCTACCTACCTACCTATCTATCTATCTATCTATCTATCTATCTATCTATCTATCTATCTATCTATCTATCTATCTATCTATCTATCTATCTATCTATCTATCTATCTATCTATCTATCTATCTATCTATCTATCTATCTATCTATCTATCTATCTAGCCAGCTAGCTAGTGCCAAGCCCAAAAAAACCATCCCTTTTGCTTTGTTTTGTCGAACAAGTTTGAACAGAACAGGAACTTTTTGAATTCCGATGATGCACTTCATTTGGTTCGTCAGTCAGAGCGGACACTGTGACATTTCAACACCAGATTGATATTCATCCAGCACTAAAAACAGCTGGAACTAATGAAATGAGCACAGAAGGAAGAGAGGATAGAAGAGCAGTTGAACAGATCCTGGTGTATGTTCTTAAATATTGCAGGAGAATGATTGGTCCTGCAGATGGAGCTGTAGGTTACCAGGACGTACAGTTCCTTATGGTTACAGTAGAGCCTGGGAAACGCTAGAGGGGAGTCGTTCTCTGTGTGACTGGCTCTGTGTCAACTGTCCAACATGAGCAATTTACTAGAGGAAAATAAAAACTATATAAAAATACACTACTTCATTGTCCCATACATGACCTACTGTGTGGAAGTGTGGGGGAACACATAGAAAACAAACACAGAAATAATATTCAGACTTAAAAAAAGAGCAATAAGGATTTTAACCAAAAAGCACCTAGAGTATAAAGTCCTTTTGTAAACATTTTTATTTTCATCAGCCTTTGAAGGGAGATAAAGAATGGAGTCACATTTCTCTGACCCCCTTCTTTACATTCTTTATATTCCTTATAGTTTGTGCGTAATCAACTCTTAATGCATTTCTGATTTATTCTATTGAAATTGTATCATGTATCTATAATCTGTTTATCTGTACTCTTGTAATTTTATTCTTATTTATTGAAATGTTATAATGCATGTAAAATCAGTTTATCTTGTACTTTTGTAATTTTATAATTTTGTGCAATCATATTTTCATGTATTTTTTATTTCACCCTTTCTTAAAATTGTATTTTAATGTTTAATCATTGTGAAGCACTTTGGGCTACAGTGTTTGTATGAAAGGTGCTATACAAATAAAGATGATTATCATTATTATTATTATTATAGAGAACCATCAAACTCACTGTTCATCAAATTAAAGGCATTAAAATGTAAGAATTTGTTTTAAGTGAGGGAATCTGAGGGGAATTTATACGTTTAAAAAAACAACTATAGTGAAGAACTGAAAACCTGTGAATCATTGTAAAAGTTTTTATAAACCACATTCTAAGTGGATACAGGAAACAAATGGAAATATTAATTTCTAGCAAAGGAACAGGTTTCCCTTTTTCTGATGCACTTTCTTTTCTTTTTGGTTGTATATATACATACTCTGAGTTAATACAAAGGGGTAGGACTAGATATGTTTTGTTATCTTCATCCTACACCCTTTCGAACAAGGTATAATTATCTACTGTAGGATGCTAAAGAGGTGTCGTTTTAATTTCTGCTTAAATACTTTGTATGTTTGACTTATTTTATTAATAATAATACAAATAATAATACTAATAATACTAATACTATGACTACTACTACTAGTAATAATAATAATGATAATACATTTTATTTGTATAGCGCTTTTCTGGACACTCAAAGACGCTCTCTGTTCGAATAAACAAATAAATGAAAATGAAAAATGAACATCCAAGTGTTTTACCAGCCACTGGACCTGGATTTGATAGATGATACCTTCCCCCAGCGCCCTTACTGATGCCTTTGATCTGTTTTACCTCAGATCCTTCAACTTGACAGATAGAGTGAAAGGTACTGTGCTCATGGATCAACACAAAGTGGACCACATATAATCTTTAACCCTCTATGGGACAAAATCTCATTCGTTCATTAATTTATTAAAATAAAACCAAAAATAAGAAAAAAAACAACTCGTTTCTGCATTATTTGTTTCCAAAACCAAAATGAAAAAATGGATAATAATGAATGATGAAATAAAGATGAAACGAGTTGTTTTTTTCGTAATCTTATTTTTGGTGATTTAAAAAACACTACAAGCCTCTAACCAATCATACTGTACCATAAATTTGTCACCTGACCAATAAAATCAAAGCTTATTTAAAATCCTAAATGTCATTTGCTGCAACAAGGAAGGACAAATGTTGGGTCACATCATACATGAGTAATGTCATGATAAGTCCATTTTTGAATTATAAAACTCACATAAAGCACCAATAAAAAATATTATTAAAAAGCCTAAACTGTTATTTTTCATTTATTTTAGCCAGTTCATATGAAGAAATCTACAAATATTTCTTTAAATCTTTAAAGACAATCCTACTTCACTCAGAAAATAATGACAATAAATTGTAGCTAGACCACAGGTGTCAAACATAAGGCCTGGGGGCCAAATCTGGCCCGCCAAAGGGTCCAATCTGGCCCGTAGGATGAATAACAATGAAGATATTAACAGTGTAAAAATTATTTTAATTCAGGTTCGACATACAAAATAATTAGACCAGTAAAATATGATCATAATTACCTATAAATAAGGATTATCTTTGTTAATGTAAAGATTTTCATGTAATTTTACTGTTATTATGCTAAAACAAACTATCCATTTACAAAAAAATTTGAATAACCTGAACAAATAAGAGCAACCTGAAATGTCAGAAAAGAATTAAATGTAATTATAGCAATATTCTGCCTCTTACTAAGTATGTTGTGTATTTGTAATTGTAATGAAATCTGTCACTGAGGCAAAAAAAGGTGATCTTTAAGACATGTCAAGTTGTTGTTGTTCACATTTTCAGGGAAACATTATAAATATAAACATTACCATAATGTCATTTTACTCTTTTCACTGTTATTATTTTACTGGTCTTGCCCTATGTCCATGAGTTGCTAAAGTCATCACTAAAACCTAGGGCTGGGGCGATATACTCTCATGCCGATTCAATTCTTTTATGATTTTTTGGGTGTTGATTTGTTTAAATTGCGATTCTTCGATATTCCAGATTTTTCGCTTGCCTTTTTAACACCAGACCAGGTGAAAAAGCTGAATGATAATGCCTACAGATCATATCAGGAGCCATATTTCCCCCAAAAAATGCACATCATATCAGTTCAGATTTATTCAGCAGTAATATATTTGAACCAGACTTTGGGAAGTAAACTGTTACATTTATCTGCACACAACACAAATAGGAGCCTTTAAATGAACATACCTCATAATAAAGTGAACTTTAAAGTGTACATGTCCAGCTCTGCTCTTCCCTTCTGTTAGAAAGACCACACACTTTAATTGTTGTTGATTGTTTAACTATATTTATTCCAGAACAACTCATTTTCTTTAAGTTTTCAGATATCCCGTGCTGTTGAACGCACCAGAGATGTTACGACGGTCCTGAACACACCACCTCCATGTTTAGAATTAGCCGCTAACCCTCTTTTTCTCAACTCTAATTCATATACTCCTGGTTTATTACTGTGTGTAAATGCCACAAGGTCAGATTAATAACACAATACATTTGGAATAGATATTAGCATAGTGTGTTGTTTATCTGTGAATAAGTTAACGTTGTTTAACGCTGGTGTGTTGTTGAAGCTAATACGATATTAAGCTAGCTCATACAGTCGTCTATGGTCTTAGAAGCGGTAGTTTTTTTCCCCCACCCGGCTTAAAATGAATCATTTAAATATGGGGAAAATCGATTTTTGAACATTTTTAAAAAAAAAATGTCTCCCACCCCTACTAAAACCATTCTAAAAAGTGCTAAAAGTGAGGTAAAATACAGATAGTATGCAGAAGCAGAGGACAGTGGAAACGCCTGAATTAACCTGTGAAAACATTTCATGACAGGAGCCGTTTTTAGTGGAAAAAGTTAAAGGCCAGACTGGCTGCAGCTGGGAGAGGGAGCGTGGGGTTAAAACATGAACACTTGGAGGCTTCTACCCCCACCCAAACTTAAACCGAGTCATTATTTTCTGGAGCACAGCCAATCTCCCAGAGTCCAAACAACGTGAGAGCATGGAAACAAACACACACAGCACATGTAGACAAAAAAGAAACCACACCCAAAATCAACACACTGTATTCTGGAATAAAACTAAAAACCATACACACTCAAATCTGATCTCCCCTGGTGCCGACATCAGCCAAACTGATTGTGCAACTGATATTATGGGATATAGGGGAGTCCCACCACCTACAGTACATGCTGCTGATAAACAAGTTTTGGTGGTTTCCATGGTAACGCAAAGGGAGGCCTGCAGAATTAAGCAGCAAAGCCTCCCACTGAGCGCAGAAGTTAGGAGAAAAGTGACGTAGAGAATTAGAAAAAACAAACAAACAAAAAAAAACACAAGCGTTAGGCGTGCAGATGTGAGTGAACACACTACGACACTGCAGCGAGAACAGAGGGTTGGATAAACGCCTGCTCTGGGAGCGGTAAATCATGATGTCACTGTATGTCTGCCTCTATATGTGTGTGTGTTTCTATTCCTATCTTTCTTGGGACATTGATGTGGTTACACAGTCACGAGAAAAATTCAAGTCCCCACAAGGGTTAAATATAAATGTAGGTCCCCACTAATAAAATACAAATCTGTGTGAAGTGTGAACATTTATGCAAAAAATTATGTCCTCCATAAATAAATTAACGTTTAACATTAAGGTTTTTTTTTTTTTTTAGTGGAAGTCCCCACAAGGCATGAAGGAATGAGGTGGAAAGTAAAACGTATTTTTGAAGATGCGTTTCCTTTTAATATATAAATGTATTTTTTTCTATGTAGTTTTTATTATTATGAATTTTTTCACGTATTTATTTATTATATATTTTTTAATTAATGAATTCAATTTATTTTAGAAATTATAGTTTTTATTCATTCATTTATATATATATATATATATATATATATATATATATATATATATATATATATATATATTTTTATTATTTTTTTTATTTGTTTTTTTTTTCCATTTTACAACATTTTGTATTTTTTATTAGTGTTTTATTTTATTTTAAAAAAATGTCTTTACCTTCACTACTCAATGCTTACTTGATTACAAACTTGGTCCTCATGAGACATGGACATGAGTATGTGTATATGTGTGTGTGTGTGTGTGTGTGTAGGGTTAATTAAACCCTATCATTTCCATGTGATGTGTGTGAGGATCAGGTTTGGGTGGTGAATATTCCATTGTTCAAACTAACCACGGATGGTATGAAGTATATTGGAAAACTCTTCTTGCACGTAGCAACACAGGCTCAGTCTGCAAGTGTATTAAATGTGTGTTTGTGTATGTATGTGTGTGTGTGTGTGTGTGTGTGTGTGTGTGAGGACATATAAATAAACCTATTCATCAGTGCACCTAGGCTGAAACAGGCGTCTTTCTCTGCTTGGCCAAGGTTCCTGCTGTGACCTTATTTCCTGTGGAAGCAGCCGAGGAATGATGTCATCCTCTGTCGGCCCAGAGTCAACAACTGTACGCTGCCCCCCCCCCCCCGAAAATCGTCACCACCACCACTACCCTCCTGTAGTCTCTTTCTTTCTCAGCCTCAGTTGTTTTCCTAGTTACTTCTTTTCTCAGTGAGTTCTTTGGTGAAATTAAATTCCCAGGTAACAGACAATGGTTTCACAAAACATCCATTTATTGAGCTTCTCTGTCTTTACCTGTACGGGCTTTTCTTTATCAAGTAATTTCCCAATTGTGCGATCAATAAAGTACTTCTATTCTATTCTGCCATCCACAATCAAATCTTCTTGCTTCTAAAGTTTCTCGAGGGTAACTCCCTTAAAGGTCAAGAGGTCACCGTCCTCAGTTGGTTAAAGTATCCACTAAAAGTCAACATGTCCAACAATTGAGAATTAGGGGTAGCTTTTTTAGGAGTATTTTTTATCCCAGCATCTTCGAAGGATTATTACCCCCCCCCACACACACACACACACACCCTCCATAAAGGCAGAGGGGTATCATTTTTGAATATGAAACATTTCCTGTTCATTCATCCATTTATTTACAATTTGAGGACACTATAAAAATCCACATTTTAATCAAAGCCATGTTATTTCATTATGCTTTAACTAATGATAGATCGATATATCAGCTGGCTGATACTGTATATTGGGCTGATTATTATTTCTGAGTTGGTTTGTTTGTTCGTAAGCAGCTTCACGCAAAATCTACTGGACCAATTTCCATTAAATTTTCCAGAAAGGTGCAAAATGGTCCAGAATAGACCCTGTATAGACCCTTTTGCACAAACCATTAAAAACTGATCCATCATTTCTGTAGCTCTGGAACTGAGCATTTTTTCCCCTAATTTTCACATTAAAAAGTTGAGAAAATGACCACATTTACCAGGTTAAAGTACGTACTAATACCTAGAGAAGTATGTACAGGGTGTCCCATAAGTCTCCATACATAGGAGACAGAATACATTCCATACATATATGGTTCTAACATGTATTACTTTATATTTCAGATAACTCAAAGAATGTATGTGAATAAAGAGCAATTGAAATGACAGTCATATAGAACATATTATATAAATAAAAATGATTTATGTCAAGAAACCTTTATTTTTCCTATGTATGGAGACTTCTGGGACACCCTGTATAATGGAATGCTGTTGTTTTTTATTTAATTTTAAGTATTGCAGCCCACTGAACCGCAAAACTGTAGCTCCATAACCACAGAAATGTTGCTCTCACTTCTCTCATTTCCTTTCCTTATCTACACTGAAGCTGTCACATAATTAAATTGAGATGTGGAGACACGTCTGTCTCGACAGAACTAGACTGGACGTACCTGCTGCAGTCAACATCTCACCCTAACATTCATTCATCCTTCTCTTCCTCTATCATCCACTAGAATTCTATCATCAAACATCTATCAGGGATGTAAAAATGAGAAAAAAACAGATAAAAGCATTGAGCCAATGAGTAAAATATGTTCGATAAATCACAAGTTTGTTATTTTGAAAAATCAGATAAAAAAAAACAACAACACACAGAAAAACTGACATTAAAAGACAGTAATTTTAGGGCTGTACGAAGTTAGAAAAAAAACTGGCATTGCGATTATTATTATTTTTTCAACCCTGCGATATATATATATTTTGATATCAAAAGTAGTGGTCATGTAGATTAGCAGTCGACACAGAACGTACGTTTCAGTGTCATCCTTCTTGTAGCCAAAATAATACATTTTTTAAAAATAAAATAAAGAATTAAAGAATGAATGAATAAATGAAGACAAATAAATACATACTAAATAAATACATTAAAAGAAAACTAAATGGCTAAAAATAAATTCATTAAAAAACACAAAAATGATGAATAAAAATACACAAATAAAAAAAATACAAATACATAAAAAATAAAACAAAAATAATTGCTGTGACTATTGCGCACATGTGTTGTGGTGTCGATGCTCAAACACTATGCAGCTCTACTCATTTTCATGCTAAATGTCAGTTGGTTTTTCATATCTGCATCGGTCTTGGTAAAACCCTAGTGTTGCTAAAACCTCGTGACTTCCTGTAGAAAGCACAGACGGTACCAGGTCATGAAATGAGCCTGACTCTGGGCAAAAATAGTTAAATCAGCAGTGGGTTAATGAAGCCATCAGAATGTCAGCTCAGGTGGCAGCCAGGACAGCCTGCAAATCACACAGGCATTGGATGTGTTCAGCGCCCTTCTGAAACAAAAACACACGTCACTAATACCCAGAGAACCGTGCTCTCACATCACTAATATTTGACAGAAAATAAAAGCTGAGCAAGAAAAACTATAGAGTGGACCAGCTTTGGCCCACTCCACTCTCCGCATCATTACTGCCATCATCTCACTTCTGTTTGACTGTCATGGCCCTGCCTTTGACTGCTATCATCTGGCTTCCTCGTCTCCATGGAGATTAATGGTTAGGCTCTGACAGGTGCAGAAAACCCTGTATTACTCTGTCAGCAAGCAGAATCAACAATAAACACATGGATGAGGATGCTGTTGCCAGAGGCCAGTATCATCCCACAGGGCTTAGCAGAACTTCCTATCAAAGCCAAAGCACTGTCACATAGAGCATAGCTTACAAATCTCCAAGGTGGATGGCACAAGTGGCGGCGCATGACAGCGTGTGAGGGCATTTGCTCATTTGTGCGTGAGAGGGGGCTTGCCTTGTTTACGCTTTGATTGGCAGTTTAATGTGCCACTGAGGCAGGGGGTGGGTTTGGCACCGAGGATATATTAGCATAATTCCCAGAGTGCCAGAGGCGGTATTGGGTGTCGGGGAGCTATTCCTAAACTCAGCTGTGACCCACAGTAGCACTGGGTCAACTTACCCTCAGGCCAACATGCACATACATACTCAATACACATACACATACACAAACACACATAATACATTTATGACGATTTATATTAATACTTCTGTACATTCTGGCATGTAGCCAGGGTCTGGACATAAACAGGCACCTGGATATGTAAGAAAATATGGAGGCGCACACAATACACACACCGGCAGCCCTTCGCACACATTAACAGACACACACATATGCAGGTCCGTTTACACTGTGGCGACAGTGAGTCTGTTAGCGGGATGCCATAGTAGAGAAGGGTGGACAGATTTAGGTCTCCCTCACACCTAGCTCTGCCAGAGGTAGAGGGACGAGGAGGGGTAACGATACCGTTAACACTCCGAGTGCCAACAGACGACCCCGCACCCCCACCACCACCATATCCCAACCCGCCAAGCCTCCTTCTCTGCTCCAAATCAGCACCTCTCATTGGGTTATTCTTTCCTCTACACAGCAACAACTGTTATTTAGAGCTCTCAAAATAACACGGTGGCCAATCGTAGAGCCGGAGTCAAAGTGGTGGTCAGTGTGGAGATGGAGTACCTTGACCAATAGTGAGCCAGGGAGCAAGAGGGGGGCAGAAGGGCAATCGTATACAGGAAACAAGGGGTGGAAATTGGAGGAAAACAATGACACATGCAAGGACAGAGTGGGATTACTGTAAGGTTTGGAGGCAGAGCAGCAAGAGGGTACAAGAGATGGACAGGCAGACAAGAGGATGGAGGAGGAGTGATATCATGTAATGATGTGTTCGGGTGCTCACTATTCATTTCAGACTGTGGCAGCTACCATGGTAACCTCATAAATAGGTGCCCTACATATCAGCAGGGCATAAGGTTACACAGCTCAGTAAATAAATGAACAAACAGCAGCAGTAGAGTGGTGAAGAGAAGACAGTAGAGCAGAAAAAAAATAAAATAAATAAATAAATAAACAAACAAACTAGAATAAGACCTAGATATATGAGGCAGGGGTCATGCCATGCACAAGATTTTATCCTCAGATGCAGTGTTAATGTGTGTTTGTCCTGTCATACATCATTACCATAATTACTTCTCAGTGTGCTTTTAAAGACCCACATCAATCAGACACAAGCTGAGCTACCCCCCCCCCCTTCTGAGTTTATTCACTGCTGTGTTATGTATACCAACTCGCACACATACACACATGCTCCAATTCCCTTTGCCCTCACTCCTCTGCCTCTGTAGCAACAACCCTAAATTGCCTTTAAATATTCCCCATGGAAGAAAACAGGGCTCACACACACACACACACACACACACACACACACACTGATGCAGTCACATGTACTCACAGTACAAAATGAAAGTTAAAAACCAGGAAAAGTCAACAAAGAGCCACTCCTAACACAATGAACTGTTTTGTTCCACGGGTAAAAGTACCAGCCTTCTATTCAATTCTGGATACAAAGACTGTATCAGTGTATTCATCCTAGTTAATAAACACTCTGCATCACAGCTCATCTATTACTGCCGGATCAACCTCAAATCAAAGCCATAAAATCCTTGCCTGGGTGTTATTGACAGGCATGCATTAAAACTGGTGATGAATGCCTCGTAAATTGTCTAGTTTCAAATAAAGGCTGACAGGATTGAACTTTCTTATATCTCTAAAAGACATTTTCTCGTATTATAAGCACCTTTAAAATAATACAGAAAATGTAGCATGCACCCCTTACATAGACCACTTGGAAACTTAAATACACAATAGGTTTCTAACTGCAAATGAATGTATTTATGTTCAGAATTATAGACATGAGAAAACTATCAAAGAGAAGAGATACATCAATATTTTCTAATACTGGGTTTTCATTGAGTGTGGTTAGAGTGGATATGAATTACATACTCAATTCGGCTCATATTTCATATTTATTATCTTTTAATCTAGTTACTACACATTTAGCCCCAGTAGTAATGGTGTAGATAATGTCACTAATGACATGTCAATCAAAATCTGTGTTGCGTTTCAATGAGTTTTTCCTGCACATTCGTAGCTCGTCTCATTAACTGTCTTGTAAATTCTTCACATCTAGTTAATGCAGGTTAGACAACACTTGGGGGTTTGTAAGTAGTTTAAAGAACTGAAAATGGATAAAAACTTAAATGACAATACTTTAAACTGAAACTTAACCAATAAAGACCCAATGTTACTTTTGTGCCAGTTCCCAAATGTTTTTTTTCCCCCATATATGTCATTTTCTGGAATGATTTATCACATTTTATTGCAATATTGTCTCCTGTGTTCTGAATGATCTCTTTATATTTCCTATATTTAATTCACTGATCATCTTCACTAACACTTTAAACGTGACGTTTATATCAGAAACAGAGAAAAAAAATTCTGAAATAGTGACTTTTAAAGCAAATCTATCATGAACTGAACATAAACCAAGTGTCTCTATCTACTGTCATTGGTTTGACTGAGAATCAATGTTGTAGAAGGTGGTAACTATGGAGCCTCTGAATGTCCAAATGGTATACTGCTGACCATGAAAAGATGTCAGACTACATTTTACACCAATTATTTACATGTATTGATAAAATTAATCAATCGACGGGTATTAAACAGTTTAAATCAGTAGATGGTTTTGGTTGACGTTGGATGTTTGGTTCTTTATGGTTTAATTTCCAATCCTTTTTTTATATTAATATTATGTCATTCAGACCTATATTTACAGTAGTTAGAAACCTATGTGTATACAATTTTGGGGATGCATTAAGTTTAATAGAAATATGATAAATAGTAATGAAACAAATATAATGGGCTATAACTGGAGTGCATGCTTACTATTATTGGCTTCAACCAAATACAATAAAAGCAATGCCACATGTTCTACAAAATTTGCAGAATAGTAAGTGGTTTATGTACTGTAAATCAATCAAAGTTTCATTCAAACTTTATTCCAGACTTAAAAAGAGGTCCATAAAAACAATGAGAACAAATAGAAAGAAAAATAAGAAAAATACATTAAAATTATTGTCCATGTAAGCATCCTCTCCAATGCTTCTAAAGTGGAGAGTTGTATCTGATGCTACTGTGTGCAACAAAAACTACATGAGTCTCATCATAAATGTACTAATGACATTTCTAATGCCGGATTCAGTGTAGTAACATTATTTTGCACAAACAGCTGGCTACCACTTGTCCATCAAGGGACCTTAAGCAACAGTCTGAACTCATCATTATATGCAACTTGCAATTTGTTAAATTTGACCTTTGTTGTAAAGTCAATGTGTGTACTAGTAAGGAAACAGGTACTTACTCTGATGACTTCAGGAATCTGCTGGATGAGCAGCGTTGAACCAGTGTCTTTCACAGCAGCAGAGTCACCAGCAGTAACGGCAGCATCATTTGTAGATACTGTGATCGGAGAAGGAACAGGAACTGGTGCTTCAGGTGTGGCCACAGGTGTCAGTTCAGCTGAATGTATGGAGGAATGCAAGCTTGCGGATGCAAATATTGCAGGTGCAGGTGGATCAGTCTCAAGGGCAGGGGTGTCTGTAGTTGTATCTGTTACTTCAGTTGCTGGCTCAGGTATGGGCAGAGGCAGAGGTTCATGAGTAGCATCAGGTAGAGATGTCAGTGCAGGTTCAGAGGCATCCGTGCACACAATCTCAGGCATGGAAGGAGCCGGTACAGGTAAGGCTGGAGGTGTATGTGCTAATGACTGTTTCGGTGGTATAGCTGGGGCAGTGTTTGTATGTATGGACAGAGTAGCTGGAGTGTCTGTACTCTCCAGGGCGGAGTCTGGTCTACAAGTGGTGGCCAGTGTATCTTGCAGGAGCCTCATCACCTCACGCTCCTTCCCACTATTCCTTTCAGCACTCCCTGTGCTTCCCGCCCCAGAATCGACCAACTCTTGAGCAAAACTTTCGATACTCTCCAAGATTCTTAGCAGCAAAGCCCCATCCTCCTCCTCACCCACTACACCTTCACTGTTTTCTACCTGGGAAGAGATAACAGCCTGGGGAGTCCTGGAGGAAGGACCATTCATTATGTGGCTTGCTGGTTTCTGCACTGGGAATGGAGCCATTTTGGGTTGAGCAAGAACATCACTAGAGTTAACTCCTTCTCTCTTCCTAGTCTTGGCTGGAAGTGGAGGCTCAATGTTTCTGGGTTTGCTCATACTCTGTGAAAGATTTTCGAGATCCATTAGCAACTTGTCAATGTCATCATTCCTGTGGGTGACAGGTTTAGGTGCCGATACTACTGGAGGGCCAGAGGAAGGCCAAGTGGGGCTGTGACCAGTGCTGACTGGCAAAGTATGAGTTGAAGAGTTATGTAGTGTGTGTGATTGGGATAGGTGCATATGCTGATTTAACGCAGACCCACATTCGTTCTGGGAAGTGGTCACTCCTCTGGTTGGAGTCTGTTGAGGGATCAGTTCTGGTGGTTTGCCCACATCTGTTTCCTCCTCCTCGATATAGAGCGCCTCCATAGGGGAGGCTGGAGGAGTGTGTGTGTATGGTGGGGTAGGGGAGGTGCGGAGAGGAGAGGGAGAGCGTGTTGGCGTTGAAGATGAGCTAGTTGGGGAGCAAGTGACAGATGGAAGAGATAGTGAGTGTTGAGTGATTGAAGAGGAGTGTGAATGCTGTAGTCCATTGGTAAGTGAAGGAACTCTGGAGGGGGAGCTTTGGACTGATATAGCATGGCTAGAGTCTGGTTTCAAAGAAGAGGACGATGAACTGTAAGAGGAAGAAGATAAAGAGTGAGGTACAGTCTTAGGGATGGGAGGGGACTGCACAACATCCTCATAGCGGGGAGGCTGCTCATTGCCAAAAATTGGGGAAAAAGGTCCCTGTTGGATGGAGTGAAGGCTATTGACCAACTCGGCCAAATCACTATGTCCACCCTGCCCCCCCTGCCCACTGCTAATTCCCTCCAATTCCAGTGGTAGCCTCTTCAGGTAGGAACTGAGACGGGTCATCACAGCCCGGTACACACTGTCAGGACTAGCTCCTCCATCCTCTGGCCCTCCCCCAGCTTTCTGTCTGATGCACTGCTTAATGATGTCTGTGCATTTCTTTAGGTCTTCAGAGCATTTGAGTAGGATGTCAAGGCAGGCGCGGATGTCCTCACCACCTGCACCCCCAGTTCCTGCCTCTGCTCGTGTCTTCTCCAATAAACGAGCAATCAGGTTTTCCTCTCCCAGGGTGCTGCGGTACAGGGAGGCCACTGTGTTTAGACTTTGGTCCAGTGAACCCATGCTCAATAGACTGCTTGTAGAGGCACTATTAGCTTTAGTGATGGCTGACAAGGGGTTTGAGCTTCCTTTTAGTTTTGTCTCCTCCAGTCCTTTGCCAAGGGCAAATGGTGGCAAGTTCTCATCATTAGGAGTCGTTGTGCCATTTGTCATACCATTGGAAGTTCCATTAGATGTGATATTAGAGCTGAAGTGACCGTAAATTATCTCCAAATCAGTAGAACGACGACTGAAGGAATCAGGACGGACCTTACGACCTTTCCGGAAGGTAACATGGCTAGAGGACGAGAGGCGGAGCTTGTCAAAGGAAAACTCCTTGAGTTTGCCACTCGCCAAGTTGATGGCCTCTTCAGTGATGTCTTTTAAACTGCCAGAAGAAATAAGGTTCCCAGTTGATCCACCACTGTTTGGAGCCTTTTTACCACGCCATGTAGAGCTGTCATCCCCTAAAGATAGGTTTCCACTGCTGCCGGCCCTCTCTAGAGCAACAGTACCACCATAGCTAGAATCCATGGTAATTTTACCCTGGTTAGGAAGATGCTGAGTGATAATATTATGAGAATGTAACGAGATGCTGTTAGGATCGGTGTATGGCAATTCAGGAGCAACATGAAGCTCAGAACATGTGCCTCTGTGTGCAACAGTACAGTCCAGTCCCTGGGACAGTGCCCCACATGGTCCAGAGCAGTAGTGCACAGCATGCGAGTGAGCACGCCGGTCCACAACTACACTGTTGTAGCAGCTCACACTGCTTACTACTACACGGTAGGCTGCAGCCATGATCACAAAAGTCCAAAAAAAGTCTGTCAAGACAGATAATACCAAGAATAAAAATAAATGTTTAACCAAACAAAATAACGGGTTATGATTTTTTTACGACTTTGCTGAAACTCATCCAGTTGAGAGGGAAAAGCTGTTTATGATCAAAGACTGAAACATCTTGCAAGAAAAAAAACATTTCTTGGCAACATAAACTATATTAACTATCAGATACAGTGCTGTGACATTGGCACTGAACAACTAAAAAGCAATCCAAAGTCTATGTTCTTTTCCAATACCTATTTAAAAAAATAAAAAACTGTTTGAGATCACTGGGCCTCTTAGTAACAGCTGTAAGGTTCCTCCTCTCTCCACAGGCACCTTCTCGGCTTCCTCTCTAACAGCGGCTCATTATCCACTAATGACAGCCATGGAAGATGGCGACAGCGGAAGATCCAGCTGGGGTATCACCCATCCTTCCACGGAAGCAGCCCCAGGGGCCTAATCCCAGGCCAACGAGGCCTTAACATTGCCCCAGCCTGGGCTCATCCCGTGGGCAATGACACGTAGGAAGAACCCCTTGATTCGCTCAGTGGTTTTAGGTCCTGAAGGATCTGACAACCATTCGCTGACTCCAACACAGCTGCAAAATAGCAGGGGATTGACCACAGATGGCCGGCTGCCACTCTTTCCGTGCACGCCTCTGGTTCTCCGTCACTCCTGTGGTTTCTGTCGCCCCTTCCGTCTCCTGCTGTCTGCCATGTGTCAAAGGCTGTGTGTGTTTGTGATGGGGAGACACCACCTGCAAAAGAACAGAAAGGAAAGGGAGCACAGAGGGGGGAGAGAGAAAGAAAAACAGAAAAAGAGAAAGTAGTTCATTAAGACAGTTACATTCAGTCAGTAAGTGTGTATGTGAGGTCATGAGAATGCATGAGTATAAACATATGAGCGTGTGAGATGTTCACATAAACAAACACCTCATTTCACAGACAAACACTGACTGTTTTTTTCTTATTTTAGAGGTGGTTCGATACAGTAAAGGAAGTCAAGCAGTACGTAAACAGCAGTGACATGCCACATACCAGCAGCTAACAGATCTGGGTTAGAAGGTAAACATACTCAGTAGTAAACCTGTGAGGGACACCCGTAGTTAGAATTATAAAATGCTTTGTTTTATTTGATCCTTCTTATTTTATTTCACTTTGGTTTCAGTTGCTTTTACAAGAAGCTTCAGTTGCATGTTTATTTAGTTTTTCAAGTGTTTTGAGGAAAGCCTTGAATTACAGAGGCTGAAAGAGAATGAAAGACTGTAGAAATATGAGAGCATGTGTGACATCAAATAATATTTACAAGATGATGTTTATCAAATAATACAAAGCAAAGCATATATATATATATATATATATATATATATATATATATATATATATATATATATATATATATATATATATATATATATATATATATATATATATATATATATATATATATATATATATATATATATATATATAGAGAGAGAGAGAGAGAGAGAGAGAGAGAGAGAGAGAGAGATACACACACACACACACAGATATTTCAGTTAATCTAAACCAGGGGTGTCAAATATGCGGCCCGTGGGCCAAAGCTGGACGGCCAAAGGATCCAAACTGCCCCACGACATGAATTTGCAAAATGTAATAATTAAACTGAATATATGAACAACCAACTATGACAAATATGACAACGACAATGTTCAGTTCAGGGGCCACACACAAACCAATGTAATCTCACTTAAAATAATAGGAAAATAACCAATAATAAGTTCAAAGGTCCTTATTGACAAGGACATTTATATAAGAAAAATACCCCCCCCCCTCAAAAAAAAAACCCATTATGCCTATAAGAAGTATGCCAAATATTGTTTCACTGGAAAAAACAAAACAAAACATTAAATTATGAAAGTATTTATATTAACAAACTATCATTTAAAAATAAAATATAAATAACCTGAACAAATATGAACAACCTGAAAAGACAATTAACTGCTATATTAACAATATTCTGCCTTTTACTAAATGTTTATCTTTGTAGATGTATAAATGATAGACTGAGGTGTGAAATTGTTACATTTGCAATTCTTTTTCTGAAGAAATTTAAGTTTAAGAATTTAAGAGTTAACATAATCTAAATAAAAATGGTGGACAATATGGTTTGACAAAAGGACACGGTCTTCATGTGAATAAAACAGAACTATGTTTTGTTTTGTTTTTACAGAAATTGGGAAAAATTTTAACTAAACTGATGAGGGAAACAAATGTGAATTCACATGCTATTTTGTTTTTAGTGTTGTTTATCTTTGTTACGTAAAGATTCTACCTACTTTTCACTTTTACTTAATATTATTTCAATTAATATTTTTGAATTGAATTTATTAGAACAACCCAAGACCAACTGGTAAGATTATTTTGGTTGTATGCTTTAGGGATGTTCACAAATACATGTTCAAACCATTAGTGGAAACAGTAAGCATATGTTTTACTTCACAGAGATGTGGAAACAATGTCAATAGCAGTGTTTCCACCTGAGTGTGGAATTTTCACTTTAGTTTATGTTTGGAGCAAAGAAGGAACTGGAGCAGATGACACAAAAAGAACAAGAGTAAAGCAGTACTTTACTTAGTCATTTTATTTGTAACTTTTTGCATGAAATGTGTAGTTTGAAGTTAAAAAAAGTAATGTTTTTTAATTCCAATTTATTTATTTGGCATAAAATAATTTGGAATTGAAGCCATTTCCTTTGTGATTACATGGGCTTGTTAATTCCTAATTTAAGTTTATATGGGAAATGAGTGTATTGTAATAATTACAAAGCAGCAGCTCGACCTAATTATCATACTAATGCCGGCAGCACAGAATATGTGCGTCATCACAACCAGACCAGGAGCATGTGCAGAACGACAGGAATAATCCAGTATTAAAGCAGAATTAACTGTTTATCAAATTTGGAATTAAGATCGTAACTTTATTCGGAAATAAGTTTAATTTAGAATGATCATTTTCAACTGGAATTAGGTCTTTATATGGTCATCTTAAGGATGATTGTTTTTGCCAGAGTTTGTTTGTCTGTTATTTAGTAAGATAACTCAATAAGTTATGGATGGATATTGATGAAGTTTACAGGGTGGGTTGGTAATGGGGAGATCTAGAAATGATTCGATTTTGGTGGTGATCAGGGGTGGGGGGGGGGTGATGTGGTCAAGATAACTGAAAAACTTAAGGATGGATTTTCAGGATGTGTTGGGGGTGTCACAAGGAACAAATTATTACATTTTGGTGGTGATCTGATTCTGGATCAATTTGCGATAAATGGAAAATAAACTTCAAAGCGATCCAGAATCCAGGATCTCTTCCAGATCACCATCAAAATGTAATAATTTGTTCCTTATGACACCCCCAACACATACTGAAAATGTCATCAAAATCTGTCCATATGTTTTTCAGTTATCTTTAGAGTTTTTATCTTTGAATTTTGACTTCACTTAATGCATCTTATAAATGAATAACCTTCATAAAAAACATTCATTGACAGTTCAACTTATAGTGCGGAAAATACAGTAATTCCATCATTTGTTTCAGTCTAATATAGGGATTCACTGTAAACTATTGGTGCAGGGTCCTACATGGACATTGGTAAGAACACAGTAATAGTCTTTGCTGCCTTTTTTAAAATGTATTTATTTTTTAATTAATCCAAGAAAACCTCATTGAGATTAAAAGTCTTTTTTTCCAAGAGTGTCATGGCCAAGATGGGCAGCAATACAATAGTTACAGACGTTCATTCATAAAACAAAACAAACCATCATTATAACAAGGTGCACAGCGTCAACACAAACCTTTACTAAAAAAAACAAACAATAAAGAAACCAAACAAACAAAAAAAAGAAACACAAAGTTTTCACACTAAATAAAACATCTTTTATCTTTTTTAACATTTTTACTTTTTGCAGTTACACCCACCGATTTCCTCCAAAACGACAGACATTTGAGGTGAGATATTTTATTACATGACAAAGAATGATTTGAATATTGTAAAAAACACAACTCATTTTCACCCAAAAATGCACTGACTGTTTTTGCTTTCTAGGGAAGTACTCTTTTCCACTATTATTCTGTGTCTCTCTTCCCCTTTCAGATCCTTTTGGATGTTTTCATATCCCAGCATGCACCAGTCTTTTTATTTTTCCTCTGTTTTTCTGCTCCCTCCAAAGGGCCAACACATTACTTTAGACTTGTGCCACATATATATATATATATATATACATATATATATATATATATATATATATATATATATATATATATATATATATATATTATACCATTATACCATCGCTGTGAGACTGCACTAACTACAGTTACAGACCAACCTCAAGCCTTTTTCTGAACCGCACAAGCACATTATATATATTTATAGAAACAGAAACAAGGGAGCTTATCATAATTTTACAAATCCAGTGCATGTCGATTTAAATCTCGAACATTTAAACTCATGAAAAGTCTGGTTTTTGTATCCCCTGTGGAGGGCGGACTGTAGGAATACGAAACAAGATTGAAAGGTTATTACAACTTAGGCTGAGAGTGTGACATATGATCTGTAGAGGGTTCACAGGGGGATTAAGGAGCTGGAGTTCTGGACTTAAAAGTGTGAAAAACAATAAAAAAGCAACAGAGGCCAAGGAGAGGAATGATTGGTTGGGCTGCGGTTGGGTGAAAGTGGATGGCAAAGGTGGGGGTGAGGGGTGTTGGCACCTGGAAAAACAACTATTAAGAAGTGGAGGTGGTCAACGGACTCACATTGTGGATTAAAGTAGAAGCACAGCTACCTGTGTAAAAAAATAAAAGTACTGGTTCAACTCCTTTACTGAAGTAGAAGTAAAAAAGTACAACTAATAATTTTGCTATGGATGAAATAATACTTATTTAAGCTGGAAAAAAAAGAAAATGGTCAAAATTATCCAAAAATAAAGGCTTTAAATGTGAATTAATGTGTAGATGATGTGTTTTATTGGGTAATGGTACTTAGTTTTGTGGGTATGGGAAATTCTAAAGTCATAAATAGGAGATTAAAGAAAGTGTAATTATGAGATAAAAGATGTACATTGTGAGATAAAATCAAAATTATGACATGAAAAGTCAAATTTATTTAAAAAAAATCAGAATTATGAAATTAAAAAGTCAAAATTATGAGATTAAAAATCTAAATTATGAGATAAAAAGTCAAAATTAAGAGATTAAAAACTCAAAATTATGAGATAAAAAGTCACAATTATGATATCGTAAATTGATTTTAAATTGATTTATATTTTTCCATACTGTCACATTTGTCTAGTTTGAATAAATAATAAGTCTATTCTGAGAATATAAAGTACAGATATTTATCCAAAAATGTCGGGAGTAAAAGTAAAAAGTTGCCAGAAAAATAAATACTCAAGTAAAGTACAGATACTTAAAAAATCTACCTAAGTACAGTAAAGGCAGTAGTTGTACTTCGTTACTTCCACCTGTGTTCAGCAGTCGTATAGTAAAAACAGGCGGTCAGTCCACACAAACACACACAACAGCTGGATGCTGCTGAATCAGTTGAGCAGGAAATGACACTTCCTGGCAGGCTGTACTTTAGCTTAAATGTGGACGGACAGTTAGAAATAGACCATCACACACACACACACACACACACACACACACACACACACACACACACACGTTTAGGTCGTCTTTTTTACATACACACTTAATATGTGTGTATATGGTAAACGTCAACTACCCAAAGTGATACTGAGTGTGTAAACAAACTCAGCTGGTGTTTATAACCATGAACAAACTATACACACACACACACACACACACACACACACACACACACACACACACACTGGTCAAAAGTTTTAGAACAGTCCGATTTTTCCACTTTTGTTTGGAAATTGAAGTAGTTAAAGTCAAATAGACAGATTAAAATAGTACAAAGGTAAACGGTGCTAGAGGTAAGAAAAAATATATCTTTAAAAATGTTTTGAAAGGGGTTTTTAGACTGTTGTTTTTTAAGCTTTTTAAACATGTTTTTAAGGGTGTTTAAATGGATTCTAAGGTTTTTTAAAAGGCTTTTTAAGGGTGTTTAAAGGATTTTTGATGTTTTTTTCTCAGGGGTTTTTGAGGGTTTTTGAGTGGGCATTTGACTAATACTTTTAACTGGTTTTGAGGGTTTTTAAAAAGGGTTTATAAGGATTAAAAAAGTGTTTTAAGGGTGTTGAGAGAGTTTTTTAAGGATTTTTCTTTAAGATTTTTTGTTAAGAAGTCTTAACTTTTTTAACTGAGTTTTGATGATTTTTTTTAAAGGTTTTTAAATTTTTTTAAAAAAGTGTTTAAAGGGTATTTAAAAGGTTTGAAGTTGTTTTGTTTTCCATTTCTGAAATATCCAAAAAGGCCTTTTGGGATGGATTAAAATGAATTAAAATGACTTGAAACAACTTTCTGTTTAGTGGAGGTTGATCAAACTTCAAAAGTTGAGAAGAACTGCAGAATTTTCACAGAATTTTCAATGAAATTCTGGAAAAAAACTTTTGACCAGGTAATGCATACACACACACACACACACACACACACACACACACACATATATATATATATATATATATATATATATATACACACACATACACCAACGCCTGCACATACTTCACTGACACACGTAGTGAAAAGTGTGATTTATTGGTGAACACACAGTCGATGGTATGTTTTCAAACTTTGCCCTGATTTAGTGGCAGCTCTTTTTTTCTTGGCATATTTTATAGATGAATTTCCTGAGAAAGCAACAGACTTATCAGCTTTCAATTTACATCAACAAGCCAAAGCTCAAACACTTGAATCAGGAATGCATTGGGACATGAAAAATGGCCGTTTATTTATAAGCAGTCTGAGATGGTTCAAAGCAGCAAAAACAAACTTTAGAAAGACTGGAAGCCTATTCATTTCAGACACAGGTATGTGTTATTGTCAGTGCTAGAACTATAAATAAGCTTAACCCAGGCACACTGGAAAGACTATCCTCTAAGAACATTTTTAGGTTTTTAACAAAGTGCTGTAATGTAATTTAGTGTTTAGGTCTCCTTTATCTTCTGCTTCTTCCACTTCCTTCATTTACTGTTTCTTTTTCAGGCTTTTTCCTAATATTTTTCTCAGTTTGTACAAATGGATTTAGTTAGTGGAGGGGTGATTCTATGAAAGTGAGGCCAGATTCACAAAGCTTTCATAAAAAAAAAAAAAAAAAAAGTCCTTAACTGGTACTTTTCTCTTAACCTTTGTCTTAGGATAAAACTTAAGAAGAGTCCATATTCCCCAATAAAATTCAGTTTTATCTTAACTTATTATCTTTTATCTTAAGAACGATGTTACGAAAATGTGATATTAAAGAAAACTTTGTTCTTCAGATTCTTCTCAGTATGTTCCTTAACTTTAAGACAACCCTTCACCATATCGTACCACAGCCACATACAAAAGGTAAGCCTGTAATATTATTTATTTAAACAAAATTGTAATAATACAAATTTAGTTTTTGTAATTTAAGTTTGCTATCAATGTTTTTGTGTATGTATTATAAGTTATATTATACAGGCTACATACGTTGACACTACCTGACAGTTACTTACAATGGGCCTTAACACCATGTTTAGCTTATACTGTAGGTTGAATTATTTTCCTTCTTATAGAAACTTCCTCAACTAACACTTCCAATTCTTGTTTGGATGTTTTATAACAAATTTGTCTGTATTTTTGTAGATTTTTTAAAAATATATATACATGTATTTGGAGTTTTTTTCTCTCTTTTTTTGAACTACTTTTATTTTTGTGTGAATTTTAGATTTCGATTTTAGCATGCTTTGTGCATTTTTTTCTCTCTCTAATGCTCTATTCGCACGGGATAAGTATTATCTGTGGATCACTGGTAATTTGCAATTAGCCCCGTACCTCTGTGTTATTGTGTGGAGCATTTGGACGGGATAAATAAAAGTCTGTAATTCACACACAGTCATAAGTTCACAACATCCTGTTTGGTCTCAATACATTCATAAGGTATGAAAACAAAGTCTGCATAAGAATAACACTGTGTCCACAAAGGGGGTAAATTCCATTGATAAGGATGCAGTCTGTATAATTGCTCCAGGCCTTCAAAATAAGAGCGGGGTCAGAGCAGATGAAAACAGATTACAATGGAAGTGAATCAGCAGTTCTTAGCAGAGACTTTCCCTCTGGCAAACAACTGACTGAGTCTATAGAGACAACTTCCGAAAGTTAGAAATGGGTGGGCGTGACCATATCTTCCTCGCCACATGCTGCCACACAATTTTGAGGCACTTCCTCCATTATTCACTCCAGAAAAAAACAAAAGGTGTACAATTGAAGTCACAAACACAGACATACGCATTCACACGGGACTTGAATTATCACTGGACGTCTGTTTTTCGCCCAAACACAGTAGGTAATTTGCGGCGGAATTATTACTAAGGAAATCAGGGACATGGCGCATTCGGACAGGACTAAAAACTCAAATATTCTCTGTAATTATTCCGAATTAGCGGTGGTCCATAGGTAATACTGATCCTGTGTGAATAGGAGTATTTTCTGTGAAAATTTTGTACAAAAAAACCCCCCAAACAAACAAAATAAAATACTGTGACATAACAGTCAACGGTGTAATCCAAAAAACCTTGATTAAAAACTTTAATAATTTGACAATCCTAATTTTCATACATGGAACATGCGAAAAAGGACACAAACATTATGTGCTGCTATTTTTTTCACTTATCTTTTTATTCTCTCGCGGTTGCATGATGGGAATCAAACTAATTATGCAAGAAATGATGGCATCACTCATGATTTATACGAGTTAAAACGGGCAAGTTTCGTAGGTTAGAGTACACGCAAAACCTGGAATGAGACTGAGATTCATAAAAAAAACCCACATGTCTGGATTAGAAAAATAACTAGGATCATCAAATTTAACACAGTGTCTGTTTTTATAGCCATATGCACTGTCCAGCCAAGAAAAAAGGCACATATGCAATATTTTACTGCATCACCTTTGCTTTTGCACTTATAGTCTGAAATATATAAACTTATAGTCTGAAAGGAAATGTTTTTTCATATTCATCCGAGGTCAATTTAAGGTTAATCCTGGGGGAAAATATGTAAAAAAAAAAAAATTATTTGGTCTAAAAAAGCTGGCAAAGTGATACATCCTAAAATGAACTGAATTACTAAGTAATTACTAAAGAACTAACTAACTAAACTAACTAGCTAATTTCAGTTTGGTGGTGTTTTGGGGGGGGGGGGGGGTGTCGG
This sequence comes from Siphamia tubifer, assembly GCA_020466265.1. Classification (NCBI taxonomy): domain Eukaryota; kingdom Metazoa; phylum Chordata; class Actinopteri; order Kurtiformes; family Apogonidae; genus Siphamia; species Siphamia tubifer. Next base: position 14,558,771 of record CM035804.1, on the reverse strand, counting down.
CATGCTCTGTCAGCCTCCCCCAGGGCAGTTATGGCTTCGTATGTAGTTTACAACCACCAGAGTGAGTATGTGTAAGTGAATGAATAATGGATCCACTGTACACACTTTGAGTATGTGTTAATAGAAAAGCAGTGTATAAATCTAAACCATTTTTATTATTAGTTTCATAAAAGCATCCAGATGTGGACCCGTTTCCTGTGTTCTTTTTTCCATATTACTGTCAGCTTATTGGTGCTTGGACAAAAAGAAATTACAGCACCACTATTGTATGCCAGAATAAATCTTATTAATGTTATATATAATGCTTTCATCTTGGGGAAAAAAAAGTCATAGTGTTCTGTGAGCTAAAGTAAAAAGACTGAAGGAAACAAGAACTAAGTCATTCAATCATATTTGTGTTTTTGTTTCACGTCTTAAATTATTTTCACCTCCTTTCACCTTTTTCATTTTTATGTCAGTGCATCATTTTTGGTGCTTTTTGCCCTGGAGGTATCAGTTCAGCTCCCCTTAACTTTACTTGAGTTGGCACCAGCATGTTTCCACCACAGGTATCACACTCCCTCAGGGCATCTGTCGTCATAGCGATGCAGAATAAACTATGTTCACATCACATTCGGTAGAACTGCAGCTGCAAACCAAGACCACAACGCTTTACATTTAACATTGTACACTACACTGTGACAAATAACAGGTTATTTAAGGTATGAATATAGTTGTTAACACTTCAAATAAATTAACAATTTATCAAGATTGAGCCAACGTGATGATTTGCTTTGAAGAATTAATTTTGCTTGTCCCATGTCACAATGCGGGACAAGCATTAGTATTAGTAGTATTTGTATTAGTACTACTGTATTGTACGACACACAGTATTAGCACAGTGATTCAGAAATAGAGCTGCACGACATATATCGACATCGCAATGTACATGCACGCAATAATCACATCGCAGGTCATGTGATTATTTTTATTTTATTCTTTTTTAAAAAATGTATTTGTCTTTTCATCTCCTGTTGTTTTTAACGGTAAAAGACTGGCAGCTAGGGTTGCCAGAATAATTCTATAAAAAAATATTTAAAACCGTAAACAGATTTACGAGAGTAACATTTGAAACATATACATTTAAGATAGAAATAAACCAGTGACTTTATTCGGAATTAATTATTAAATGGGAATAGTCATTTTCAACTGGAATTAGGTGTTTACATGGTCATCTTAAAGCGCAAGTAACCTTTATTTGAAATTAAACAGGAATAAAAACTAATATAAACAGTGCTAACGTGGTCTTGCAATTTAAATGGCATCACACCATTTTTCAATTTACAGTTTTATTTTCTCAAAACAATAGGAATAGTAATGGATTGGAATTATATAGCACTTTTTTGGCCACTCAAAGCACTTCACATTAGTGACCCATCATTCATTCACTCTCACATGCTCCCTCTGGTGGTGGTAAACTACATATGTAGACACAGACTGACAGAAGCATGGCAGGATGGTTGGTGGGATTCGCACCACCAACTCTTCAGTTACTGGACGACCCGCTCTACCAACTTAGCCCCTAATATATACATAATATCTACAAAAAAAATCTAGTTTTGTTAAACTACTCCTCCTGAAAAAAGTACAGCTGTATTCAATTTAATCAATAGTTAAAAAAAATATAAAAATCTTCTCAAATAAGCAACTTTGCATTGAATTTTCACTTACAGTTTTTTATGTTGCAATTTTACAACTTTTTTGCTGTCATTCTACTGTCATTTTTTTTTTTAATACCACATCTTTTACATTAAAAAGACGTCATGATTTAGTGCAAATTGTGACAATAATTGCTAATAATGTTCATAATCACATCTCATTTCTGTTTTTCATTCTGCACTTTCTGTAAATAAAAAGAAATTTTTTTTTGCTACTTAACTTTTTACTACTCAGTTATTAACACTTTAACATGACGTACCTTCACTTTTTTGCACCTCACTGTTTGTCTCTTTTACTTACATGTTGAATGATACTATTGTCACAAGGCTATTTCTCAATTAAGTACTTATTCTATTGTCATCTATCCTATTCTATTCTCATCTATTCTATTCTATTCTATTCTATTCTATTCTCATCTATTATATTGTATTCTAACAGATAAATATTTCTATTGCGATCATTATTTTGTCTGTAGTACCCAGCATTCCTTTCCCTCCTTCACATCCTGTCCTCTTATTCTGTCACTGTTTTGGAGCCTCTCTTTTCCTCCTCCTCCCTCACCCCCCTCCCTCCTCCTCCTCCTCCTCCTCCTCCTCCTCCTCCTCCTCCTCCTCCTCCTCCTCCTCCTCCTCCTTCCTTCTTAACCTGTCTAAAAAAAAAGTCCTCCTTCAACTTGACCTTCACAAGGAAGCACTAAATCACCAGAGGCCACTTCTGTCACAACCTTCAACCCTGCCACTAAAAGTATGTCCACACAAACACACACACACACACACACACACACACGGGTTGTGTATTTTGCATTATCCTGTCTATTGTATGTGCATGTTGCTCTTTGCAGTGTGTAGCATATGCGTGTGCACGTATATGTGTGTGTGTGTGTGTGTGCGGTGAGGTCCCATGGGGGCCTCAGAGGGTAAGTGGGTCTTTGTGAAGTAAAAGGTCTAAATAGGAACCCCAAACATACCCCGAGGGAAAGAAGACAGGTCCATACTGGCCTTCACACTAACACACAAACACACAACTTCTGTGTTGCTGCTGAGAACACACACAGAGCGCAGGGAGCTTTGCTATGCCGCACACATACTAAGGAGATCTGGGAAACACACACTGGTGGCTCTCTGGGTATTGACTTCCGCCCTTTAATAAGAGGACAACAGTAGTTACAAAAGAGGGATTACTGAGGCTTTACACACACAAAGTCTCCTCTGGAAAAACAAAAACTGTTTTCACGTACAAAAATTCAAAAGGATGGATCCTAAAAGACAATTCTCTTATCGTTTATTGCTGAGGTCTCAAAGTCATTTTCTTTCAGGGGTCACTATCCGTACATTTACATGGTGTTTTTTAATTCCAAATGAGTTATTCCAAATAAAGTAATTCAGAATTAAAAGTATTTCCTTCATGTTTACATGGACATGTTAATTCTGAATAAGCATTTACATGGGAAACGGGTGTATTCCACTGTAATTAATTTAGCTTTAAAGGAGTCATTCCACTAAAATAACTTTCACACACTCTTTTTGGAATCTGATGGGTCACCCTGAGTTACCAACACATGCTGCATTTGAAAGTGGTGTAATGTAACATGAAATAATGTAATGTAAAATATGAAGTTGCCATTATTCATAGGCATAATATCATTTTATTTACACATTAAATTGAGAAGAAAATATGGGGTCATTATATTTTGTAGGTTATTCTGTTTTTATTTTTTACTTGATATCATATTGTTCTGTATTTAATTTAGTTTATTGATCATCTTCAAAATAAACATGAGACAGACCTTCCAGGATTTCGTGATATTGCGATTTACAACTTCAACGCAACATATTTTTATTTTGGACATTACTTGATTATTAGAGTGAGTCAAAGTGCATACAATACACAATTCTTGATATATTTTTACATAGTTTTTTGTTTTGTATTGTTATTTGCACTTTCATTATTTTAGGAGAGCAATTTTCACTTTGAAATTCAGTATTGTGCAAGCAGCAATACAAAACAAAAATCTATACAAAAACATATCAAGAATTGTGCATTGTATGCCAGCCTATGTATCAGTCGACCCTTACTTATAAGTGCCTATCCTATATGGTAAATGGACTGTACTTATATAGTGCATTTTATACACCAGTGGGTGCCCAAAGCGCTTTACAATTCCTCACATTCACCCATTCTCACACACACACACACACATCAGTGCTGATACACTGGTGCTGCCTGACCCTACTGGGAGCAACACAGGGTTCAGTGTCTTGCCCAAGGACACTTCAACATGTGGACAGCCAGAGACAGCCGGGACGCGAACCGCCAACCCTTTGATCATTGGACGACCCGCTCTACCAGCTGAGCCTATACATTACTACAATTATAATTTTAAGAAAAGATTACAGAGGTCAGTATCTACATTCATTTTCATGTAAAAAAAAGAAAAAAAAAAGGACAAAGCAAACAATCAAACAATAAAATGTTCCAGCAGCAAAAAAGCAAAACCAGAGACAGATCATACTGAGCTATATTTGTTCATAATTGTATGTTTAACCGTTTTTTTTTTTTTTTTTAAAGGTTATGACATTTAAGCTCTTTTTAATCTCTTCAGACCAGAGGTGGGTCATTCCAGGTCCATCAAGTCAAAGACCTGCCATGTATTGGTTCAAACCTGTTCATTGAACTTTTGATGAGTACAATGTCTTATCGTGGTAAATGGATAATTAGTGGAATCACAGGTGTTCAATGAGCAAGTTTGAACCAATACTGGGTGCTCCAGTTTCCCCCATCACCCAAAAATATGCTTATTAGGGTAAGATCCTCCAGCCAGGTGATTCTGACCATTAGCTGTAACCCTACAGCTGGAGGTGGGTCCCCAGGCGCCGCCCATGGGTGCCCACTGCTCCTTACAGGTGCCCCAATGGTATCAAGGAAGGGTTAAATGCAGATGACACATTTCATTGTACAATGTATAATGACAAATAAGGTACTTTACCTTTAACCTTAATACATGGCAGGACTTTAATTTGATTGACCTGGACCTGCCCCCACCCCCACCCCCCCCCTGCTTCAGTCAGGCTTTTCCAAATGTTCACCCCACAGACTGAGATACACATGCTTTGTATGTGCATTGTATGTGGTATATGGAAGCTGAGTTAAAATGAGTTCCACAGCCTTGAATGTGGAAGTTCTGCACTCTACAAATTCATCCCACAGGCCTCATTGGAACCATTGGCGGGCTGCATTTGGCCCTCGGGCTGCATGTTTGAGACCCCTGCTTTATTCCATCCAATCACTTGTCTCTTTCCTTTCCCACACTCTGATCTCTACAAATGTCCTAACTAACTGCAGTTCTGACCCACTTCTCTGCTCCCTTTCTGTAATCCTCACATTAATTATTTACTCTGACTTCTCCTGCCTGGTTGAATATACGCGCGCACGCACACACACACACACACACACACACACACACACACGCAAATGCAGAGAAGTCGACGTGCAACGACTACACACTCATACGTTCTCAACAACCGAGTCAAAGTTCTTTTACAGCCAGGTTTGTGTAGAATGGGCCCTGCTTCAATCACCTGCCAAGTTGTCATTTTCTGGCAGACGGATGCAAAGATACTCTGGCAGAGTCAGAATCCTTGTCAAGACTAAACCTTGCTTCAATTATCATCATTTTCTGCATCAGATAGTGCTGCAAACAAAGGGAAACAAAGAGACAAAAGTGCTCTGCCAATCAAACCCTCAAAGGGAAACAACAGCCTCATAGTTGCAGGTGAAATTATCTCTGACCTAAATCTTAAGAGACAGAATCACTGCTGCCAATAGGATATTTTGCAGACTAACAGTATCTGCACAATCAATAAATAGCACCAGTTATCTGAACTGAAATCACTGAAATCTGAAGGAAACTGTTCTATAGTTTGTTCAGGTTGATTTTCAGTTTCATTGATTAAAAAGTGCTCAGTTCAACAGTTTCTGTGAGAGCCAAAGATCGTTCAGGCTATAGTCATGTTGTTTAGACCACAGGTGTCAAACATAAGGCCCGGGGGACAAATCTGGCCCATAGGATGAATATCAATGAAGATATTAAAGGTGTAAAAATGATTTGAATTCAGGTTCTACATTCAGAATAACTAGATCTTAATTGGGTGACAGCTGTAAATATGATCATAATTACCTATAAATGATGAAAACTGCAGATTTTAATGTAAAAAAAATATAATTACGTGAAAATCTTTATATTAACAAACCATCCTTTTACAAAAACCTGAATAAATATGAACCACCTGAAATATCTGAAGAGAAGTAAGTGTGATTTTACAAATATTCTGCCCGTTACTAAATGTTTTATGTGTATTTGTCATTTGCACACGTGCAGAAACACTTACATTTCAATAACAAACTGATAGACTGAGGAAGAAAATGGTTCAAATTGCACTTGTTTTTCTTAAGACGTGTCAAGTTGTTGATGTTATTCACATTTTGAGGGAAACATTATACATCTAAATATTATCATAGTGTCATTTTACACTTTTCACTGTTATTATTTCAGTGGTCTGTCTCTTTTCAGATCATATTGGGCTGAATGTGACCCCTGAAGTAAAATGAGTTTGACACCCCTAACATATGCATTTGACGTCTTGGTGTCCTGGTTCTTCTCTTATCATTATAAACTTGCTTCAGGTTGAGGATCCATGAAGTACAGATGCAAGGGTACAGGTATTCCACAGTTGGGTGTGTACCTCGGTTCTTGTGCCATGGTTTTTGGTTTGGTTTGTGTTTTGTGTGTAAAGAGAACAGTCTTATTTCTTCCAAATTCATTCATTCATTATCTGAACCCGCTTTATCCTCACTAGGGTCGCGGGGGTCACTGGGGGTCTAATCCAGCTACAATGGAAGGCGAAGGCGGGGTACACCCTGTATGAGACGCCAGTTCATCGCAGGGCTGAACATATATAGACAAACAATCACTCTCACATTCACACCTATGGACAATTTTAGATTAACCAATTAACCTATCAGTGCATGTGTTTGGATGGTGGGAGGAAACCGGAGTGCCCGGTGAAAACGGGGAGGACATGCAAACTCCACACAGAAAGGTCTGGTACGGGATTCGAACCAGGGTCCTTCTTGCTGTGAGGCACGAGTGCTAACCACTGCACCACCGTGCCGCCCTTCTTCCAAATTATATATTTTTATTTTGCTTGTCAAGAAAAACTAAACTTCCCAGTAGGAACAATTTCTATGACTGTACTGAATAGAATAAGCTTTTCTGTCCTGAACAATAGAACCTTTTCTAATTCCTTTACTTGGATACAGTTGTATAAAACACACACACACACACACGGCCCAGAGTTTTTCGTTTAAAATGAATTCATTCCTGTTCTGCATAGAAATGTAAAAGAAAACAGTGGTATAAAAACATCATGGTTACCTAAAGTACACATTTACTTGTAGTAGTGGGTCATGGTATTGTATCTGTGCCAGAGTCCTGTACCCAGTTGGTACCCTGCGTGTACTTAAAGATGAGGATGGAAAGTAACGAATTACATTTACTCACATTTCTGTAATTGTGTATTTTTTATGAGGATCTTGTAATTTTCAGAGTACTTTTTGAAATATGTAATTTTTACTTTTACTCAATTACATTTTGTACCAAGTATTTTACTTCCTTACATTTGAAACGCCTCATGTTACTGAGTACAATGTTGATAGTAGACAAAAAATATATTAAATTCGGGTGGAAAACCACTGTGACTTTCTGAATCTACACAATGGAAGATGGCTGTTACAGCTGAAGATGTGGATATCATGGAGCAGTGTTACATTCTGGACTCATAGCGTCTTGTTTTGTAAGTTTTCTGTCATTGTTAGTGTCTGGGCTTTTATTTTGTCATGTTGGTTCTCATTTTACTTCCTGTCCCGCCCCTTTAATTTAGCCTCATGTGGTTCACCTGTTTTGGGTCTTATATAAACTCCTCATGGCTCCTTGTCTGGTGTGAGTTTGTCTTTCTTTATGGAGCAAATAAGAACGGTCTTGTCCTCTCTGTGTATGACTTGGTTTGGTTCTCTGTTTTTTGTCTGCTGTCCATCTCCTGTCTGGTTTGTTGTTTGATTGCTGCCATCTGTTACCTGACCCTGCGCCTGTTCCTGGATAAGAGATTGCCTCACCCTCGCCAGCCCTGCTTTGGATTCTGTACGCCTGGACACTGGTAAAGAGTTTTGGATTTTCCCGCTTTTCATGGATTTCTGGCTTTTTCTCTCGCCTGTTTTTTGACCATCCTTTTTCCTTGACCCTCAGTTGCTGTCCTGTCACCTGACGGTTCCTCATTGAACAACCCAGGCTTCTGAGAAATACTGTTTTTCTAATAAAACCATTAAAATCGTTTTGCTTTTGGGTCCATCTGGTTTCTGAAGCTGTATCAAGGAGGAAGACCCAAATTCAAGACAGGAAATCCAAAAAATCCTTTGGCCCAACTTAAAGTAGCTATTTGTGTTCAAACACACAAAGGAACAATGTAATAATGCAATGTAAAATGTGCCCCCCCCGGCAGAACGGAGCTTTCAGCCGACAACAATTCTACATCAAATTAGCGACAGCATGTGTTTGTAATAGGGGTGTGATGAGACACTCAGCTCAGCTCATGACCCGAGACGAGACACGAGATTGGGTTCACGAAATCAAGACGAGATTTTAATAAAACGAAATGGACAACAGACTTTTATTTTACTGAGTTCCACATGTATGTTATAACTCTGTAAGCATTAACTTTTAATGAACTTCTTCCTCTACAAATTAAAACTAAAATAAAATGTTATAAAAGTTAAAATAAAATAAATAAAATGATATATTTCTCCTTTTTTCAAGTGCAGACAATATGTGAAAAACAAAAAGTTCTTCTCTGTCAATACAGAAATCTCGCCAAATTACATCGTGCAAAATCTCGTCACACAAGATCTCGTCTCAGGTAGGTGGTAGTTAGCACAAGTGTTTTGTCTGTTACATTCCAAATGGTTAAATTATCATTTGTTTTAAATATCCCATATAACAACCTTCCCATGTAAGCACAACATGCCGTGCCTTTATATTATTTTCACCCTGATCAAGCAAAGTAGACGAGGGAATGGAGATAAATACATACAAAAGTATTTATTGTGAATAGTTGGACCCTGTGGACAGTTTTTATTAGACTTTTTGGATCCTGTGGGCTCTTTATGTTGTGTGCTTTTTGTGTTTTTGAATACTTTAATTCTTGTTTAAATTTCTTTATTCTTATAAATGGTGTCAGGCTGGACAATAGGACTGAAAAAAGATTGTCCTTGTTTTCCTTGTGTAAAGGACCATGTTACTGAGCTCAGTGAGAGTGGATGTGCACTTTAATATGCTTCAAATATTGATTAAAACTTATTCATAACTCATCCTCTTTTTGCATCAGATAAATGAAAGTAACGAAGTAACTTGTCGTCAATTACATTTTAAATGAAGTCATTTTGTACTTTTACTCAAGTGCATTTTTAAATATGTACTTTTACTTTTATTTCGAGTAGAATTTAAACAAAGTAAATATACTATTACTCACTTTTTCACTATTTTTTTCCACCTCTGCTTAACCCTTGTGTTGTCCTCCAGGTAAAAGTGACCCAAAGGCCACAAATGTGCCTTTTCATATATATATGTACATATGGTGCCATCCCTTACTACATTTGTGACTCTGAAAACAGTAAGATATCATTGGGGGTGGAGTGAAGAGTCAATCTGTACTTTGGAATGTGAGTCTGTGAGACCCGATGGTAGAACACGGCCTGTGTGCTGTGTACGGAGGACAACATGAGGGTTAAAAGGACATAAAAGTTTGACAATGTGTTTAATCGTGGAGTGGGTCAAGTTGTGGATGTTATGTACAGAGGTATGAGTGAATGCAGGTGTGGAAAAGTGATGGAAATTTGCAGGTGATGATGTGTGGCTAGAGAGAGAGAGAGAAAGAGAGAGAGAGAGAGAGAGAGAGAGAGAGAGAGACAGAAAGAGAGAGAAACACAGAGAGAGAGAGAGACAGAGAGAAACACAGAGTGAGAGAGAGAGAGAATAACAGAGAGAGAGACACCGAGAGAGAGAGAGAGAGAGAGAGAGACACACACACAGAGAGAGAGAGAGAGAGACAGTGAGAGAGAAACACAGAGTGAGAGAGAGAGAGGAGAGAGAGAGAGAGACAGAAACACAGAGAGAGAGAAACACAGAGTGAGAGAGAGAGAGAGACAGAAACACAGAGAGAGAGAAACACAGAGTGAGAGAGAGAGAGAGAGAGAGAGAGAGAGACCTTTCACCACCAATGCAAATCAATTATAGAACTGAAATGTTTTAATTATATTTAATTCAGTTGTTTTATCCTACATTTTACTCATGTTTTAGATGTAAAGCACTTTGGTCATCTTATATGTTATTCTAAAATGCTATATAAACTTTGATTGATTGAAATCCCGTGGTTCACAAAGGTGGATTGTGGCCATGAACCAATCAGTTGATGGTTTTCCTGAGCACCACTGCAGTCCTCCTGAACATAGTGGACAATGATCCGTAAAGACCCAAACATCCACCATTGACCAAACGCATCCAGTGTTCTGAACTGTTGATCCATTAATCCTATCAATGCATATAAATAATTGGTATAAAATACAGTTATTCTTATTTTCATGATAATCAGATATAACCCATTTGGGTGTTAAGAGGCTCCGTAATTACTGTGGAAACACTGCACGGATTCACCAGTAAAACCCATGCAGTTTGATCAATGACAGTGGATGGAGACACTGGGTTTATGTTCAGTAAATCATATACTTAACTGAAAAAGTCACCTTTTCTTCAATAACCTTTGAATTTACTCTGAGTTTCTATGATCCATTAAATATAACCTATGAAATATATGACGATACATTATTTTTTATTGGGAAAACTGCAAATTTCAAAGGATAATAGTATAATAATATGTGGCAAATCACTAAGAAAAGGTTAAAATGACAGAAAAAACACTAAATAACACTAAAGTCACAGTAGGTCCTTATGGGTAAATATTTCTAAATTCCAATATCTGCAATAGACAGGGTTTTACATACAGTACATATTCTTATTCAAATCAAACCAAAACTACTTTCTGAGAAAGTCAAGCAACCGAACCACTTTTTCACAACAGCCCCGGTATAAATCAAACTGTTTTGTTTTTTTTTGCTGTATTTCATCTCATTTCTCATCCACATTTTCTTGCTCTCCTCGCTCTGCTGTGTCCTGAAAACCTTTTGAAAATGCAGTATTTAAAAACACAGAGGAACGGTCGTATTGATTTTACAACCACGCATGTCTTAAACAGGAGGGCCTGGTTTTTCTGGGGGTCTGGATTTGCAAAAGACCTGGCCAGGTCTCACACAGAGACGAGCGAGGAGCTGCTGCTATGAAGCCCAGACGGCTGTACGTGAGCCAAAAACAGGGAGGGAGGGGTGGAGGAGGAAGAAGAGGGAGGAAGACTCCAGGAGGTATCTGACACAATCATGGAATAAAGTTGTTTATGCTCTCATATATTTACTACTTTATCAAATCTTACTTATGCAGTCAATGAATATCCCTAAATGATGTTTTTCCCCACATTTAATTAACACTTAATGAACATGTGTTTGTGTGTTTGGCACAGATTTGGGGGTTTTCTCGGTATGTCTGGCAAACGTATTGTCTGGATGAGACCCAGGCTGCTTCTGCTGCTGCTGCTGGGAATCACAAATCACTGCACTCTGGAGACCTGCACACGTATGCAAACACCGCCGCTGTTCGTGTGGAAACTCCATCTGCAGGCGTGATAGATCATGCCCTGAAATAATGGCACTGGTCTTTATAGGTCAGAACAGCAGTTTGGGGTTGAATGGGTCTGAGCTGCAGGTGTGCAGGTTCACAGTTTGACTCTGAAAGGACAAAACACTGGGATTTTCGACTGTTTTCCAACAGTTGGATTTCGTTTTACGATGTGGACTTAACCCTTTGATGCATGAGATATAAGCATGTTAGTGAAGATTTTATTTCCTAAGTGTTTTTATTCTTCTTTAGGCATGAAAAATGCTATGAGTTTGAAATCCTTTTAATGAACCTATTTATTATTGAGTTACACAAATGTCCACTCAGCTGGACGATATATCTTTAAGCTTTGAAGCAAAGAAATTTGTATTTAAAACGCAAGCACTTTTTGTTTAAGAAGACTGTTAATTACAGTCTAATAACAACAAGCAATTGATTTACAGGTAAATATGTTAGTGCAGATCAGGTATTAAGAACAGATCAGTTACAGTAATGATATGAACTGACTGATATGGAACTAAAAGAACAAAAACCATGAATATACAAGAGAATAAAGTGTAGAAGGAGTGAACAGTATGCATTAAAGGGTTGTTGAGCCGCATTTTGTAATAAAAGTCCAAAAATATAATAACTTTTTCATTTAATTTTGTAATAAACTGCTAGATTTTTTAATACATTTTGCCGCATTATGTAATAATTTATTCCATTTTGCAGCAGCAGGTGCTTTGGTGGTGTGGTATTAAAACTAAAGGAGCTGTTTGGGAAACATTCCAAATGGTTTATGGTTTGGCTGGTAATTAGACATATTAGACAATATGGACAATTTGAAATTACAGAAATATTTTGGATATAGAAATAATGATGTTTGTTTAGCCTTTTGAGACAATTTCATATTGGTTTAAAATTAATCTTCGTGGATAAATGATCTGGTCACAGCAGCTCTGTAAACAAACAGAAGACACGTACGTTGTTTAACCTCTTAAACCCCAAGGGGGTTTTCTGGCAAATTCTGCCCAAAAGATAAGATAAGATATTCCTTTATTAGTCCCACTAGGGGAAATTCCAGGTTTACAGCAACACAGAATAGAGCAGCACAGCAACAAAAATGTTATTAAAAAAAACTATCAAATTCTATTTACACCATATACACTATTTACACTATATGCACTATTTACACCATATACACTATTTACACTATATGCACTATTTACACCATATACACTATTTACACTATATGCACTATTTACACTATATGCACTATTTACACCATATACACTATTTACACTATATGCACTATTTACACTATATGCACTATTTACACCATATACACTATTTACACTATATGCACTATTTACACCATATACACTATTTACACTATATGCACTATTTACACTATATGCACTATTTACACTATATACACTATTTACACTATATGCACTATTTACACTATATACACTATTTACACTATATACACTATTTACACTATATGCACTATTTACACTATATACACTATTTACACTATATGCACTATTTACACTATATACACTATTTACACCATACGCACTATTTACACCATATACACTATTTACACCATACGCACTATTTACACCATATTCACTATTTACACCATACGCACTATTTACACTATATGCACTATTTACACTATATGCACTATTTACACTATATACACTATTTACACTATATGCACTATTTACACTATATACACTATTTACACTATATGCACTATTTACACTATATACACTATTTACACCATACGCACTATTTACACCATATACACTATTTACACTATATGCACTATTTACACTATATACACTATTTACACTATATGCACTATTTACACTATATGCACTATTTACACCATACGCACTATTTACACCATATACACTATTTACACCATACGCACTATTTACACCATATACACTATTTACACCATACGCACTATTTACACTATACGCACTATTTACACTATATGCACTATTTACACTATATACACTATTTACACTATATACACTATTTACACTATATACACTATTTACACTATATGCACTATTTACACTATATACACTATTTACACTATATGCACTATTTACACTATATACACTATTTACACCATACGCACTATTTACACCATATACACTATTTACACCATACGCACTATTTACACCATATACACTATTTACACCATACGCACTATTTACACCATACGCACTATTTACACTATATGCACTATTTACACTATATGCACTATTTACACTATATGCACTATTTACACTATATGCACTATTTACACTATATACACTATTTACACTATATGCACTATTTACACTATATACACTATTTACACCATACGCACTATTTACACCATATACACTATTTACACTATATGCACTATTTACACTATATACACTATTTACACTATATGCACTATTTACACTATATACACTATTTACACTATATACACTATTTACACTATATACACTATTTACACTATATACACTATTTACACTATATGCACTATTTACACTATATACACTATTTACACTATATGCACTATTTACACTATATACACTATTTACACCATACGCACTATTTACACCATATACACTATTTACACCATACGCACTATTTACACCATATACACTATTTACACCATACGCACTATTTACACTATATGCACTATTTACACTATATGCACTATTTACACTATATACACTATTTACACTATACGCACTATTTACACTATATACACTATTTACACTATATGCACTATTTACACTATATACACTATTTACACCATACGCACTATTTACACCATATACACTATTTACACTATATGCACTATTTACACTATATACACTATTTACACTATATGCACTATTTACACTATATGCACTATTTACACCATACGCACTATTTACACCATATACACTATTTACACCATACGCACTATTTACACCATATACACTATTTACACCATACGCACTATTTACACTATATGCACTATTTACACTATATGCACTATTTACACTATATACACTATTTACACCATACGCACTATTTACACCATATACACTATTTACACTATATGCACTATTTACACTATATACACTATTTACACTATATGCACTATTTACACTATATGCACTATTTACACCATACGCACTATTTACACCATATACACTATTTACACCATACGCACTATTTACACCATATACACTATTTACACCATACGCACTATTTACACTATATGCACTATTTACACTATATGCACTATTTACACTATATACACTATTTACACTATATACACTATTTACACTATATACACTATTTACACCATACGCACTATTTACACCATATACACTATTTACACCATATACACTATTTACACCATACGCACTATTTACACCATATACACTATTTACACCATACGCACTATTTACACTATATGCACTATTTACACTATATGCACTATTTACACTATATACACTATTTACACCATACGCACTATTTACACTATACACACTATTTACACTATATGCACTATTTACACTATATGCACTATTTACACTATATACACTACTTACACTATATACACTATTTACACTATATACACTATTTACACTATATGCACTATTTACACTATATGCACTATTTACACTATATACACTATTTACACCATACGCACTATTTACACTATACACACTATTTACACTATATGCACTATTTACACTATATGCACTATTTACACTATATACACTACTTACACTATATACACTATTTACACTATATACACTATTTACACTATATGCACTATTTACACTATATGCACTATTTACACTATATACACTATTTACACCATACGCACTATTTACACTATACACACTATTTACACTATACGCACTATTTACACTATATGCACTATTTACACTATATACACTACTTACACTATATACACTATTTACACTATATACACTATTTACACTATACACACTATTTACACTATATGCACTATTTACACTATATGCACTATTTACACTATATACACTACTTACACTATATACACTATTTACACTATATGCACTATTTACACTATATACACTATTTACACCATACGCACTATTTACACTATACACACTATTTACACTATATGCACTATTTACACTATATACACTATTTACACTATATACACTATTTATACTATATACACTATTTACACTATATACACTATTTACACTATTGCACATGGCATTGATTAATTGCACTGTATATGACTGTTAATGGTACATTGTTGTGGATCCTGACAGCTGCAGGAAGGAAGGATGCATGCCCAAATTAAAGTAAAATACAATTAACCAACAATAAAGTATGCTTTAGAAGTGTTATTACGTAATGCACCATGTTATTACATTTTCTAGAGAATAAAAAAGTTGCAAGTGCATTTTGTAATAATCTTCTCAAAATGTAATAATTTATCACATAATGCGGCGAAATTTATTACAACATGCGGCTTTATTACAATGAAATGAAATGAAAAAGTTGTTACATTTTGGACGTTTATTACAAAATGTAGCTCAACAGGGTTAATAAGTATGTTTTCAGTGAATAGCAATAAATAGTTTTCGTAGAGTAAAGCACGACAGGTATTCCTCAGAAAGAAAATCAAACAATAATATCCAACATTTCCATCAAAATCTAAGCTGGACATAGGATTGTGGACATATGAATAGACTTCATGTTAATGGTTTAATATATGAAAAAGATGAACAATAGTATAAGAGTTGAAGGTCTTGTTCAGTTTAGGTCAGTTTAATTTTATTTTAAGCACACAAAATCATGAAAAAATATCAAGGCATCGTTCAAAATGGTCAACAAAAAAATGTTTTACACTCGAAAAACGAGTGGGAAGAATTAAAAGTTGTAAACTCCCACCTTCTTTTTTTACAAACTAATAATCCAATATATTCTGCGTTCCTATGCTTAAACACTTTTATGTCCATTAACACAAAGCGTCCATACAAACCACCTCACACAATCTGATTTGTATGATCAACTATAAAGTATATTTCTATTCACTTTACATTTATTCCAAATACAGTATGTAATAAATATTGTGACTTGTTTAAAGGTTGAATGAACTTTCCAACATTTATGACACTTATGGAAGTAGTTGAAGCTCAAATGAGAGTGGGTTTGAAAGCGTTTCACATTCACTTTAATACGAAATCAACTGGAAAAAGCTTAATATTTGAAAATGTTATCTATCAATAAGAATGAAAAAGTTTAATTACGTCAGCTCTTTATTAACACAACTTACAGAACACAGTGAATGGGTTAAAAAAAACCAAAAAAAAAAAACCTACCTATTCTTCTAAAGCAGGTCACATTTTCAAAATGAGGAGAAAACCCAGCCTCTTGGATATCACACAGTTTAATTCATATCCTGTCTCACTGCTTCGTCATTTGTGCCATGCTACCATCTACCCCTCTGCAGCATTTCCTCTTTTTTATTATCCACCTCACACATTATTTCAGTGAAGGCTGCCCTGCACTTATGGTTCTGCAGCAGTTTTTTTTTCCCCTGATGCCCTTCACATCTCTTGGGGAAAGTGGGCTGTGTGAACAGATCAGCACCTCATTAGAGAAAACACAGCACCCCAAGGACTACAGGACACATTCGTAAACACACACACACACACACACACACACACACCATTCACTTGACGCCTTCAACAAAGGTGATGGAGGAAGAAAAAGAGGATATTTTTTATGCTCATGTAGCAGGTGAAGGAAACCAGTGACTCACATCTTTTCTTTCCTTAAAATGTTTCCTGCTAAAACTGCTTGTCCTTAAAAGGCTAATACACACACACACACACACACACACACACACACAGGGCAGTGAAACATGCTGACACACACATAATAACACTTAAGGTCACACAATAATGATGAAAACATCTAAACCTGCAGGAGGAGGGAAGTAACCAAGTATAAACCCTATGGTAGTGAACTTAACTCTTTATGAACCCTGGTCACTACAGTGGACACTTATTCCACAGCTGTTTTGTTGGTTATACATAATCCAATTAAAATCATATCATTACTCTAGTGTTTGGTGTTCTGGATGAACTGGTCTTTTTGCATGAACTAATAACTAGAGTATGTTAAAATGTGTAACATTAGATTAGGTGAATTATTAAAAAAAAAAAAAAATTACTTTCTGATAAATGCATGATTCTTTATTCAAAAATGAACCCTCCTGTTATGTTCATTTGTTAGGAACAGTAATTGTGTTCTTGGGTTAATTTAACCCGGTGCATGTTTAATTATCCAAAAGATGTCCAAAACAAAACAAACCAAAATTCTGTTAATATTTCATTAGAAAATGAGTTTGAGACCCCTGACCTAAACTATTCAACTTAAAATTGCCCATAGATATGAATGGTTCTGTATATATCATATTATATGATACAGTTGGAATACGTTCCAGGCTCCGTGCAACCCTAATGAGGATTAAGAGGTTCACACAGTAAATAAATAAACAGCAAAACATTATACAAGTTGGAACAGGAGGGAACTGCAAACAAACATGTTTTATATTCTTAAATAAATAAACTTCCAGCTTCTTTTCATACATTCCCGAACCTGTACTTTTCCATTTTTACTGCAGAGAAGAAGTTGAATCAAGGACTGTGCTTTTTTTTTTTTGTCTTACATGTAGTATCTAAACATCTACTAGAGTACAGAATGTGTGGGCATTTGATAACCTCTGACCTGCAGTAAACAAAACAAAACAACACACACATATTGTATCTTCATGGAGTTCATTTTTTGCTTAGTTTTAGGTCCAGTTATTTGCATATTTGGACCCTAATAGTTACAAAAGTTTGAATTGATGACCGTTTGACTGATGGTTGACCGCATCGACATAATTTTCTGTCGATTAAAAAGAAAAAAAAACCAAAAAACAGGCTGCATCAGTCATTCCACTGCGCAAACTCTAACATTGTAGTGTAGGTTATAAAGAGGAAGCTTTATGATCTCTCAATAACATATATTTAAAAATGATGAATTTGAGCATTAGTAATACAAGACGGAATTTATTAATAACAAGCTCAATGATTCTATGTGGTATGACCATTTCGCGACAGTTTTGATCATTTGCTGAAGAACTGTCCATTGTAGTGACCAGGATGCATCCAAGGGTTAAAATGCATAATAAACAAATAAATAAAAAGAAACAAAATAACAAGTGTCACCAAGCATAACAAACCTTGCCCCCTCACAAGCATTTTACCGCATTTGCCTTATCCGTTAACATTGCAAAAGCACTTTTTTTTTTTTTTTTACTGTGACCTTGACCTTTGACCTACATTCACCAAAATGCAATGGGATCTATTTTAGACCACCTCACACCTTTCCTGATAATTTCATGGAACTTGGTTCAGTAGTTTTTATGTCAAGTTGCTGACAAACAGACAAGCAAAAAAAACAAAAAACAAACTAGATCACTCCTACAGCACAGACCTCTGTGAAGCAGCACAAGGTTTGGATCTGGATGTTCGTAACCTATTAGTAAACTAGTGTTCCTTGTTCTCTAGCAATTTATTTTATCAGTCATTAGTAATCCATTAGAGGGTTTAAAAATATTAAAAGAAATCCTCAATCCCATTTTTGAGACAACGTATGATGTCACTTTGACGTTATACGACTTCGCACAACAGCCACATTTCACATGTTAAATCTAATGTTAAATATAAAGCACAAGATATTGTTAGATTTAACAAAATATGTCAATGACCTTACTTTAACTCAGGGGTCTCAAACTTATTTTCTTCAAGGGCCACATTCAGCCTGATTTGATCTCCAGTGGCTGAACTAGTAAAATAATAGCACAGTAAACTATAAATAAATAATTAGAATTCAAAATTTTTGTCTTTTTTTTAGTGCAAATCCCCCCTAAGTTGTAAAAATATTTATTTTAATAAACTATCCAAATGCAAAATATGTGAATAAACTGATTAAAGTGACATTTCATCATGAAAATAAGAACAATTTTAACAACTTTCTGACCGTATTATGGATCAGTCATACAAAGACACTAAACTCTTTGTAACGGAAGCAGAAAATGGTTCAAATTCTACTTAATTTTCTTTAGACATTCAAAGTTGTTCATATTTGCTCAAATTATTCACATTTTATTGTTACAAGATAGTTTGTAAATGTAAATATTCTATAAATTTAGTTTATTTTTTCCACTAAAACAAAGATAACATTTTTGAAGTGATCATCCTTTATAGACAGAGAAAAAACTGAGAAGAAAATGTAGTCCTTTTTTTTTTTTATGTTATTATGCTTTTACTCCCAGGGGCCGCATCGGAACGTTCGGTGGGCCGCATTTGGCACCCGGCCGAATGTTTGAGACCCCTGCTTTAAGGTAATCGAGCCTATCAGTGTTAACTCATCTGTGTCTGAAGGTAAGATGAAGTGAACGCGCAAAAAAACAAACAAACCACCTGATATTATCTTGTCTGGATTCTGAGATATCACCACTTATGTGTTTGACCTTTGACCTTTATAGCTCAAAATGTGATGGTTTCCTCCTTGATGCATTAACAATAATGAAAATAAGTTTTGGAGTTATCAGACAGACAAAACGCACAGTAAAACATAACCTCCTTTGCAGAGGTAATAAAAAACAGTTCCCCTCTCCCATTTTGGGGTGTGGCATAAAAAACACAAAAAAACCAAAATACCACTCCTTTAATATTAACTTATCCTTTTTTTTCTTGGAGGCTTACTCTAACCACATCATGCAAAAACTTGACTGTGAAGTTAAAGCAGCTCTTGATCTTCAAATGCCGTGATTTAAATCAATGTTCCACCTCTTTGCCACATATACCCATGTTGATTTAAGTATGCCAGAGCACACGCACACACACACACACACACACACACACACACACACACACACACACACACCTACATGTACACACATCTGTTTATACTGCATCGCCTGCAGCTACACATGACCTGGTCTTGGCGCTAGTGCTAAATTCAAAAGCACATTTTGGGTGATGTCATGCTTTTGGCTGTATTCTGCTAATGCACACCAACATAAACTCAGACATCAGACACACACACACACACATACACACATACACATAGATGCCCACAGAAACGCACACAACTGGCACCAAAGACAAAGGACATACTAACAGATCTCATGTAATGCGCAAAGACAGCTGACCTGGATTCGACAGTTTATTCTTGCTGCCACCTACAAAGTAGACCCAAAGGCATGTAGCTTATACTAACCACTTCCAACAAGACAGGAGATACACATCCAAAGTGAGGAAAAGGTGTGTTGACAAGTCAAATATTCATAAACCAAAGCTTAGATAATAGCAATAAATCAGGTTTAACAATGAGAATGATCGTAGTTTTACACAGATGTTAATATATATATATATATATATATAATATATATATATATATATATATATATATATATATATATATATATATATATATATATATATATATATATATATATATATATATATATTTTTTTTTTTTTTTTTTTTTTTTTTTTTAATATGTAAACGTGATAACAGACTGATCCAAAACAGACACTTCTACCAAACTATGAGGGTGTGAAGGTTTGGGAGGATTTCAGAGCAAGAAGTGACATGTTAGTTTTATATGTCTGTGGAATTTTATGTGTATCATCACCAGCATTGATGTGTTTCATCATAAAGTTCATGTTATAAAGTGCACAATAGTAAATATAACTTTCACTTTCATCAGTTGTGGGCAGACGTACTCTTGGGAAACACAAAAATGGCCATGCAATGTTTGAGACAAATTCCAAAAAATAATTGCATTCTGTGTTGTTGTTTTTTTGTTTTTTTTTATAAATAACAGTAGCTTTTCCCTTAAACCCACTTTTATTAGTCTCCGGTACATTTATTTGTGTATTTGGATTAGAACAGCTCATAAAGTTTGATTTTCCATGATCCAGGTTCTACATTACACAGTTTTCTTCATATTAATTTTTGACAAATATCAAGTGGATTTCTATAACTCATTTTAATTTCTTCTTAATTTGTTGTCATTGTATTTGGACATACAAAGTCAAAGCATCCGTCAGTACCAACATACTGAAAATATGTACAAATTTGGAGCTAATTAGCTAAAATCTTCAGTTATTGATTGAATGGGACAGAGCAGAACAGCCAATAACCTGGAGGGGGTGTGGCCTGAAGTGGCTCATGTGCATTTAAAGGGCCAGCGCTTTTGGTGTCATTACTAAAATAAATATAGTTGAAGATGGACCTGTGGGATTGAATTAATGAAGAATTCATATCAAGCAGAGCACAGGGAGATGTTTTAAAAATGTATAATTCCATTTAAAAAAAAAGCTAAATATCTCTTCTTTAAATGAAAATGTGCCAATAACAGCTCTTAGTTGTCCTTAACTGGCTCATAAAAAAATGCCTAAGTGCGAGGTTAATCATACTGATTAGTCCTGGAAAACCCCTAATGGAGATCATTTTCTGAAAGGTTATGACAAATCACATTTATGAATTCCAAGGTATAACTTAACATAATGACCTGACTTTATTCTGATCAGGGACAGTGTTTATCTTAATGGTGGAAAGAGCTGCTGTAGTTTAACATTATCAATATTTATCACAGCTATAGAAGTCACTCTAATAGTGAAACACATAATGAAAGAAGAGGGTAGATGCAATTAATTGTGAGGTGATGAGTGCTCAGACACGCTTACAGCCCAAAAAGGAAAGGAAATAGACCAAAACTAGATGGCAAGGAGCCAAAACCACACCAGATCCCCAGACCCCCAGACCCACAGACCCATGGAGCTCAGTTAAAAAAACATTCCCCAGATACGTTAGTGGTCTGTGTATATTTGAGTATTTGGATTTTCCATTTATGAATGGGAATTAAATTTTATTTTTAAATGACTGGTTTATTTGGCTTTGGTTTTGAAGCACAAAACCAACAATTGAATAAATGATGCTGCATTTTCCTTTCATTTTATTTCACTTCACAAAAAGAAATTCAAAGTCAACAAAAATGAAAAAAAAAAACAAAAAAAAACAAAAAAAAAACAGACCGAAAACAAGCATGATTCATATTCACGCTGAAAATCCTCTCCCACCTCCGCTTTCCACTGAAACACGCGCAGAGATTTTTGCGACGATGACAGGCCTTGTTTCACCCATTCTAAAACAATTTCCGAATACGACTCCAAAGACATCATTCTTGGTTATTATTCTCACATTATTCGTGTTTTATTACAGTCTAAATGGCAGCTGCCGGTGTGAGAATATGAATATTGCTTGTTTTTGGTCCATTTTTTAAAAATCTTTGTTGACTTTGAATTTCATTTTGTAAAGTGAAATAAAAAAAAAATAAAAAAATGAAAAATACTACATAATTCAATTATTGGTTTTATGCTTCAAAATGAAAGTCAAATAAACCAGTGTTTTTTTTGTTTTTTTTAATTCCCATTTATAAACGGAAAATCCAAATACCAAAACATACACGGACTGTCTTTAAACACACATTCACAGATTAATCCATAAATCTACTTCTCCATTACAGAGACGTTGTGCTCAAACCAAAATCAAGTGTGTCATAAACCCAAGTACACAATGGATCTGCCCACAGGATGCCAACTGTATGAGACATCAGTGTTTCCTGGTGGCATCACTGTTTTCTGAGCCCAAATGTAAAGTGATAGGAGTGTAGTGGGCAGGTGTGAAAAGACAAAACATAACATTTCCACACAATCACATGTACAATGAATAAGGAGAGAAACAGACGAGCAGATTTAAAGATCATCTACTGATATATTTATATTTATGGTGAATAGATCAATTGTAGAAGCCTCAGAAGTACTTGTGTTTCAAAAAAATTCAGTTAAGTAGATATTGATTAATACTGACTATTAATTTTAGATTAATGAGGCTACTTCTTTAAAAATTTGACACACTTTGCAAACTGAGTTGACATAGAACCAAGGAAAGGGCACAGAGTTCTGGAGCTTAAAAACTACGTCTGTTTTCATATTTAATTCATTGGATAAAAACAGAACCAGACCACAGTGAGGTTTAAAGTGCAGGTTTTTGGTCTGAATCTGACTGAACCATGGACATAGTTAGCACTGGTCTGCATGTAAAATGCTTCTGGAATAAAACTAATGAAAATTAAAGAAAACTCTAGTCTTAAATGTTGGTTGGCTCAAGTTTCCAAGATAAGTCTGGGGTCAAAATGTAAAATTCTTAGAATTAACAAGAGAGTGAACAGGAGACCCCTCTGTCCCACTACCCATCAGGAACTCGGACTCACTATCTACATTTAAATCCTTTGTTAAAACTCATCTTTTCAAACTGGCTTTCACTTAATTAAATTTTTTATTTAAATTAAATTTTTTTTTTTAAATTATTCATATTTTATTTCATCTCATCTTATTTTACATGTTTAATTAATTTTAATCCATTACTTGTAAAGCATATTTGAGTGTCCAAAAAGCACTATATAAGTTTGAGGTATTATTATTATTGTTATTGTTATTATTAATATTAAGAGAATAGGTTTTAGTCCAAAGGAATATTGGTGTCAGATCCACTTTAAAACACTGTCTGCACATTATGATCCATTCACTTTACAGGTTCTTTTTAGTGAAATATTTACTAATCCATTATATACATGTACATAAACCACCATATATGTGGAATAACACACCATCATATATATTAAAAACATGAACTAACCAGCACTAAAGTCTTTTTCTTTCATCGTATTAAAGTATGTAAGATTTAGCTCATTTAATGTCTGAAGCAGATACTTTCTAAAAAAGGAAAAGAAGGAAAACTATCAGAAGACAGGAAGTGACAGTGAGCTGAATAAACATGTGCACATCTGTCTTTAAACCCATCAATGTCAACTACAGGAAGACACAGTCCATGCAGGCGATGACGACACGACAGACATATATCATACAAAATTGTTCAGTCCATTGTCAAAACAGGAGAAAAACTGACAGGACAAAATGTACACAATGTAAAAAAAAAATTGAAAAAAAGGAAGAAAAAAAAAAACCCATAAACCTTAGTTCAGACTTGTCCTGTGAAAAGTAAATCACAAACAGGCCTTTAAACTTTTTAGATACATTCACCCTGACCCTGCACAGGAAGTGGGTCACTGGTAACAACTTTAAAAAATGAACATGTACAAAAGCAAATAACAGAAAATTAACAACTGGTTCCTTTCATTTCAACTCTTTTGTTTGGATCTCAATAAGCTTTGGTTTAATGAACAACAATTTGGACCTTATTTCAGTGATAAAACAAAAAAGTCATTTTTACCATCATTTATAAATGCTCAGATGTATCTTACAGTTATTTTGCATTACCACTAGACTTGAGCGATAACCCAAACATTTACCATTATTGACATTTACTACAATAACTGCCACAGTTTTGCCCATGACATTAAATTCGGTACCTTGATTTAAAAAATGTTTTAAAAAATGTCTATTTTGACTGTGTGTGTGTTGGTACGATATGTTCAGTCCTCTTTAAGACTGTGCGGAGCGTGTGCAGTCACATGACTCCACCCACCCAGTCACATGACTCCACCCACCCAGTCACATGACTCCACTCAATCAGTCTGAACAGGAAGGAAAACAGATGATGAGGAAATGACTGATGGTTCAAACGCAGAAGCGGCTGAAACAGACGTCGACCAAGGAACACAAGCCCTGTTGTACTTGTTCGGAAAAGAAATTTGACATTTGTCCCATAAAGTTTTTCATCTCTAAGGGGGGGGGGGGTTGGGGGCACAGACTGCACTGCCCTGTTACCACATCAGAGGATTAAAAGACACAAACTAACCCAGAGTTATGGACCAAGGCATGCCCCCCCCCCCCACTGCAATGTGTGTGTGGTCCCCCCCCCCCCCCCCATTTATTGTGCATTTATCATTATGGGCGTAAAACTGCCCAATTTATCACGATATTAATTTCAAGTCATATCGCCCAGGCCTACTTTCCACTAGTATTGGCTCTACCCGGATTCTATCTGGTCCCATAGTACCTGGTCCTCGATTTTTAATTCAATTCAATTCAATTCAATTTTATTTATAAAGCCCCAAATCACAACAAAGTCGTCTCACAGTGTTTTCTTGTAAAGCCCTATCAACTACAGAAATAGATAAAAAGTCCCAAGCACACCCTGTCCTTAGACCCTCCTTCTCGGCAAGAAAAACTCCAAAACCTAGTGGGGAAAAAAGAAGAAATCATGAGGAGAACCACCCTAAAGGTTCTAGGTGATACTATAACATGCCATGTAAACAGTGTAGATACTGATTGGAGCTAGTTGTCTCTGCGTCACTACATTATCAATGTGTGACTGCCATGCAATATGTGACAGGGACGTGCCAATGCAAATTAGCCTTCTGGCTACAATTGGGTGCATTTACAGAAATGTTCATTAACGCACATTGTAAATGGTAAGTGGACTCTGCACTTATCCACCTTCATAGTGCTCAAAGCGCTTTACATTAGCCTCACATTCACCCATTCACACACACCAGTAGGCGGCTGCTGCCATTCAAAGGTTCTGTCAGGCCTACTGGGAGTCCGTATAAGCCAGGGTTCAGTGTCTTTGCCCAAGGACACATCGATATGTGGACAGTCAGAGCCAGGACACGAACCTCCAACCCTTCAGTCATTGGACGACCCACTCTCCCAACTGAGTCACAGCCGCCCTAGATTTACACTCTATACCAAATTAAATTAAATTAAATTCAAATGAAATGACCTGGCATTTTAAAAAAAATAAAATAGATTCAGAGTTCCATTAAACCAACCAGTAAATTAAATTCAGTCTGCAACACAATGATGTCAGTCTGCAAAGCTACACCATGGTCAGTCGTGGATGTTGCGACATTTCTGTCTTTGGTGACTGACTTAAAAAGATAGTGACAGTGTCCCTGTGCTCATCTGGACCTCACAGCTGTGATGTCTTGCTATCAACAAAAGGGTGGTATTAAATAGATAATAAAATCAGAATTGAAATCTGTTGAGAATTGAGGGAGGAGAAGCCATTTTAGTGACAGACTGGAAAAATATACAAAGTTGTAAATAAATTGTTTACAATTTTAAATTTCGACATAGTGATGTTTTGTGCCTAAAGCTTAGATCTATCTAATCAATCAATCACAATTAAAATCCGTTAAAAATTGAGGGAGGAGAAGCAATTTTAGTCAATTGTGGACAATAGCTCATCGCGACTTCGTCCGGATGAGCTAAAAATCAGTCCAAGCTTAGCATTTGTATGGAAATTCTCTCAAGGTATAGTATGTTGCCCCAAAGTAGAATTGAGTAGAACCGATTCCATGTAGTGGTAAAGTGTAGTTTTATATGACAATATATATCAATCAGTTAAATATTACCAGATACCAAGAGTTATTTTTCCAGTTTCAATAATTCTTTAAATCTCAGTTATTTGGAATTATTTCAGCTACAGGAAGGAAGATACTCAAATGTGTGTTCTGTGTCGATAGCACCTTCCATCTGTTGCCACTAATTTGTTTGACCATATACATTGGCACCACACAGTTATTATATCCTCCTGAGTATTTTTTCACATCACAATATGTATCGCTGGGTTAAACAAAAATTTGCAGCGCCATTTTTTTCCAAGTCCATGCAGCCGTAATTTTTTTGTTTCTAGAGACATGTAGCCCGGATGTACAAAAATAACTTTAGTGGGAAATCTATAAGCTGTAGTAGATATGAAGTATAAAATCAAATCTGTATAAAATGATGCTCGCTCTGGCTTCCGCTAAATACATCTGGTGAAAACCCAAACAGCATATGTTTGTGCTCACTGGGTAGTCGCATGTAGGCAGCAGCACCATGTGTTTATAATAAGAGAAGAGTCAAAGTCTCCAGATTTGAACAGAAACCCATATAAGAGCATGTTTAGGCTGGAGAGCTGAGGCCAGACTAACCAGTCTGAGGGCCGTCTGTGCATGCATGTGTGTATATAAGTATGTTGACTGCTGTCCCTGTCCATCAGAGGGTCATATGAGGAGCAGATTAGGGTTTCTAACCGCAAACCCCTGTTGCCATGGCCCATCGTCACGGCGACTGCAAGGAGAGTCATCGTGTTCCGAACCACCACTGACTCACCCCTTCTTATCTCGCCACTATGCGCATGAATATGCACACAAAACCACATCTAAATCCGGACTTTAGTGCAGCCTATCTCAGATGTTCTACATCCCATCTGACCCCCGTACCTCAAAATAACACACGTTGCCTTTTATATGCCTTGTTGAAAGTCCGTTATATCTCTGGCAAACCTTTAACTGATTTGGAGATCTTTAAAAGACTTTCATGTAACTTGATGGAAGATCTAAGATTGCGGTGCAGTTCAGATCAGTTTATGAGCCGAGCCAAGTGGTTAAGACTGAAGCCTTTTATTCCCTAAGACACTGTTGACCATCAGCTAGACCGACCCCCTAATGAGAGTTTCCATGATTTGACTATGGACGGTACATTTATTATAAATGATCCCAAAAGTCCTTTAATTCATGCTCACTGTTTGTGGCTTTCATTAACCTCCAGGAAAACCTCAGCGCCATGTAATATTACTGTTCCCATCCACACTGTTCATACCACGAATGATGCACATGTGCAGTTTGAATCATCAACAGTGGCAATGTTTTTTCAATACAGATCAGAATAGATGGTGGAAGCAGTATTTTAAGTCTAGTTGACCTTAAGGATATCTATAGTCTGTGCAAGTACACAGCTGAAAATCTAATACATTTGATCAACATGATGTAATGGTAAATAGGCAGTCCACTGTTATGATGGTTATTTTTATTTCTACACTGCAAATAACATCCTCTTCTTGGATGCCTAAGCTTTTCTTAGGGTTCCAGAAGGATCTGATTGCAAACGTGTCATATAATATTCATAATTACATTTCCATTAGTGTATAATCACACTGTGTTTCATTTCCCTGCAATTAGCTTTTTATATGCACAGAGGGACAGAGGCTATCATTCAATGTCCCCTCGTTATCACTACATATAACACATTAAACCACTTCAGTTTTATCCACCCTCTAGGCCTATTTCTCAACTAACAGATCTGTTATTGTTGTGCTAATGTTGTGACACTTTTACACAGTTTGATAATTGCATTATGTGTTAAAGGCTGCATGACAAAAACAACACTAACTCAGAAATATATTGATATACAAATGAGTCACACACTAAAAAAAGGCAAATACTATGGCTGTGTTAGAAACCACATACTTACAATAATAATAATAATAAGTTTTATTTGTATAGCACCTTTCATACAGACATTGTAGCCCAAAGTGCTTCACATTGATTAAAAATTAAAATAAAATTTTAAGACAGGGTGAAATAAGAAATACGTTAAAATTCGATTGCACAAAATTATAAAATTACAAAAGTACAAGATAAACTGATTATATTACATGCATTATAAAATGTCAATAAATAAGAAATAAAATTACAAGAGTACAGATAAACTGATTATAGATACATTATACAATTTCAATAATAAATCAGAAATACATTAAGAGTTGATTACGCACAAACTATAAGGAATATAAAGACTCCATTCTTTATCTCCATTCAAAGGCTGATGAAAAAAAAAAAAAAAAAATGTATTTAGTTTTAAATATACTCAGTGAACTGTCTTCCCTGAGGTCTTTTGGAATTACATTCCATAACTTTGGTGCATTGTTAACAAAGGCTGCGTCAACAATTTTCTTTGTAATAGATCTGGGAGTCACTAGTAAACCTGCGTTGGATGACCTTAGTGTTCTAGTTTGTACATAACTGGTCAGTGAGTTTGAAATGTAACTGGGTCCTGTTCCATTTAAGGCTTTATAAGTGAGGAGTAGTATTTTAAAATCTATTCTGTAGGTTTAGCGGTAACCAGTGCATGGAAACCAACACTGCACAAGTGGTGTTCAAAGTACTGACATTCTGTACTTAAGTAGAAGTACAGCTACTTATGTGAAAAAATACTCTGATAAAAGTAGAAGTACTGATTCAACTCTTCTACTTAAGTAAAAAAAAAAAAACAAAAGTGCAATTTCTCAATTGGAATAAAGTACAAAAGTTTTATTGTCATGAATACAATAACACAAATTAAATCAGAAAAGTTTCAAAAGTATCCAAAATAAAGCCTTTAAAAGTGAGTTACTGTGTAGATAATGTGTTTGACTGAGTCACAGTGACTAGGTTTTGTGGATATGGGCAGGAAATTTAGGAAAAATCACAATTGAAAAGGAAGGAAAGGAAGAAATGTCAAGTAATGAGATTAAAAAAAAAGTTATAAATATGAGATAAAAATGCATAATATTAAGGCAAAAAGTCAAAATTGTGAGATAAAAAGTCTAAATTATGAAACAAAAAGTCAAAATTGTGAGATAAAAAGTCTAAATTATGAAACAAAAAGTCAAAATTGTGAGATAAAAAGTCTAAATTATGAAACAAAAAGTCAAAATTGTGAGATAAAAAGTCAAAGTGATGAGATACCAGTCATATAACTATAATATATAAAGTCACAGTTTCTTTCCTCCACTCATTTTCTCTCTGAAGCAACTAATTTTTCATACTGTCACATCTGTTTAGTTTGGAAAAGTAGAATGTAAAGAGTATAAAGTACAGATATTTAGGTAAAAATGTAGGGAGTAAAAGTAATAAGTTGCCAGAAAAATAAATACTCAAGTAAAGTACAGATACCTAAAAAATCTGCTCAAGTACAGTAATGAAGTACTTTTACTTAGTTACTTTACACCTCTACTTACCTACTAACTCCTACTAACCTTTTGAGAATGTAGTGTGTTTACACTAGTAGTATGACAGTTTCAGTATGCAAGAAGTTCCCTGGATGTGTACTAGATTTGGCACAAATGTTGAGTATGTATCATGAGCTTCTTACTCATACTGACATTGTCCAAGATGCAACACGTCGTGACATGATGTTTGATGGTCACATGACTGGCTAGATTCCATCAACAGGGTGAGATCAATGTAAACAGTGTTGTCAAGTTAGTAGTTTGCATATAAATGCTCCGATTTATCAGTGTGGTTTTTCATATAAGAAAGGGCAAGGGGTGTTTAATTTTATGGAAATAACTGGAAGTGCGTTGCTAACTACAGCTCGCTAGCGTTTTGTCAAAGTCCTCCAAACATTCAGCATCTAAAGAGGCACTTTCTTGGCTGTTTTTTTTTTTTTTTTATTATTATTTTAATCAATAAACTGATGTACTTAAGGAAAGGCAAATTTACTTGTATAGCACATTTCATGTACAGGACAATTCACGGTGCTTTACATAAAACATATAAGAATTTTAAAATGATTAAGATGCATTAAAATAAGAGACATAAAATTTTTTTTTCAAAACTATTGAGAATCTAAGTAAAAGCTCCAGTGAACAGTAATGTTTTTAGGCCTGATTTCAATGAACTGACAGTTTTTCCTCAGACTTCAGGTATTCACAGGTGAGGAGCTTCACTTTGTTTGGTTCTGATTTTAGGAACACACAGTGAACCTTATTAATTAAAATGATTAAGATACATTAAAAGACAATTCAAATAAGCGACATAAAAACATTTAAAATCAAATGACAATGACTTACAGAGTTTAGAGCTGAAGTGAAATCAGCTTCACTCACCGATTCGATTTTTGCTCGGATAGGAGTGCAGTGCATTGTGGGTTATCATATACAGTAGTACGCTACAGTATAAACACGTTGCATACTGTCCAATCACTGAGTAGGCAGTATGAATAATATGGAACTATATAGTATGTGGTTTTGAACACAGCCAAAGTCATCACATATAGCACTTTTATCATATTTTACACAATTTTATACATAGAAGAATGATATCAATTGAACTAGTAGGTTAATATAATTTTGTCAAAATATTCCTCTTCATTTCTGTGTCCAAAATCATCTTTGTTCCAGACAGTTTTGACTGTAAAGTACAGCATCAGCAGGGCCAACTCTGACAGTCTGTGGCACCAGCTGTCACTTTAAGCCTGTTAGGGGGGTATTTACAAGATGACTTACAAACAAGACCATAAAACTGGACTCCGTTCCAACTCCCCCCTACACCCTCCCTTCTCTTAAACTTGTGGCTGTACACAACCTCAAAAGAAATACAATTAGTGCGTGTAGTTAGGGACACAGAAGACACAACATGTAGAATTAATAGATTAAAAAAAAAGAAGGTTATGGGATTTATTACAAGCAAAGTTGAAAGAGAAAGTTAAGGAAAGAAACTGTTCTGTTCTTTTATTAGCACTGTTAAAGCTACACATAAAATATATTAACCAACATACGTGAATCCGCGTGGAAAACACACAGATGTGACTTTCTCTTTCTTGCGTTCACATTCATATAAACACATGTAGCCAAACCACATCCTCTGTTACTGGGTTATTTTCTTCCCCTAGTGTTTAGGGTCTATTCTCGGACCAGTGTTTGTGCATGTGACCCCAGTTGTTGCTCATGGTCAAATGTCCGGCTTCCTTTTCATCTCGGGGTATGTTAAGTGTGTGCTGGGGTGCGCATGTTTTCGAGTCTCGCTGTCTCCAAGTGCGTCACACACAAACCTTTCCCATAGGGATTGGACCGTGTTTACATATTCAGTTTCAGATCACTTTACCACAAAAATATTCTCACTACTGCCCTTTCTACAGTGCCTGCCTCCACAATACATAATCACATTCTCTCTTCTTCTCATTTGCCTGAGTGTTTATCATTTCCTCTTCCTCTTCCTTTCACGTTTCATCTTTTTATCAACACCACTTTACTTTTATCCACATTGTAAATCAACCCACCCCCCCCGAGGGATCCTCAAAGATAAATACCCACACTGGCTCTCCCTTCCTTGTTTTTCTTTTTCCTTTTTTTTTTTTTTTTGCCGGAGTCTTCCTCAGTGTTTCATTTCAGCATTCACCAGAGTCTTCATGCATTCACCCATAAACTCCTCGACACATGCCAAGAGCGCACAGGGATGTGGCTTTAACTGTGTATGTGACTGCTGCTTTAGGTCTAGACTTTCCTAATGAGAAGCAGTCGTCCTGTACACCACAGGCAGTGTCTGCGATATGGCACACAAACTGGAGATGCACACGGTTGTATTTATACTTATACAACAAATGAGACTTACAGGAGCTCGAATGCAATACAGTAAGTCCATCATACCCCTCAGTCTCATAAGGAGCTTCAATGACAGGACAGAATAAGCCGTGTTTACAGGATTAGTCATGTTAGTAAAAACTACCAATGCCAATTCTGAAAAAATATTAAAAAACAATGAACATTAACACAGTCAAATGCTACAAGTCTCACCAGCATATTCAGGTAGCAGATAGTAAGAGGTTCATTCCATAAGCTGTCAGACTGTTGAACTGTTGATATGACCGCACTTTGCGCTTTACTGTGTATTTTAGTTTTAATTTTAGTATCTTTTAAATTAATTTTAGTGTTTGTAATTCATTTTAGGATTTTAAATTTTGTGGGTGAGAGGGAGGGTGAATGTATGGATCCTGGAGGAACGCTCTTTCATCTTGTCTGCACTACTGTTTTATCGACAGCAAAATGACAATAAACTTGATTTGATTAATAGGCATCCCTCTCTCTCTCTCTCAAAATGCGAGACTATGGGTTTGACATTTTAAGGTTTCTCAAGGTCAAAGGTTATAATGCCATTTTGGAGCCCACATGCAGTTTCCTATCTGTCAACAATAGTAACTGAGTACTCACCACCACTCTGTTTGGAGTTACCACCATTTAAAATCAGGTAGCCTTGATTTTGACCTTTCAAGGTCGAAGGTTATGACATCATTTTAAATAGTAGATGCGAGATTGGATCAACCAGATGGACGGGGGGGGGGGGGGGGGTGCTGGACTAGTTTTGCTATGTCCCGAAATATGGCACTCAGATGCAGCGCAGTCAAAGAAAAGCTGAATCAGGGTGCATTACAGGACACAATAATGACATCTCCAGTAGGGTGGGATATCTACAGTTGTATATTACATTCATCTTTACCTTTGTCATTGAAGTGACGGTCTATTGATAAATAATAAACTTAGACCTAGAGTCGTACTCGGTGGTCTGTATACATTTTGCAAGATCTTTTTCTTTCAACAGTGCTATCATATTTCAAAAGTGTTTCATCCAGAGGTGAACATCATGAACCCCCCCTCTAGCATCTACCACTTTAAAACCCATACCAGGTTTCCTATCTGTCAACAATAATAACTACAGTAAGTCTCTATCTCCACTGTTTTTTCTGTCATAATCTATTTGAAGTTTTTAGGTATTGACCGAGTGACCTTTGACCTCTGGTCAAGTCAAATTATATGCAGACAAGATGCAGAATTGAAAGACAAGTATTCTGGTGGTGATTTGAAATATGTCAAACGAACTATTCAAAGGTTATATCCATAATTCAATTTTGACCTTTATTGTGACCTTTGACCTAAAGCCATGACATTTGTCCTTTAAGGTTCTGACGTCAATGCACATTAATAGGAAGAGAAAAAAGAAGCTTATATGCTACCTGAGTGTACAGGAAGGTAAAGGAAATTCGTGATGTGCTCTTTTGCTAATTATTATGAAAACACATTATTGGTAACTGTAGCCTTGACCTTTGACCTACATTCACCAAAATGTAATGACTCAAACAGAATGCCCCTCTTCCAGTCAGGGGAGGGGGCAGGGGGGCATGGAAAAACTGTTGAGATTTCTAATGTACCTTTTGAGAGGACTCTGGCTTGTGCATCCAACTCTACAACTGATCTTCATCCACACAACTGTTTTGTAAAAATAACCTCTCAACATTCTAACACATCTGAAACACATATCACATGACCCCCTACTGTGGTTTTGAACAGAAAGGGTCATACAAAAGGGGTGCTATGAATCAAAGAAGGACTCAGAAGCAGAAAGAAACGTCCGTTTTCTTTAGGTTAAAACAGCTAAGTGGTGTGGATACTGCGAGTTAACAACAAAGTGCATGAATTTTAATCTTTAAAATAGACTAGTGTGTCCATCATTTCTTCCACTAAATGCATTTTACAGTATTTAAAGTCCCCTTACAATGAGAAAAAACAACATCCAAGGTATCGATGAGGCTAGTGGTTCTCATATCTGGTCCTCGTCACCCAATGTCCTGCATGTTTTAGATATTTCCCTCTTCCATATGATTCAGTTTAACTCCTGAGACTTTAGCAGTTCCACAGTAAAACAAAAGACTAAAATAAGCAAGAAAAAGAACAATGTCATCAATAAATTGAATAAAAATTAATAATAAACTAACAAAAGTAATTAGTAACATGAACAAAGTAAGACACAAATGGAAGAAAATTAAAGAAAAAATAAAATTGAATAAAAAAAGGTAGAAAAATCAACATAATGAGCAACAAGATGGACAAAAACTAATAAATATTCACAAAATTGTACATAACATGGCAAAAAAAAAAAAAAGAAATGGCCAAAGTCATTAATAAAAATGAATAAAAATAAATAATAAACTGACAAAAGTAATTAGTAACATGAACAAAGTAAGACACAAATGGAAGAAAATTAAAGAAAAAATTTTTCTTTTTAAATGTAAAAATTTGTAAAAAAAAAAAAAAAAAAAGAAAAAAAAAAGAAATAATAATTAGTATTGAAATTTGGTCCCAGCCGTTTTAACTTTGTCTTTTTCTAAATTGCCTTTTCACACCTGTTCCATGAACAAAACTCAGTAAAAAACAAATAAATAAGGAAAGACAGAAAATGGTTGAATTTTTCTGAATATTTAAACTAAATCATCCATTCAGAATGTGTCAACACTGACCCTTACGAGTTAATAATCAGCTCCTCATCAGTTCAGCAGAACACTCATAATGATGCAATGGTTTACAAGTGTGATGGAAGAGGGAAATATCTAAAACATGCAGGACACCGGCCCTCGAGGAATGGATCTTTCACTCGTCCATTACACCTGGAAACCATTGGATCATTATCAGGATTCTGCAGAACCTGAGGAAGAGCTGATCATTAACTGAACCAGGTGTGATGGAAGAGGGAAATACCTGAAACATGCAGGATACTGAGCCAAGACAACTGGATTTGAGAACCACTGGACGGGTTTGGCTCTTTATAAAATCCAAACTGTTAAAACAGGGGTGTCCAAGGGGTGTCCAAGGGGTGTCCTCGAAGGGCTGGTGTCCTACATGTTTTAGATATTTACCTCTTCAACATGATTCAGTTTCATGATTCACCCTTTAACTCCTGAAACTTTAGCAGTTCCACAGTAAAAAGAATTAAAATAAGCAACAAAATGAACAAATATGGCTAAAATCATCAATAAAATTTACAAAAATGAATAATACACTGACAAAATAATTAGTAACATGAACAAAGTTTTTGTTCATTTTGTTGCTCATTGTTTATTTTTCTACATTCTACTTTTTATTTTATTATTTTTTTCTTGAATTTTACTCCATCTGCGTCTTACTTTCTTCATGTTACTAATTATTTTGTCAGTTTATTATTCATTTTTGTTCATTTTATTGATGACTTTGGACATTTTTTGTTCATTTTGTTGCTCATTTTAAATCTTTTTACTGTGGAACTGCCAAAAACATTGGGCTGCAAACAGGTGCGGGCTCTACAAAGCTGTCAATCAAAATGAGCCTGTTGGACCCGGCCAGTTTGAGTCTGACATTTATGGTCCATTTCATCCTCTACCCTGAGTACCAATTGTATCGTACATACACCCCCCCCCCCCCTCCCATAGTATTTGTAAGTAGGACAGAAATCAGGTTATGGTTGATTATATTAAACAATCACATAATGTATTTTTATTTCAATGATTACTTTGTAAAATCTGAATTGTGTGTTTACATAATGACTAGTTTTGCTTCATGAAGTCCTTTTTAGATACTATAAAAAATATGGCTCCAAAAACACCTTGTTATTAATTAACAAAGGAAAAGGAAAACACAAACCTAAGGAAAAAGGATAAAAGATGCAGTGATAGGGGCAATAAAAGGAGTGTCAGCATTCTCAGCGCTTAAAAAAAAAAAAAAAAAAATTCAACTCATAAAAACCTCCAGAAATAAGCGCTTCAGGTGGAAATATAAGTTAATGTGAAAAAAGATGGAAGGAAAAGAAGAGCTGATAAAAAAATGGCACCATCCAAAAGCAATATAATTGAGTGTAATATAATACGACATAATGAAAAGAGCCTGTTTGTTCAACCAGGTTTGGTCTTAACAAAGATTCAAAGTAAACATTAGAAAGAAGGAGAGACTGGGAGTGTTTCTCTTTTCTTTTCAGGCTTCTAAACATAGCTTCAGGCTGTATTTACATGAATCACATCTGTTTGTAATATGGTATGGCAAAGGTAATATGGCAAGATTTACTACATGAGCTGAGTCAAGACTGACTTATTAGACTCTGACGATGTCAAACCAGGACTCACCACAGAAACAGTGTGTGTGTGTGTGTGTGTGTGTGGGGGGGGGGGGGGGGTTAACCTGTCTCACACACACACACACACACCACAAAAGTTATACACAAAGTTTCTTTTTAATCCTGCGCTTAAGAAGTAGAACGAGCAATGATGATCTCACGTCAGATTATTGTCTATGTTTACCCTGAGGCAACAAACACACACACACACACACACACACACACACAAAGTCTCTTCCTGGTAGGTTTCTGTCACCTGGAGTCTGAGGAAAAAAACAAGACCTCTGGTTATAGGCCAGAATGTCAAGAGTACAAAGACAATGGCCACAGCAAGTATGAGTCATTACACACTCCCTTGGGTTCAGCTTAGAAAAGAACATTCCCTCATTATAGCAGTAGATGAAAGAAGAGTGGGAACATTATGCTGTTACTCTGCCTGTGACTGGCTGTAAGCCTGGACCATCACACCAACTACTGTCACAGTTTGTCATACTAACACACTGACCAAAAGCCTGACCAGTCACAGTCTACACACACACACACACACACAAATATGCAAAGAAACTACGAAAAACGGATATTGTAATTTTTTTTTTTTAACCCTGCAAGATTTTTGTGTACCGTTACACCCCTATTATGTATATGTATATATGTATATGTATATGTATATGTATATGTATATGTATATGTATATGTATATGTATATGTATATGTATATGTATATGTATATGTATATGTATATGTATCAGTGATGCAGGGTCGATGTACAAACTTTTTTAACTAAACCAGCTGCTGCTTGGACCCCGATAAATATATTTGGAAAGAACGGACCCGACCCGCTTCTTGAGCCACATTTTAAAAATGTAATCAATGGTCTTTATGAACATTACATGACCTTACTCACATACCTGCATTTATTTCCGTATTAAAATCCGATGTCATTGGGGTTGACAACCTGTAACACCCAAAGAGACATTTGAACCCGGTTTCTACAGAAAAGAAAACACATGGGAGCTGCTCATCATCTTTAAAAATTCTCAGTGAATGTGTCCCAAACATTCACTTTTTTTGTTTGTATGTTTCTGGAGCTGCCACTCTCCTAACTTGACTTTCTCTCTTGCTCCCTCCATACCGTAGGATACTTCATGTAAATTCAGTAAATAAAGCATATTTGGTACAGTTTGGTTCTTTGTTTGATTGTTTCATTATATTTATTCAGGAACAATTCATTTTCTGTAAGTTTTTAAATATCCCACACTGTTGAACGCACCAGTAATGTTATAACAGTTATGAACGTGTTTAGAATTAGCCGCTGTGTTGCTAAGTAACCGTGCCAAGATCACCATCTCGCCTTCTTTTTCTCTTTATTCATATACTCCTGGTTCATTACTGTGTGTAAATGCCACAAGGTAACATGAACAACACAGTACAGTTGGAATAGATATTCGTATGGTGTGTTGTTTATCTGTGCATAAGTTAACACCGGTGTGTTGTTGAAGCTAATACGGTAATAAGCTAGCTGTCATCTCAAACGACAAATGACTGACCGCAACCCGAATATCATAAAAAATATTTTTTAATGACCCGTAACTGCCTGCGGTCAACTGCAGTCTCCTGCTCACTTCGGATCAGCCTGCGCATCACTGATATATATATATATATATATATATATATATATATATATATATATATATATATATATATATATATATATATATCTTTCTGGCACCGAGCCTTGCTTTTGAGTGATTTTCTCTTGTTGGCTTTGAGTGATTTTCTTTTGTTGGTTTTGAGTGATTTTCTTTTGTTGGTTTTGAGTGGTTGCTCATTTTTCAGTCTTGTTACCAGTGACTCAGTCCAAACTGGTTCAGAATGACTGTGATGTGCTCAGTGTGTGTCAGGTTCTATTGAAATTAGAAATTAGATAGATCTCCTACATTGCAGGACCTACCACACTCTGCTGCTGCTGTTCGGCCAAAGACTAAAAATGTTCTGTAGCAGTAAAGTTACACAACGGCTGGACCATAAAACAAAAAAGATGGTTAATGTGACAGAATTTGATGTTACTTTAATACTTATTAGTGTTATATAATTTATTGTGTTCAGATTTCATCTAGTTTACATGCTCATTTTCAGTTTTTGTGTTGTGTCGTGTACAGTAATATCATTTTATGTACAGCTTTATGTTGCATTTTTTCATACTTGCTTTGTAGTTTAATATCACATGTAACTATCCTCTCCATCATTTTTATGTTGTTGTGTCTTTTCCATCATTTTCGTCTTGTTGCAGTGTTTCATCTTGTCAGATCTGATCAGAATCAGAATACTTTATTAATCCCAGAGAGACATATGCTGCAGTTGCTCCATTCAAGTGGAATAAAAAAGTAGAAGGAACCAAATGATCAATGGAGTAAAAAAAAAAAAAAAAAACTATAGTAATGTACTACAAAATACACACCTAATACTAGTTTTATTTTGTTGCATCTTTTGTCTTATTTTCATCTTGTTGCAAATTTTATATTGTATTCATCTAGTTCAAGGGTGTCAAACATGCGGCCCGGGGGCCAAAACCAGCACACCAAAGGATCCAGTCCGGCCCCTGGGATTGATTTGTGAAATGTAAAAATACACTTAAACTATTAAGATGTTTAATTCATTTTATATCAATACAATCTAAAGTGGATCAGGCCTGTAAAATACTATCATAATAACCTATAAATAATATAAAAAGCTAATGTTTGTTTTTTGTTGTAGTGGGGGAAAAAAGGTGAAATAAAAACAAAAATGTTTGGCTTATATATGTGTGTGTATATATATATATATATATATATATATATATATATATATATATATATATATATATATGAACCAGTTTGCTCCGCCATTTCCGCCAATGTCCCTGTGACCAGATTTGGCCCCTGGGCCTTATGTTTGACATCTGTGGTATACATACATATAACTGCACCCATGATCCTCTCTACAAAACAGTTCCTCTTTATAAAGTGAAAATGAAAGTGAACCGGCTCCTGTGTGATGTACAGGTCGACAGGTTACCTGTGGGACCTGTGGCTTGGGTTGGGGCGGGGATGGGAAATGCCTCAATTATACGGATCTCAATCCATAAATCGGGGTTCCATCCAGGACGGGGGGGTCGCAGACGCAGCCTCTCAGCTTTCTCCTCCCAAACGGTTTCTGTGTTTCTTCAATTCCTGCAAGAAAATCAGATTTTTTTTTTAACTGAACAGGCCCAGGCTTCACACTGTGGAAGTAGAGACTAGATTTACATTATATTTCAATAAATATACTTTTGTGACATTTCTGTTTGATTGATTGATGTGTTTATTTCAAAAAATAAATGACCAAACACACATAATACACATTTGAAAAGGAGTGAGAAGAAGCATAACTTAAAAACTCCCACGCCTTCTCCTTAAATAATTAATAATAATATTCTTCCTAGTCTAAGAATATTTATACTATATACTTGGGCTGCATAATATTAGAAAAAACTGACATAGCACAAAACCAGTCATTTAGGTCAAATTGCAGAAATTAAGATTTTATATTGATCTGAAAGCTTATTAAATATGTTTGCCTGACACTAATTCAACCAATCAGAGGTCGTTTTTCATCATCGCCCTAGCAACGAGGGATTTAGTTTATTCAAGAAGGCTTTGTTCCAAGGCCTCCCATTGGTTCAAATATATAATTATGTAGATTTCTATTTAAGAGTTTTCTAGAGGGAATCCCAATCTTTCCAACGCTACCAAACATGACGGGGAAATACGTAACCTACCTTTGTTTTAGTCTTAATTACTGTCAGAGTCAGTTGTTGTTCTTCCTAAAAGGCATAATTTGAACCACTTCACCAACCATTTCACAAAAACTAATAGTTAGAAGTGTTTAGAAGATATTTTTTTCCTTGGATTGTATCCATGAACTTCATTTTGACCCATATAACGTATTTGAGGCTATTGTTAGAAATACTGCTGAGACTGAACCACTGGTTTTGTGCTAGAGGGTGACATATATTTATACTAGGGCATTAACGAGTCGTGTCGTGATGATGTCATCACATTGTTGATTGAGGAACAACACTGACACACGGCTAAAAAAAACACACACACACACACACACACACATCTGTCCAGTAATGAGCAATTTATGTTAAAGTTCACTGCAATGTAACAACATCCACTGACAAGACACGAGCATCAACATTTTAACCTCAACAAGACAAAGGCTAACGTTAGCAAAGAGTTTTCTGTTAAATTTAACTCAACAACATCAGTAGGTGAACATATGTCCACATTTTGTCTGGACCCACGGCTCTAAAACCAGACTGTCCACACGTATGTCACCGGTCGTCACTTATTATATTAAGTGCAAAAAGGTTAAGGCAGCGGCCAAGACGTACACCACACTGTCCACGTCATGTTTGGAAAAAAGTAGCGCATTGTCTGTGCTGCTGCTCACTCAGGTTAGCTAATGGACGGTGCTTATATCATGCAGATTAGCTAACGAGTGCCTCTTTAGATGGCTGTGCCGGGATTTTTTTCATCTAAGGTGAAGTAAAAGAGAGTGACACATGTTACTCTCTTTTGTCTCACCTTGAGACACGTTGTCTCACCTCACAACTGTCTCACCTTACGCACAGAGAGAGAGAGAGAGAGAGAAACAGACAGACAGAGAGAGAAACAGACAGACAGACAGACAGAGAGAGAGAGAGAGAGAGAGAGAGGGGCAGAAAGAATAACATGACCCTTCCAAATTTAAGTTGACTTGTGCTATGGGAGTCTATGTGTCTGTTAATGTCCTAATTTATACACAGATAAACACACATGCATATGCATATATACACACCTACATACACATACACACTCATATACAGTTTGGTGGTGTACCTTATTATTTTTTAATATAAAATATGTGCTGCAGCTCAAACAGGTTTGGAAACACTGGGCTAATAAAACTTTTTCTCATGGGTACATTTTTAACCACACTGCCAAGCACTAAAACACATGGAACAGACTCTTACTGTAAAAGGTTCATGCACATACCAAGTAAAAGCAGCTCAGTCAAATCAGTTTTTTTAGCGTGTCTTAAATCCCTCATAGATTTGGTATGACTGCACGCTGCACACCGCTGGGATGTGTCACAGCTCATTCCTCACAACCTGAGTGTGTGTCTGTGTATTCCCATAAAAGTTGAGACGGCCGTAAACGTTTCATGTCAAGTAAGCATGTGGGTTTTTTGTTTTTTTTTTCTTCTTCTTTTAACATTAGCTGCCTTTACGTATTGTAAATACAAATGTACATCTGACTCTGTGTGTTGCCGTATAACACGAGCAGGCAGCAATGATTTCATTTTCCAGGCAGCGTTACTGATCTCCGAGCCGGCAGACACACAGTCATCCTGTCGCTATAGTGCCAAGTCTTAAATGTCCATGTCTCACATCTGTATGCTGTTACACACACGCCTATGCAAAAATAAACAGTATGCACAGTGAAGAAAGAATTCATACGCTCACACGAGGAGGTTTTTGAGATGAATCGATAAATCGGCGACTCGAAAACTGCAATGGAGCTACGTTAGCTGTCTGTTGATTTTCAATGACATGTGGTATCTGGTTTAGAAGAAACACTGTGTTATGACTGGATGGACAAAGGATAGAAGACATAGACGGTATATAATGAGTAGATGAAGGTGACCACATGTCACCCATTGATTTTTGGACTGAAGTTTCCTTTTTGGCTATCACCACTTTGGGTTTTAGGAGCGTTTAACGTTATTAACAGAGCAATAATTTAAAGATGGACCACCATGAAAACTTACTTCAAGGTCCAAATATGACCACAATAACTAATAACACATGAAAAAATAGTGGATTAGTATTTTTAGAGAAAAGATTAATGCAAATATATTCAGCTATTACATAGTTCTGTGCAAGAGCTGCACAATATATTGTCTGAGCATCGACATCGCAATGTACGTACGTGCAATAGTCACATCGCAGGTCCTGAAATTATTTTTATAATTTTTTTA
Organism: Siphamia tubifer; assembly: GCA_020466265.1. Taxonomy (NCBI): domain Eukaryota; kingdom Metazoa; phylum Chordata; class Actinopteri; order Kurtiformes; family Apogonidae; genus Siphamia; species Siphamia tubifer. Next base: position 14,515,606 of record CM035804.1, on the reverse strand, counting down.
TTTACACACACACATGTATATATATATATATATATATATATATATATATATATATATATATATATATATATATATATATATATATATATACATATAAATATATGTATTTATTTTAATATTGAGTTAATTTTATGCAGTTGTATTTTTTATTTATATATTCTATATATTATTTTAATTTAATTATAAATTTACAAGCTACAAGAAGGATGCCACAGAAACACTAATCTGTTTAACCATTTATGAGAAAGAGAGAGAGAGAGAGAGAGAGAGAGAGAGAGAGAGAGAGAGAGAGAGAGAGAGAGAGAGAGAGAGAGAGAGAGAGATATTGCAGTGTTAAAAAAATTGCAATGTCAGTTCTTCTAATATTGTGCAGCTTTATTCTGTACTGGCTTCCCTATTAAGCTGCACTTTATATCGCTTAGATTAGAGGTGTTAAAACAAATTTTTATGCCACATACGAGATATGAGAACAGGTGGGGAAACAAAATATTGTTATTGTTAGTAGAGTACGGAAGAAAAGAAAAGAAAAGAAAAGAAAAGAAAAGAAAAGAAAAGAAAAGAAAAGAAAAGAAAAGAAAAGAAAAGAAAAGAAAAGAAAAGAAAAGAAAAGAAAAGAACAGCCTTTATTGTCATTGTGCAAGAAAACATGCAATGAAATTGGGATGGCACTTCATTGTCATTAAAAATTATCACCGTCTATAATAATATTACACTGTATTTCACAGCTTTTTTCAGTGCAAACCAAGGACAACCTTTATGTAATTCAATGATCATGTGGATGTTCATAAAAATTCACATTAAAGTTAAGGTTATTATATTAAAAACTCAAGAAAAAGTGACTTTCTCAACAAAGACATCAATAACTGAATGTAAAAAGTTGTGTCCAATGTCGCTGAATCAACTCCTTGACTGTGTCCGAAATCACTCCCTACTTAGCATAGTGCACTACATGTAGAGCCCTATATGACAACAGGGTTTCCTCACAGGATTTTACAGAATTAGTTGTAATACTAGAATAAACAACAGTCAAACAAACAGTAGATGAAGGAAATGGGTATCCCCCTTCCTTAGACCTTCTTTCTCGGTAAAAAAAACACCCTCCAAAAACCCTGTGGGAAAAAAGAAACCTCGTCTTCTCATGTCATCTTACATTTTTTATGTTGTTTACATCCTACTGTCTTTTTCCAGCTTACATTGCATGTCATTTTAACCCAGTTGTATCTTTTACGCCACATTCATCATGTCTCTACAGATCAAATATTTATCATGAGAATTATTGATCTTGACTAATAGGTTCATTTTTACTAAAACAACATTGTAGTTGTATCTTTCATGCATATATTCAGCTCTTTTCGATTACACTGTAACATACATTTGCCTTGTTTTTATCTTTTTACTCATAGGGTCAGTCCATAGCGAAGCATCCAGACAAACCGAAATTTCCCTGGTCTCTTACTTATAAAATTCTCCAAAAATTCATATAGGTTCCTCTTACGGGCTTATTAAATAATACCAAGTTTTAGACCAATATACCTAATGATTTTGAAGTAAAGGCCTTCCGAAAGTTGCATGTCATCCAACTCATTTGACCTACACATTAGACTTTTGGTCTATGATTTAATCTACGATAAAAATTTGAAAGATGTGATCACTTGTGAAATAAAACTGCCATTTTTTTTTTTTTATGAAAAATTTAACAAAAGAAAATCTTATCTTGTCTTATTTCTCATTCCTACCAAAATAAAAACAAACTTAAAGTGGAATGTCAAAGAGAGGGATCAGAAATAATTACAAAAAAGTTTAAAGCTTCAATTCCTTCCACTTTATGATCTGTGACATTTAAAAACTATCAACATTTTTGGCCAAATTTGGGTACACACTTACCTTATACGCAGTGCAAAATGGTCCCAAATTCTACTATTAATTAACTAACTACATTTTTAAACAGGAGAGAAACAGTCAAGATGAGATGCACCTGTTCTGTAGCGTGTTTGTACATTTGAAAATGGTCACTAGTAATTTATGGTACGTCTTTTTGTTCGGCATATTTCCCGATCGTCGATTTTTAGGCAATATCGGCTGTTGATGATCAGTAGCCGATCAATCGGTGCAACACTAGTTTTCTTTTACTTACAGTTATTCTTCTTCTTTTAATAAATAATCATTCTGCATTATCTTTTATATCTTGTAAACTCACACTGTCACCATTTGCAGAAACGTATTTGATTGTATTCAGGCCATTTGGCTAAAGTGGTCCTTCCACAGAGATAGTACTGAGGTGTCATTTCCCACCACTGGAATGCACACACTTCTGATCCTGTGGGATTTGGCTGCTACAGCAGTGACAGTGTGACTGTTTGGCCTTTTGAAGTCAGGAGTTAGTAAACCTCTGAGAAACTGGCTTCGATCCTTTACCCCGTCTCCACCTCTCAGTGTGCAACTAAAGAGCAGCTTCCCAAAAAATCTCATTATGAAGTCAAGAGAGTAGCTTTGACTTCTAATGATCTATTCAAAAAAGCCCTGGGCCTTTGTGTCAACTTTAAGTCTGGAGATTTTATCATCTTTTGGGAAATAACTCACTCATTTCAAAACTATCAGTCATTCATTCAAATCTTTAAAAGCTCCCCGATCTCTTCCACTCACATTTTCCCAGTGACACCTTGCACTGTTTGGGATTAAGGCTCCAGGTTTTAGAAGAGAAGATATTCCGACTTTTATAAAAAAAAAAAAAAAAAAAAAAAAGGGGGGGGGGGGGATTGTGCAAGTCCATCATGCTTAGAAAGACAGAGGAAAGAAACAGACTGACATTTTGAGAAGGGAGAAAAAGAAAAACTTCACAGACTTAAATCAAAACGCCTTCCCTTATACTGCAGCTAGTCACATACCCTAGCAAAGCTCAGAAACACCTAAGTCTTCATGGCCAACAACAGCAGCGATACATCCACATGAATGAAACGGAAGCAGACAGAAGAAGGCAGAAAACCGTAAACATTTGTCATCATTTGTCAAACAGTCGTCTGTGTTTAGACCTCTTTAGATTCCAGGACTCAAACCTCTAAGTATGAGCCTTCGTAGAACATGTTCAGTGTGCTTTAGAGTTTGATTAATACGCTTCAGATGTATATTGCGTCTATAGGAGAAGGAGAAGGGCTTCCAGAGGGCAACACTGGCGTCATGAGGTGTTGGGCCTATATATAAGTCCTGGCGCCTGGGGGTAGAGTTGCCTGCGTTTCCCTGATTCAGCCTAAATGATGGATACTTTAGATACCTCCTCACTGTCACAGTGTCTCACTCTCCACCGCCTGCCTTGCCTGAAGGGGAATCTCACCACTCAACTCCTGTCTTCACCTCCTTTCACCTTCTCTACCAATGCATGCCAAAAAATGTGCTGTTTTCAGCCCTCATATCATTTTCCACTGGAACTGAGACACTGAAAACAATGCAGTTACACTGTTTCACATAGAAATGGTGAAACAGTTTTCCTTACAATCTTTTCCATAGTCCAGACACGGGGACTCGAGTCTGAGACTTGGACTTGAGTCGCGCTTAAATCGCACAGACAAAGACTTGTGACTTGACTTGAGACTTGCCCTCAAAGAAATGAGATTTGACTTGGACTTGTGTGATATGACTCACGGGTTCATTATCATTGGAATTAATTATTTTATTATTTAATTTGTTTCAGTTTTTCCGATGTGTTGCCCGAGATTATGGGAAAATCACAGATAGAAATAATAGTTTCCTTACCTTTATATTTGTGCAAAGGTTTGTAATGCATGCATGCTGCCACAGGGTTCAAATTACACCTAAAAATACATTACAAATACATTGTAATTTTCAAATTACAAATACATTGTACTTGTAATTTGATCAAAATACATTGATCAAATTTAAACAAAGCTTTTGGGATGTTTCTTCACATTGCACATGCATTGTTCTGATCAATTTTGATAGTGTAGTGTGAAATAATAGAGTATATAGTACAGTAAAGCCTACATGCTTTCACCACACTTAATTACTACATACTTAATACAAAACAATACAGCAATGTGTTATTATCTCAAATAGCATCTAAAGTGAAAATGTTAATTTCAGGCATTTGAGACTTGACTTGGACTTGTGCAGAAAGACTTGAGACTTGACTTGTACTTGTAAAAAGTGAGTTGTGAACATCTCTGCCATAGTCAAAAGGTGAAAAAAAGTGTTATTATACCAAACACACAGCTCAAAATTTTAAAATATTTGAAGCTGCAATGTATAACACTGCTGTTGCATCATAACGTCCCTGCAATTCTCTCAGGTACTAGCATCTGTGTGTTCTGTGAAGTCACCATGACCTTTAACCTTTGGCCAAATCCTATTTTTCAGCAATTTTTTTTAATTTGTCTGCAACTGTGAGTTTCTGCGTTGTATGTAATGATTCAGACCAACTGCTTTACAAACTTATAAAGCTGCTGATACATCTAAAACATTCTGATTTTACAGTCATAATTATTGTTATTTTTCCCCATCCTCATCCACCTAACATGAAAAGAACACAACTAAGTGTAAAGTAAGGTATACAGAACTGAAATGCTGTAAAAAATAATCTCTGCCCGACACATTTTCATCTGCAATGGTGCTGAAAACAACTAGTCCTGCATTTTTCCATCCCATCAACCTACATCTTTATTTATTGTTTTGACCTTTAGCGTTGGATATTACACAGATCGAAACAACACAAACAAAACTTGATACAGAGAAAGTTTGGCACTTACTTCCATATTCTCTGAGCTAAATATTAAAAAACTTTATTACAGGCTCAAGGCCCACAAGGGAATCACAATATAAACATCAATAATACAAAAACAATTTACATTTATATACATACAACCATTAAAATAAAAACTAAACTTATAACTTTCCTTATGGACAAATACATATAAAACATGGAATCTGTATGTTAAAGCCCTACACAACCTTTCCCCCAGATTCTCACCAGTTTCACCTGGCCCGCACCGTGCAGCTGCAAGTCATTGCTGATCTGCAGCTATTTAAACAGTGAAGCTAGCAGTTGCCAGTGTGGGATCATTTCACTTTTTGTCACCTCCATTTTTCTGATCGCAGCTTACTATAACCTGGACTTTTTCTCTTCACCACAGACTCTGGCTGAGCTTCCCCCAGGTTTTATCTCTGTTTCAGTCTTGTCAAAAATCACGGTTTTGAAGTCACGGTTTGGTTAATTTTCGATACAGTATGGAAACAAAATGCAAAACTATTTCCATCCTCAGCACAGTATTTATTAAACAAAAAAAAAAATGTTCAGTATAAAAACGGAAATGGAAAATAATTCATAGTGCTGCTTGGTACCAGTACATTAAATGATAAATTCTTAAATGATTACCCCCTTTTAAACAGTAAAAACAAACTTTTTCCAACATCTTAAGGTGTCATTCCTTTTAGAATCTGATGGGTCACCCCGACTTACCAACACATGCTGTGTTTGCTGCGTGTTGTGTCACCTCCATTGGCTGTATTTACAATTCATAGAAAACAACAGAGAAATGACCCACTCAGAAAAAAGCCTGTCCAGTACACGTCACAGGGACATTGGCGTCACCCACGCAGTGAATCTGAAGTAGCATTAGCATTAGCATCTACAAGAGAAGCTGCTGCACAAACTGGAAAAATGGTGGAGCAAACTGGTTCATGGAGGGGGGAGTGTTCCTTCACACATTCTGAGCCAATCAAAGACGCCTCATTACCATGTCATGGACATATATGCAGAAGTACCGGAAAACTGTTGTTCGACCTCAAGTCTTTTTTTCTACCGTCAGCCCCGCATGATATGAACACGGTCACATGCAAACTGACTGTATTCATTTGGTATAGAGCTGTACCTATACTGACATATATATACACACACACACACATATATATATATATATATATATATATATATATATATATATATATATATATATATATATATATAGTACACAGTTCTTTTTATATTCGATAACTAATAAAATAGTAAGAGTTACTAAACAAATTACCAAACTATTCATGAAACAGAGATGATGAGGATGATGATGATAACGATGATGATGATGATGATGATATTAATAATGATGGAGCGATGACAGAGGACCAAAGGGCTGCAGTTTACAGTAAACTGTGTGTGTGTCTTTGGATCCATTTACATGTTCATACAGTGACAGTTTCTCAGGGCATGTTCATATAAAACTTTAGTGAGAACATGTGAGTAGAAGCTTCCAGACAGAAAACAAAGTGCTGTTTTGAAAGAACAGGAGATTTTCATCAGCTGATTATGATATGTGATTTTTCCGAGCGTGGTGTATCTGTTTATCTGAGTGTGTGTGTGTGTGTGTGTGTGCTGTGTTTTTTGGCCTCAGCTCTGTGGGAGTGCAGTTATCGACAACAACAACAGTCCCAGCCATCCATCCCTAAGGACCCACACACTAAAAAGCCACTCTGGTTCCCATGAGCGCTCGGCCTACGCAGCCTGTCACTGGATTGTGTTGGTTTCTATTGTCAAGGCTCCGTACAATGCTGCTACAAATAAACCAGTAAATCACTGCTTAATCACAACGTTACTATGATGAAATTACAGAGTCATTACACACACGGGCCACATCAACGTAGTCAACATGTCATTGGTCTGTCTCCGTGTAGTGGAGATGAATGCTTTAAAACTTACTCTCTAATCAGGACACGATCAGAATGTACACACTGGGACAACCGGGTCATGGGATTGTGTTATTATTTTAATTGTAGCTAATTTTACCTTGTACTGTTGCCATTTTACATTCACTGAGAGGGCGCCTGACTTCTAAACATAACTCGCCCATTTATTTTTACTGGATTCCCAAGGATGTGTGAGTAAAAAGTAAAGCATCCGCAAGAGGTCAACACTCCAGCTGATAGTGGAATGATAAACAGCTAGACTGCATCCATATTAAAAGTTGAAAATGCAAAACTCGCATAGTTTACATATAGGAACCACTGAAGCTGACTTTACTGCTGCCTCCGTTTTAGTTTGTAAACTGTCTTAGATTGAAGCGCACACACGTTTTTTTCTTTGTTTGCTTGTTGCTTCCTTACACCATCTTCCTGTTAAGATTAGACCTAAAATAAGACCTAAGATTACCTAAAATGACTTAAGGATCAAAAGGATCCATATTTTGAAATGAGAATCAATTTTAGAACAGAAAGATCCAATATCGGAGGTATCAATATTGTACTATCAATCCGCAACTCATAATATCTCTGCCAATATTTAGCTATTTTAATTTCATGACTTGATTTCATGACATTTTTACACATTCCTGGAAAAAAGGTGAGATGTGATCCCACCTTTTTACCGACTTTGACCTTTGTCCAAAACAGTAACAAGGCAGACTTGGCTTTTACACAGTGGACCTGCGTTCTGAAGCAGCGCAGTGTCGTGTGACGTGTAACTTTCATGTTGGAAACAGTCGGATCATAGCGCTGTAGCGACCAGTCTTTCACTGTTCCACAAATGTTAGCATGGATAGAGTCCTCCACCTGAAGTGACAACAGCTTGCAGATCTCGGCATCTCCCTAGTTTGACATCTTTCTGGTCGTGTTGATATATTTCTTTACTGTACACGGCCCACACTTATTTTTAACCCCCCCCTGCTGTGTAGGTTGCATACCTTGGTTGCAGAATGAGAGGTGTTCTCTTTTCATGATTCCACCTTGTAACACTCTACAATGTAATAATTTCCTGAAAATGTTATCAAATTTGCACTTCATTCGATTGAAAATGCAATAAAACCTAATAATGTAATAACTTCACCAACAGTGTAATAAAATACCATGACTGATATTGTTAAAAAAACACTTTAAAAGTTACATTATGTTACACTTTTTATTTTCAAAACTGATAACTTGACAGATAATGTCATATAAAGTTCTAGGTGTGGGTGATATATCGATTTTATTGAATAATTCGAGTTTCGAGTTGTTGTAGATGATTTTAAAAAATGTAAAATGGAAGGTTTTTTCTTCTCCTTGTCCCCCCCCCCAATTTTTAAATAATTGTTCCCGAGTTCAATGTTTGTATTGTGTTCAGCGCGTTTATGTGCACATTCTTGTAAATATTACAGTGTTATTATACTGTTACATATTGACACAAATACAGTTCATTTTATTTATTCATTCAAACCATGTACAATGGTAGATTTTAATAATGCAAAGAGTAAAAATGAAAGAAAATGACTTTAGTGTGTGCATATTACATACTATAAGGCGCATGAATAGTATTTTTTTACATGTATGAACAAGTTAGGAGGTAAAAAAAAAAGACATTTGGGTATGGTTTGGCTAAAATGTTCTCCAAGTAACCAAATGGTAGTGCTGTCCTTACTAAAATCATTGTATAATCATTGTTATTTGTTGTACATACCTAAAACTTAACATGGTAAATGTTCAGAAATGGACGGACAGATCCATAATTCACAGTTTCACTGTAAAATCACATCTGGAGGCTAAAATTATATTTTCAATCTAGGCGTTTTTGTTTTTTTTTCTGCTGTGTATTTGATCACAGCAAAGTTATTGGGTAACAAATATATGACGCCCGACAGTTGATTTACAAACTTTCATTTGTTATCTTAACACAGGTGAAGTTTCATGACTTTGGTGTTGGTAGTTGCAGAGCGATAGCGGTTTTAATTTGGGCATTTAAGGCGGAATTTGCCAGAAAACTCCCTTGGAGCTTAAGTGGTTAAAGGGTTCCACTCTCACACATACTGATGAACTTTAACCCTGGATGCCATCTACTATATAAAAAAAGAGAGAGAGAGAAGTACGTGTGACCTAGTGAAACCCTGCAGTAACACATGGTGAACTGTCACCAGTGACCCACTTCCTCTGAGGATATAAGCAGCTCATTCTACGGTAATGAAAACTGAACTGTTCTCATTTTCATACCACTATACGCTGATGATATCTGACATTAATGTGCATAATAGAGATGGAAACATTAAACTGATTCAACACTTTTCTTCTCACATACTCCCAAAATGTGTCTGGCAGTAACTGAAGTAGAGTTGGATCACTGACAGTGGATGGAGACACTCAGTTTATGTTCAGTTAATTATGTATTTTACTGAAAAAGTTAAAAAAAATAAAAAAATAAATCAGTTTTTTCACTTTTGATATGCTGTTGATATGTTTTGACTTTTAAATTTAGTTTTCACAAACATCTAAATAAAATGTAGTAAATTAACCCTTTCGTGCATAAATTGTGAGAAATTTAATTCAGATTAGTTTTTTTTTAATGCAATAATGCAAATTAAAACAGCTTCTATTATTATGTTCTTCATATAGTTGCAAAAATGTCCACTCAGCTGGACACTATAGGTTTAATTTTGGAAGCAAAAAGCATGTATTTACTGATATACTGTGTCAAAGGTTTTAATCTGATGTTTTGTCACATTTGAGCATTAGTTTAATACACATCATTACTCACTTTACAGAGATAAAAGTTAATTACAGTCTAATAACAATAACAAGCTGCTGATTTACAATCAACCATGTTCCTACAGATGATTTAAAAATTGTAAAACAAAAAATCCAGATACATATGTGAATCCATTTTTTTGTCCCACCCCTAAAAGTTACTGTAATGATATAAACTGCAGCGTATGGAATGATGCATAACGACATGGAATTAAAACAATAAACCTTTGAACAAGTGTCCACTGTAGTGACGACTATCCATGAAAAGGTTAAATACAAGCAAATACATAATGATACAGTGAAAAATGCAAAACACAGAGAATGCAACTATAATAAATGCTGATAAAAATAAATACAAATCCATTAGTGACTTTAAAATGCTCACCACCACAACTAATTCTTGGCTGAAGAACAAAAAAAACTGTAGTCATCTGTCAAACTGTGTGTGTTATGTGTAAAAAATTATGTTTAGGTGAGTGAGTGAATGAATATTTTATACTATGTCGGCCGTTTAACTGTGTTTTTTATATAGAACAGTGGTTTTTCCCTTGTTTCCTACTTTCCTTTCCTATTATATTATATTATAAATTGTATTGTAAGGTATTTTAATCTACTGTAGTGCTATAAAAAAAAACAAAAAAAAAAAACACCAACCAGGGTCAGGAGTTGAGTATTTACACAAGCTATAAACTATATGCATCACAATAGCTGCAAGTCTGTAACTATTTTTGACTGCATTGTTCCTGTCAAATAAATACATAATAAATCACTTGAGAAAGGTTAAATAGAAAATAATCCTATGAGAACTGTTGCAAAAGTAGCACTGGCTCTTTATGGGTTCATATATTTATATTTAAACTATGCTAGTGCTGTTTACAACTACCCTGTTCACATGCGTAATGGGTTTGAAAAATAATATTGATATTTGGCAACGATATATTAATGATGTGTCACTGCAGAAACTAATATAATATTCCTGCATCAATATCTTTCTCCCATTTTATTATTAGTTCCATGTGATCCTTCTATTAAAAGTTCCATTAAACTCTATTAAGTTATTTACACCTATTGATTTTTTTGTTAATCTTTGTTTTACAACTTTCCATTTATTTCCTAATAACTTTGTCTTTATGTTTAATTATTCATTTATCAATCATTTATGTTTTTATTCTTTCCATTTTTATCCTTACTTACATCTGTGTTATTTATATTTTTGCCTGTATACATAGTTGTCATTGATTCTACGACCACAATGGAAACAAGTGACAACAATTTTTGGATGTAATTCTGGTTTACAATTATAATACAATTACAATTATAATATGTGCTTTTATATTTTTACTAGTGATTCACTGATCAGCATTTTTTTTGGCCTGATCACCAAAAAACTTGATCGATCGTTTGCCGATCACAGAAGGAATTTTAAATGTCAATACATTTCATTTAGGTATTGATAGTTCCAGTTGCATCTAGGGCTGCAACTATCAAATATTTTTGTAATCGAGTATTCTGTCAATTTTGTTCATCGAGTAATCAGATGAATTCCATTTTTCAAAACCCTTTAACTTCTGATGCATCATTCTATACATATGACTTATTCTAAATATTCATTATTGTAAACATACAATGGAGAAAAACACAGCAGTAACTGAGACTAAAAATAAACGGTTTGGGATTTGTTTGTTTTTACGACGGTTTACAGATTTGTTGTGATTTTCTTTCTCCACAGCAGCACATTAATGCCTGGATGTGTGAAGCAGTTGTAGCCTAATTATTACACTACCTTTGTACATTTGCTAAAAATAATTACAACATGTGAGGCTACATGCTAACAGATGCTAGTACTCACCAGTTACTAAGTAAGGGATATATTTTTCAATAGTAACTCGTGGGCAATACATTATCCCGCTTATTCTACGGGTTATTACAGCTTATTACTGCTACTACTCTAACAGACTGGATAAAATAGAACAACGTAGTGAATATTTACTTTCAAAGGGGCCGAACTACCTGTGGAGTGACATAGTAACGTGAATCTGAAGTGACAAAACTCGTTGCCATGGGCATGCGTTAACGGTGCAGCGGGCGGTTATCAAAAAAAATCTGCCCACTGAAGGCTGGGAATGTCAATTCAAAGTGAACGGGAGCTGTTGCAACATTCTAGAGGGCCATAGAATAAAACACAGTTAAGCTCTGATGAAGTGCCTTTGAACTGTGGATGCGTTCAGTTCAGATGTTATAGTAAATACTGCAGTGCTAGGCTAATGCTAATGCTATTTAGCCGTGGACCCACTGTTGCCTTACGCAGAGTAAAATGGTCCCAAGCTTCTACTATTAATTAACTATAATATAAAAAGCACAGAAACAGTCAAGACAAGATGCACCTGTTCTGTAGCGTTTGCAATTTTGAATACGGTCGCTTGTAATTTACCTTACGTGATCGGCTTTTTGATCGGCATATCTTTCCGATCGCCGATCAGGCTATTTTTTATTTAATTATGATCGGTGCAACACTAATTTTTTACTGAACCAATCAAATAAAATGAAAATCAAAAATGAACAGCTACTGTTGCTAACACTGCAATAGTAATTGTGACACAGACTCTTAAAAATTTTTTTATTTATAGTGCAGTTTTGGACAAATGAAAAGATGGCGAAAAACAATGACTGCAAAAACTTCAAAGAACAGAGAAATAAATGGAGGAGAAAAAGAAAGGAAAGACCAGAAGAAATGGAGATAGAAAGGCTGGGTAGATACACGGTGCAGGTGATGAAGCCACAGCTGCAGAAGCACAACACACTGTCTTTGATTCACTCTAGTTCAAACACATAGCAGGAGCATCACCTCACTCATGAAAGAACGCCAATGATATCAAACCTCCACATCTCAGCTCTCCCAGGCGGAGACACTGACACACACTTGGTACGCTCCACATCAACAGAATATACAGCCCAAAAACCTACACTGACAGCGTAAAGATATTTAGACTATCATTAGAGCAACATAATAACCACACTGTATGGACCCATGTGTAGCAGCATGTGTTACTTTATATGGACAGAGATTTAACACACACACACACACACACACACACACACACACACTGGTTTCCATGTCTCATGAGGACTGCGTTTGTAATGAAGTAGACATTGGGTAGTGAGTGTAAACACATCTTTTAAAAAAAATAAAATAAAAAATAATAATAATAAAATAATAATAATAATAAAAACAAATGTAATTAGAAAATTTAATTTCAATAAAAAAATAAATGAATGAATATATAAAAATAATAATTACAAATAGATAAATAAAAATAATAAAAATAAACTAATTAAAAAAGAATAAATACATATAAATACCCTCATGGGGACCTGAATATTGTCATATATTATAAAGATAAGAATATAAATGCACACACACACACACACACACACACACACACACACACACACACACACACACACACACACACACACACACGTCCACATGCCTCATGAGCATAGGTGGTCAAAGTACTCCTATTCTATACTTAAGTAGAAGTACAGCTACTGGTGTGAAAAAATATTCTGGTAAAAGTAGAAGTACTGATTCAACTCCTTTACTGAAGTAAAAGTAAAAAAAAAAAGCACAACTTCTGAATTGTAATAAAGTAAAAAGTAAAACTGCATTTTGTTTTTTGCTATGGATGAAATAATACTTAAAATAAAAACAGAAAAATTACAGATGATGTGTTTTATTGGTCCACGGTACTCAGTTTAGTGGGAAAATTCAAAAGTCATAAATAGGAGATTAAAAATAACAAAATTATGAGATTTAAAATAAATCGAAAATTGTGAGATGAGAAATGAGATGAGGAAAAAATTATGAGGAAAAAAAAGTATAAAATATGAAATAAAAAGTCAAAATTATAAGAAAAAAAGTCAAAATTCTGATATAGTAGGTATTGAGTAGTGAGTGTAAACATCTCTTCTTTAAAATAACAAATACAATGATTTACAATTTAAGAAATATGTTAAAAATAATGAAATGAAAAATAAAATTAAAATAAAACATTAAATAAATAAAACAATAAAATCTAAATAAAATAAATGGAAAAAGTCAATGCATTTTTAAATACAGAAATACAAATGCTGTTAAAAAAATAGATGAATAAATAAAACAAATGAAGTAATAAAATGTAATACTTTTTTTAAGAATAATGATGGTAATAGTGAAAATTATATTGAATATTGGTCCCCATAGTATCAGAGGTCCCCATGTCGTGACTGTGTAAACGTATCAATGCCCCCCTAAAGATAGAAATACAAGCGTATACACACACACACACACACACACACACACACACACACACACACTCCAGTCATTGAGTCTGGATCAAAAGCCATGACTCTGATGTCTCCACTGTTTATCCCCCTTAGGGACATGTACCTGGACAGATGAGAACTCAGAGGAAGAAGATACTGGGAGAACAAGATGAAGAGTGTTGTCAGGGCTGCCTGTGTCTGAAGAGAAGACAGATGAGGGGGGAGATACTAAAGGGAGAAAAAAAAAGGAGAATGGGGGAGGAGAGAGGAGAGAGAGGGAGGAGAAAAAGTAAAAACAAACGCTGTAAGACAAGTCATATCTGACCAGTGTTCACTTCTTAAAACCCTCTCAACAGGGCCGCTCCTAAGTCAAATAAACCAAAGTGCATGTTCAGCCTCATCTGAGAGAAATTAAAACATTTTCATCTGTCGTCATCTCACTTCCCTTATATCAGGGGTGTCAAACTCATTTCAGTTCAGGGGCCACATTTAATCTGAGCAGTGAAATAATAACAGTGGGAAAAAAAAAAAGTCAAATGACATTATGACAATGATTACATCTACGTTTCCTTAAAAATCTTCTTCTTCAAAGTTAGTTTTTATTGGATTTTAAATTGTACAAATAAACACCCATCAAAACAAACAAAAAAATAAACAAAACAAACACACAAAAGGACCCCCCCCCCCCCACACACACACACACACACACACACACACACCTTAGATATCACTCACAAACTTGATAATAAACATGATCCTATACAGACAAAAAGAAAGGTAACAATGGTAATTTGATGTCTAGAAAGGGTTAAGTAAATAAATACAAAATGAGAAATAACTAAAAATCTTAATAACATGAACAACTTGAAATGTCTTAAGAAAAAAAAGTGTCATTTTAACAATATTTTGCCTCAGTTTGTCTTAATTTTTGATCTGTTTAATTTTCAATTTAAGATATTTAATTTTAATTAATTTTTAATTTAATTTTAATTTTTAATATTAATCTTGACATGTAGTCAGTTTTGACATCTTACGAGATGACATTTAAGAATATCTTCCTTGTAGTTTGGTTAAATAACAGCCCTGCCTCTAAAGGAATGATACACATCATTCTGAAAATCTGGAACTGAATGACATGATTCTGGTGTATTTTTACTAAAAATAGGTTCCATTACCTTATTGTTACTGTATCTTGGATTTGAATATGTAAATATATGAATATGTTTAGACATAAAATATTCCCTGTTCACCAATGAGTTTATTACTTTGCCCCCTCAAAAGGAGAAGGAAGGGGTGCTGTTTTTAGTTCCATTTGTTTTATTATTTGTATTAGCAATTTAGCAGCAACGTTATTGGTTATTGGTAAAATAGATATGATTAGATTTGGGCAAAGGTAAGTGAAAGTTAATGCTTGTAATACATTTTAAAATCTTTTTCTTTCCCTCATTAACTTATAATGACCAACATTTGTCAATACTGTTTATGTCTGCACTGACATCAGCACAGACATAGACATGTTGACATCAGCTGGATCAATGCCAAAATAAGCTCCCATACGTCTGAGGGGCGGAGTTTGTTGTACTTTGTTATCACTGGATTCAAGTTTCAACAATCACCATTAGCTGTAAAATATCTGTGATGGCACAAACAATGCCTGTGAGTACACGTTAGTGATGAAAATGTTAACCTGTAACCTTTTTATTAGGGAGAAAAAAAAATAGATTCACATATGTATCGGGATTTTTTGTTTTACGATTTTTAAATAGATTCTTTTGTTCAAAAATAGATTTTTCCCATATTTAAATGATTAATTTTAAAGTGGAAAAAAATTACCACTTGTAAAGACCGTAGACGACTGTATGAGTTACTCAGATGTATAATATGCGTCATGGAATACACAGAAATCACCTCACAGAAGGCACACAGATGACAGCTAGCTTATTATCGTATTAGCTTCAACAACACACCAGCATTAACTTATCTATTCCAACTGTATTGTGTTACTACTCTCACTTTGTGTCATTTACACACAGTAATAAACCAGGAGTATATGAATTAGAGCAACAACACAACGGCTAATGCAGAGCACGGAGGTGGTGCGTTCAACAGCGTGGGACATCTGAAAACTTAGAGAAAATGAGTTGTTCCTGAATATATATAGTTAAACAATCAACAACAATTAAAGTGTGTGGTCTTTCTAACAGAAGGGAAGAGCAGAGCTGGACATGTACACTTTAAAGTTCACTTTATTATAAAGTATGTTCATTTAAAGGCTCCTATTTGTGTTGTGTGCAGATAAATGTAGTAGTTTACTTCCCAAAGTCTGGTTCAAATATATTACTGCTGAATAAATCTGAACTGACTCGCATATGATGTGTATTTTTGGTGAAATATGGCTCCTGATATGATCTGTATGCATCATTATTCAGCTTTTTCACCTGGTCTGGTGTTAAAAAGACAAGCAAAAAATCGGACAAATTGGGAATATCGAAGAATCGCAATTTAAATTGAATCGGCACCCAAAAAATTGTAAAAGAACCGAATCGGCATAAAAGCATATCGTCCCAGCCATAATTTTTTATATTAGGGGTTATTTAACTAAAGCTAAAAAGAGAAAACAGTAATGTCAGTGCCTCAACAAAATTAAAAGCCAGAGTTTTTGATTTTATAAATATAGAAAGTGAGAAAGAAATGCTGGTTGTTTATTTTGTAGAGTACAGTGATTTGCAAAATATGGATGTTACTTCTGCTTTACATCTTCAAGTGTGCCTCTGGATTAAAGATAAATAATGATTTTTTTGACAAAGAATCATGACCAATGTTTTTTCAAATTAGATCAGATTAGATAGAACTCCATTGATCCTGCAGGCAAAGCCATCGCAAAATTTACATTCCAAAATAGAGTAGCATAACACTGAGCATACACACAATAAACATGACAGTACAAAGTTGCAAGAAAAATTAAGAAAAACACTATAACCTAACATGTGTACACAATGTAAAGTACTGACAGTGAAAGGTGGCAAAAACAAAGCTTATTATTCATAAATATATGATGTTATAGTGTGTACAATATATGCATATATGGTAGGTTGGTAGGTAAGTAGGTAGGTAGGTAGGTAGGTAGGTAGGTAGGTAGGTAGGTAGGTAGGTAGGTAGGTAGTGAGGTAGGTAGGTAGGTTGGTAGGTAGGTAGGTAGGTTGGTAGGTAGGTAGGTTGGTAGGTAGGTAGGTAGGTAGGTAGGTAGGTAGGTAGGTAGGTAGGTAGGTAGGTAGGTAGGTAGGTAGGTAGGTAGGTTGGTAGGCAGGCAGGCAGACAGACAAGTGTTGCCACAGTTTTGTCTCATTTTTTGGATGTTTACTCAGTGTTTGATGACTTCTTGTTGTTCTTTATTACAGTCATACCATGGACTATTTAAAGATTTCCCAGTACCATTTTTGTAACAAGACAATTTGTACAACCCTTCTGAAGAGCACATCAAATGCCAAAATAGCACAGATCACAATCAAGACCATGGGATCAGCGTTAAGCACAGGCAAGAACGCTCAGGACGGAGACATGGACATTTCAGACTTGTTTTTTTCCAGCCAAATCTGAGCTCATTGAAGTCTATGGCAATCACCCCATCTTGTACATTTATGAAACACTGATTATACATGAAACAAGTCTCGCACAAATATCACTTTGTGCGAATTTCCAGCGACTCAAACATTAAAGTTGTTGACGGGGCTGCAATGATGAGGCAGGAGAGGACAGTGCATGGCTGCCAAACACACTTGAAGTCAACTTGTTTTGAAATGTCACGGACAAAGGTCAAAAAGCCCCGTTCCAACAGCTGGCCAGAATATTCAGGATTGCTAAAGGGGGGGGGGCGCAGGATGCGCAAGGGACAGCTGTTTTCATCACACCAACATATGCTACTGATACTGTATCTCACCCTGTAATCTAGAAATCAAAGAAAAGCCATGTTCATTTACATTCTGTCAATATCCATGAAGCTACTGCAAAAAGAAAAAAAAAAACAAAAAACAAACTTACACAATAAGCAACAGGTGTGGAACTTATTGGAAGCTGTTATACAAAATCCAACAAGCAACATTTCATTATGTCCGAGACATTTACGAGCTGGAGGACAAGGATAAAAAACCACAAGACTGATCACACCAAACCCATATAATACTTTAATTAGATTTCCTTAAAACTCAAACTTGTAAGATTCTATTTAAATTGTAGCCTTGTTATAGCCCAGTGGCAACAGGGGAAGGTCTCTGATGTCTAAAGTCTGACATCAGAAGAGGAGAAACACAGACACAAAAAAAAAAAAAAAACCCACATTGTTTCGCAACTTGTTGGGTCTCGGCGCTCAGCACGACTCAGCTCTAACAACCAGCTGAAGTTACTCTCGTCTGTCTGGTGTCTGTGTGTGTCTGTCTCACACTGGGATTCCAGCAATGTCTGTAACCATGGTAACTGCCAGGATGTAGCAAAGACAGTCATAGAAAATAATAGCACGCTATAAGGGCTCACACACATCAAATCATCAGTCTCACAGTAAAGTAAGTGAAAGTCACACAACTCCTGGGGTTTTACCAACATGATTTGACGCTGAAAACAAACTTTGTTCAAAGGGTCGATGATAGCACTTAATTTGCTTCACATTGACACAGACAATAAGTGTGCTGCTGCTGCTGCTGCTGCTGCTGCTGCTGCTGCTGCTGCTGCTGCTGCTGCTGCTGCTGCAGGACTTCCAGTGTATTGTAAAAGCACAACGTTGCCTGTTTACTGTGGCTTTACAGTGGCTTGATGGTCACATTTCTGACAAACAAATATAATGATTTTTAAGAACCATTTTAAGACCTTTGAGTCTAAAAAATAAGACCACTACTGCGGAACAAATACGTACAGTAAAAAAAACAAACAAAAAAAAAAAAACAGAAAAAGAACCACACTCTCTAGGGTAAGTTTAAAGCATATCATCTGCAGAACCCACAGTATTTCTGCCTTTAGCATAGCGGTTGGGGCGAATGCAGCTAAAGCACTTGTGCTGGGACCCAGAGACGCTAAAGGCAAAGGTGTCGTTGCACTTGTATTTGTGAGCGTTGGGGTGATCATTGTCATGGGGACTGTTGTTGCCTGACTAGCAGCATAGTGTGTATGCCTTTCCCCTTTCATGGCCTTTACAGCCCATTGTTCCTAACGTCATGTCTTTACCACATACTTTACATAGCGCTTTATATTTCCACCTTCTTTCTGATAACCAACTGTTGTATTTCGGCTCCTCAAACACACTTATCAATTAACTGTCACTTCCCCGTCTCCGTACATGTTCACATATGCCTGTTCCCATCACTTCTTCTTCGTCTGTTTTACTCAATGACGTAAATGCTGGCTAAAAGGACACACTGCCCCCTGCGGTGTGATTCCTGCACGATTAGACACAGTGGCTCTATGATCGAGCAAACATCTACTGTTTCAGCATCTTGATAACAAACAGTGCTAGCTAAATATATAACTAGTGTGGGAAAAAAAATCCAGACATATGTTTGTCATTAGTCGTAGGCTACCCAGATGAAATATGATACCTCCTATATGAAATTTAATGCCATACTTGAAAAATAGTGAAATACAATGCTTTTTAAGACCTTAAAAACAACATAATGTAAATAAGACTTTTTAAGGATCCTCAGAGACCCTGATGGTCCACACTGACGGATACTCTGGCACACTTCGCTACACTCATGCTTGATTTTATAATACTGTGTCAACCGTCAGAACACTAGTAACATTAAAGATGTACCATAATTTGCCTAAAGTATTCAGTCACCTGCCTTTACTCACATATGAACTCTCCATCCCATAGTTAATCCATAGGGTTTAATCTGATGTGGGTTCACCCTTTGCAGCTGTAACAGATTATATTCTTCTGACCAATTATTCATTCACTCTCACATTCTCACTCTGATGGTGGGAAACTATATTTGTAGCACACAATAGTCCTAGGGCAGAGTGACAGAAGCATGACTGATATTTTGCACCTGTGGCCCCTCTGACCACCACCAAACATACATACACCAGTGTGGGTGACACTGGAGACAAGGAGAGTGAAGTGTCTTGCTGAAGGACGGAATGGACTGATTAAGATAGAGAAGGATTTGAACTACCAACCCTTCGGTTATTCGACAATCCACTCTACCAACTGGGCCATGGCCACCCCCAAAGGTTTTTATGGGGAATTTTGGACCGTTCCTCCAAAAACGTTAGTGAAATTACACATTAATGTTGGACAGAAGGTCTGGCTCTCAGTCTGTCCTCTAATTCATACGAAACGTGTTCGAAGGGTTAAAGGTCAGGACTGTATTCAGACCAGTACAGTTCACCTGTATCAAGCTCTCTCATCCACGTCTTTATGGACCTTACTTTGTGCAGTGGTGCACAGTCATGTTGGAAGAAGAAGGGACCATCCCCAAACTGTTCCTACAAACTTGGGAAATGTGTGTAAATGTCCAAATTAAAAAAATAAATTAATAATAATACTAATAATAATAATAATAATAATAATAATAATGAATTAGATTTCTTTATAGTGCTTTTCAAGGCACCCAAAGCACTTTATATTATTGATCTGTTATTCATTCACTCTCACATGCTCCCTCTCGTAGTGGTAAACTACATATGTAGCCACAGTTGCCTTGGGGCAGACTGACAAAGTCTCTTTGTCCAAAATCTCTTGGTGCTGAAGCGAGAGACTATGGACAACGCAGCGTTTCCACTGGTAAGGTTTAGCTGTGGAAAAACTGTGTCACAGCAACATTTTTGATTGTACTACTTTCATGACTTTTTTTTCACTAATGTAAAGTATCTTTGAGTGTCCAGAAAAGGAGTATACAAATAAAATGTATTATTATTATTAAAATCCTTGCTGCCACACCATACATTTCATAGTTAAAAAATCATCATGTCATAATATGTAAGTCCCCACACACACACACACACACACACACACACACACACGCACTGCAATGCCATATTAAACTACTGATTAATGTCACTTCATATTTAAACTGTCTGCGCCTGTTGAGCTGCATTTTGTAATAAACTGCCCCAATGCATTTTGTCATAAATTTTGCTGCATTATGTAATAAGTTATTACATTTTGAGAACATCATTACAAAATGCACTTGTAACGTTTTTTATTATCCAGAAAATGTAATAACATGGTGCATTACGTAATAACAATTCTAAAGTTTGTTTGTTAATTGTATTTTACTTTAATTTGGATATGCATTTTAGGCTGAAATTGCCAGAAAACGCCCTTAGGGCATAAAAGGTTAAACAACATAAGTGTCTTCTGTTTGTTTACAGAGCTGCTGTGACCAGATCATTTATCCACTAACATTAATTTTAAACAAATATGAAATTGACTCAAAAGGTTAAATAAACAACAACATTTCTACTTCCAAAATATATCCATAATTTCAAATTGTCCATGTCTAATATCTAATTACCAGCCAAACCATAAACCACTTTGAATATTTCCCAAACAGCTCCTTTAGTTTAAATACCACACCACCAAAGCACCTGCTACTGCAAAATATAATAAATTATTACATAATGCATCAAAATGTATTAAAAAATCTGGCAGTTCATTACAAAATGCGGCTTTATTACAAAATGAAATGAATAAGTTATTACATTTTGGACATTTATTACAAAATGTGTAGTATTTGAGTATTAGTATTCGTGCTCAGTACTTAAGCCCTGATAAAAACTATATATGTCATTATCAGATTTTTACCAGTAGTCAAGTCGACACAACAGGTGATCATAAAGCCTCATCCCAGGCATCTAAGAACATAAAATTACCTTCTTAAACCTTTGTTAATCTGCAATAATTGTATTAATAATACACATCCTTTGTTATACAGAGTCATAATGGTCCACCACTCAACTCTCTATCACTGGATTTAATATTACATAAAAAGCAGCGACATTTCAATGAACTAAGATGAAGATAAACTGATTAGAGAAACTGTTACCAGCCTCTGTGAAGACACATGAATAACTATTCTACAGAAATAACAAGAAAGAAAGAAACTAATATAGACTCCTCCATGGGGATATACACTGTACATATAATTAGAAATCATTATAATATCTCCTGTGTATTTCTAAATCCCTTCATTGTGACTTTTTGATTGTCTACTTTTGGAATATTTGTAATTTCTACATTATTTTCCAACATAAGAAGCTCATAAATTACATGTTGTTAAGAAAATTATACTTTTTTATTATCAATTAAAGTATTTTGCCAGCTTTATCCCTTATTTTCACATAAAAAAAAAACCATGAAGTAGGGATAGACTATCTCTGGATTAGATATGAAATCCTTATATTACTGATGATCATGGGTATTATGGTATTGTTGAAATGTGCTAAAAATGCTTAAAAAAAAAAAGTACCATACAGTAGACACTCTGAAATACTTGAAACAAGTTTTATTTTGAAAAACTAATAAAATAATATGCACAATGTACTGTCTGTTAGCAGAAACATTCAAATATTAACATGTAAAGGTCAAATGTGCTTTAAGATCATTATTATTCCGAAACAATTTCCGAAGCTGTATATTTTCTAGTTAACTTCACTGACAACTAGGTGTGTAAGAAAATATCAGTTATGCAATATATCACGATATTTCATTTCACAATACGGTATTGATATTAATTAAAAAGTATGCTATTGATATTTTTAGGTGTTCATTCAAATGACATTTTCTTTTTTTGCTTATTAAGCTCTTTTACTTATAAAGCAATATCTTAAATCTGTCATCTCTGTAAAATATAATTGTATTTATTTACTTGCTGCACAATATATGTTTGAGCATCAACATTGCGATGTACATGTTTGTTAAATTTGTTATTTATTCATATAAATTTAAATTTTTTTAAATGAATTTGTATACATGTTTTTAATTGTATAATTTTTATGTATTCATGTATTTTATTCTTTATTTTTTATTGAATATACTTTGTTAATTTTTTTTTAATGTATTTTATAAAAAATTTTAATGTTCTCTTTTTAATTTTTCTAATGAGTTTAAGGATGAATTTTATTTCACTATTTTGGCTACAGGAAGGATGACAGTGACACAGCTGTTTTATACTCCTGAGTAGTTTTTCATATCGCAAAATATAACGCAGGGTTAAAAATAAATATATATATATATATATATAGTTTTTTTTAATATTTAAAAAAAAAGATATTTTGATTTGAACCAATTATGATAATATTTGATATATATATATATATATATATATATATATATATATATATATATATATATATATATTAAAAATAACTATATACATATATATATATATATATATATATATATATATATATATATATATATATATATATATATACATATATATATATATATATATATATATATATATATATATATATATATATATGTATATAGTTATTTTTAATATTTAAAAAAAAAGATATTTTGATTTGAACCAATTATGATAATATTTGATTTATATATACATATATATATATATATATATATATATATATATATATATATATATATATATATATATGTATGTATAGTGTGTGTATATATGTTTGACTGCTTGTGTGTATATATATATATATATATATATATATATATATATATATATATATATATATATATCAAAATATCAGTTTTTTTCTCATATCGTAGCACCCCAATACACACCCCCTGCTGACAATCAGGACAGAAGAAACAAACATTTGTCTATTCTAACACAAACCCAGGGAAAGGCGTGTCGTGGAATATTTTTTTTTTTTATGTCAAATCGGCAACTTAATAGATGGATGAGATCCACTTGGTGAAGGAGATTGTGGATGGAATTATCTCTGGTTTATGACAAATGCAGTTGCATTGACAAGCAGTGCTGTAGAGCCTCAAAACACACACACACACACACACACACACACACACACACACACACACACAACCTCTAGTGGTCAGACTGGCAGGCAGGAGGGAAGCTTGAGTGTGCTGGGATCTGACCGGTTCACCATGTACTGGCAGCCAAGTCTCCACCGCACACACACACACACACACACACACACACACACCACTGCCTTGTCTGACCACAGCCTGTGTGTGTGTGTGTGTGTGTGTGTGTGGCACATTTGACCTTGTTTCTGTGTCGGCAGTCTTAGCATTTTCGTACATATACAGTGTGTGTTTGCGCAGGCGATTGTGTTACAGTGTCCTCTAAGTGTGCATGTATGGGAGTGAGGGGTTGAAGACAGACGTATAAACAACGCCGGGACTCCCTCGCCTTGTGTTTATTGACCGAGATAAAGGCTGTCATTCCTCGTCTCTCTACACCAACCTACTTCCTCCTCTGTTCAAGCAGGAACAAGGAGAGGTGCACTTAAGCCTTGGCAATGTCACAACCCATCTTATCTCATCATTAAAGCTTCTTCAATGGATTTAGATTAAACGGTGAGAGGAGAAAAACAAAAGATGGCACACTGGTGGAAGGCAGGTCGCTTTCCTCGCCTCAGAGTCGGCTGCTGCCTTCCTCCTCCTCCTCCTCCTCCTCCTCCTCCTCCTCCTCCTCTGCTCACATGTTAATATACTTAGAGCTCTTTAACCCTCTATGGGACTTATGAAGGAAACTCTTTTTTTTTGTTTTAATAAATGACCTTTGATTTTAAGTGTATTAAGACCTAAACTATATGTCCTATGCTCACTTCACAAAATTGACCTTTGACCTTTATTTTGGGGTATTGTCATTTATAATGTCCCGTTATATACTGTATATTTTTAGATTTTTTCATTAATATTTAAATGTAAAAAAAAAAAAATACTGATAAAAGAACACTGGCTTTATTATTTGATTTAAAAAAAAAAGTAGAGCATTTCATTTAAAAATGTCAAAAATATATAATAAAAAAATACATAAAAATATTCATGTTAGTTATGAATTCTGAAAAGTTGATGAATGAATGGACGACTTCAAATTAAATGTGATTTAAATTAAGAGTCTCATTTTCTGAGTGAAGTAGGATTTTTTTCTTTTACTTTTTGACTGATTTAAAGGAGGATTTTTAGATTTCATCATATGAAATGACTAAAATGGTTTAAAAAATGGTTTATTTAGTATTTTGTAAAAAAAAAAATATTGGTGATTTATGTGTTTTATAGTTTAAATCATGTATGTGACCCAACATGCTCTTGTATCCTGTCCTTTCTTGTTGCAGCACATGACATCATTATTATGAATTATCTTTGATTTTATTGGTTAGACAGGATTTTAGGTGACACATTTGTAATACAATATGATTGGTTAGAGGCTTGTGTTATTTTTTAACCTTTTAACCCCTGATGTATCAGAGATGACGCATTCTGAAAGGATGGTTTAGTTTCAATATTCAGAAAAAGAATAGAGACATTTTTATTACTGTGATTTTACTGAGTTTTGTTCATGGATCTGATATATGGAAATAAACAGGTGTAAAAAAAAAGCAACTGATTTACAAAAAAAGCCAAAACTAAATCTACTGGAACCAAATTACAATATCATTTATTTATTTATACTTCATTTCAGTTAATTTTAACAAAGATAAGTTATTATTTTGTAAATATTTATTAGTTTTTGTTAATTTTTTCCCCTTATTTTGCTTTATATTTCAACATTTAATATTGTATTTGATTATTTATCTCCACTTTTTTGTCATTTGTGTCTTATTTTGTTCATGTTACTTATTATTTTCTTGGTTTATTCTACATTTTTGGCTGTTATTGTCCATTGCGTGACTTATTTTATTCATTTTGAACTATTAAAGTCTCAGGAGTCAAAGGGTTAAAACTGTTTTTTTTTTTTGTTTTTTTTAAAGCTGTTATTTTTAAGCGTCATTTATGAATGACATAGTCCCATAGAGGGTTAAAACCTTCCCTCCCATTTTGCCTGCTCACTATGCCCCAAGATGCTGGATGGCATAACAAACAGGAGCCTGAAATAGCCCCCCTCCCACCCCCCTTCTCTTTCTCATGCTGCACTGGATGAGGTATTTCCGTGGTGGAGCAAATTTCCAACTTTGGATCAAATAATTCAGCCACTTCTCCGTCTTTCTTCTTGCCTCCCTTTAAAATAAAGTAAAATGATCTGAGCCCATTCAGGTCAACAAACAAGCTATGAGGAAATACAAAGCAGATTAAAAAGTTCAAAAGTCTTCTGACTCTTAAACCATGAAGACCCAAACAGTCACAGACCTTCTACAGATATGTTAATGTAACTGTTAATCCTGTAATTCTATTTTACATGTCAAAAATTGGTGTAAAATACAGTTGTACATTTTTTCATAGTCATCAGATCTGAGCCATTTGGATATTTGGATATTCAGAGTCTCTTTAGTTACCATGGAAACACAGTCATCTTCTACAACATCGATTCGTCACTAAAACACATGGAGTTGGATCAATGACAGTGGGTGGACACGTTTGTTTTTACATTCTGACGACAATATCTTTACTGAAATAGTCACTTTTTCTTCTTTTTCCCTATTTTGATATAATTAACTTAAAATGTACTCGGAGTTTCCATGAACATCTACATGATTTGGGAAATAGGTATTGGAAAATACACAATTTTGAGAAAAGACAGACAATTGTTTACCCAAAATGATTCAGAATTTATTCATAAATACGATGGCTTTTGTCAAGAAAAAGTAGTCTAGTTGGAACGTTATTGTTGTTCAGTTCAGTTCAGTTTATTGTCATTTTCATGAATACATGAAAACGAAATTAGCACTCAGGACCAGCAGCGTGTGACCTAATATAAAATAATCTAAAATAGAAAACAATCCAAGGATCTTCAATAAATAACAATAAAACCTAATACTTAATGAAGTAAATAAAAAATAAAAACAAAAACAAAAAAACCCACAAATTATCCTAAGCATCACTCCACTAGCACTGTAAAGGCTACTGTTAAACCACTGCTGCCTCTGTTCTGTCCTACTACTCTAACAGACTGGATAAAATAGCCGTTACAACGGTGCGAATATTTACTTTCAAAGCGGCCGAACTACTTGCGGAGTGATATGGTACTTTGAATCTGTAGTGACAAAACTCGTTGCTATTGGCAGTGGGCGGTTATCAAAAAAAAAAAAATCCGCCCACAGAACACTGTGAACGTCCATTCAAAGTGATTGGGAGCTGTTGGAACATTCTAGAGTGTCGTAGAATAACATTGGATAACACTCAGTATGTACAGTATAGATACATTCAAATTATTGCTGTGAGTTTTGCTGAATTACTGTCAGTCTCCTCTGCCCTTCTTTTCGCGTCTCCTCCTACTCGCTCGCTCCCTCTCCCTCTCCCTCATCGTCCCCCCCCCCCCTCCTCCTCCTCCTCCAAATTTCATCTGTTCCTCCGCCGTTTTTCTCCATCTGTGGTAGAGAGTGAGACGCATGGTCTACCCGCACTGACCAATAAAAGCAGCCCTTTGCCTCTGTCATTTAGTCAGTCTGTCTGTTATAAAGCTCACTGTGTTCCAGGACAGGACATGCCTTGCTCAGAGGGCAAAGGTGCACACTGTCTACTTACGAAACAGGCCTGCGCTCGACCACAGATTACAGACTCATGTCGATGAGATCAATTTAATTATTTAAATATATTTGTGGTTTTGAGTTTCAGGTTGGACGAAAAATTAATCTGCAGAGAAATTCTAAACTGAAGGGCTGGGCAATCTCTCCAACTTAATCTACTTTTCAGAGCAATGGAACTGCTTACGTCATTTAAAAAAAATAAATAACAGAGCAGTGAAAAAAAACTTTCCTACTCAGCTGTGCTCAGTTATAGTTTAGAAGAGAGGTGTCAAACATAAGGCCCGGGGACCAAAATCGGCCTGCCAGTGGGTCCAACCTGGCCCCTGGGATGAATTTGTGAAATGTAAAAATTACACAGAAGATATTAATAATTAAGGAAGTTAAAATGATTTGACATCAATTCAATCTGAAATGGATCAGACCATAATCATAATAAACAATAAATGATTAAAAACGGTAATGTTCTTGTTTGTTTTATTGGGATTAAAGGGAAAATATAAACAAACAAACAAACAAATAAATCAATCAATCAATCAATCAATCAATCAATCAGACTAGCCTGGAAGAAAAAATGTCAATAACCAAAAATGTATGTGGAAATGTACCTATATTATGAATTTTACTAAATGCTGTGTGTGTGTTTGTAAATCCACTGTTATATTTAAATTGTGATGCACATGTATGAATTATAAACTAAGTTATTTTTCTTCAGAATTCTCAGGTTCTCACGTACATTGTGATGTCGATGTTTAAACAATACATTATGCAGCTCTAGTGTCAATGCTCTAAAATAATGCAAAAATGCATCAGACAATCAAAACAACAAAAAGAAAAAACTATCTGGATGTTGACCCATCATGTGACAGATACTGAACAAGACCTGCTAGAAATGTTCTGGACATGTTCAAAATTTAATAGATGTTATTAATAAATTAATAATAATAATAATAATACATTTTATTTGATGGTGTTTTTCAAGAATCCCAGGGTCACCTTACATAAAATAAAAAAGCAGAAAATAATTAATTCAAACAAAACATCCTATACTAAATCCTGTAACACCTGTTTAAAGCCGTGTCCCTTTATGACCCTGTACGGAATGACCCCAAGAGACGTCACCCTGACTGAAGTATACTTCCACCTGATACCCTTGTTCTGTACGCTCAAATGTTAATGCAAAAATGGAAGGAACCAAAGCCACCTGTGTGCGGTCACTGACAGAGCTGATGGAAAACATTAACTATAGTGTTAAAGGCTCAGAACTGCTCTGATGCCTGGTAATGTTTCTGAGCTCACTTTGAAACTATAAACACAGATGACATTCATTTGTTGTAGAGTGTAAGTGTACATGTATATGTGTAGGTATGTTTCTAGAACGTTCTGGCTGTTTTTTGTTGAGGGGGTGGGTTTAAGGTAAATTATGAAAAGCAATGTATATTGTATTTATGTCTCAGGGGTTTCGGTTTAATCTCGTAAAAAGAAGTTTCTTTCGTATTCAGAGATGAAAAATTGAGGTAAAGGTTTTTCGTTGGATTATTCGTTCGCTGGTACCACTGTATTATGTTGACAGGAAGTTTAACCATAGACTGTTTTGTGTAGGAGGGATGGGATTAAACCAGTTTTTCTTCTTTCCACTCCTTTTCGAATATACAAATGAAGCCATGGTTTGTTCAATTTTTCATGTACATATTCTTTTTTGGGTTTTTTTGTTTTGTTTTGTTTTGTTTTCAATGGGATTGTTTTGTTTGCTGCATATTTGAAACAAATTGAACTGAACTGAATTGAACATCCAACTCTACAAAACTTTTGATAAACTCATTCGAAAAAAAAAAAGCGCACAACAGGAGTCACTTTTTCATGACATCAAAGTCAAAGTGGTCATGATGATAAAAATGAATAATTCAGTTTAAATGTATTTCTACTACAGCAGCAGCGCAGCAGATATACCAACACAGTAACTATCCACTAAGTTAATGCTTCAGTTCACTATATATTCTATCATAATGAGCTGAAAATTCAATATGTGCCTTTCAACATACTTTTAAGTCAATTGATGCAGAAGAAAACAGGACTTTTGCATCTTTTCTCAACACTTTTTTCAGACTGTTGAAAATCTATCAAGTGACCAAATGTTTTCCAGATAAGTCACAGATGTTTTCAGACAAAGACAAGGGTATTAATTCCAGATAGATGGTAAAGTTCAGTCACATGTGACCCTACTGCTCTACTCTGTGCCTTCCTGGACTTCCTGTATTTTCTTTTCTCTATCCCATAACCTGTCAAAGTGATGCAACAATTAAACGATCCCATAGTTTGGATGTTCTGCCTGACATATGCGATTAATAAATAAGCAGCTGGACATCTGACAATGACTGAGACTGATTGAGTGTCATCACTTGCTACTCCTCTGAGTCTCTTGAGCTTTTTTCTTTTTTGTTTTTCCAAACTATCAATCAAAATTTGGTCAACAAAGACAACTCAATGAATATTTAGTTGACTCTTACTTTAGATCATCTGACTACAGAGGAAGGAAGAAAGTATTTCATAACTGGGGGGCAGCCATGGGTCAGGAAGTAGTACGGGTCACCCATTAACCGAAGGGTTGGTGGTTCAAATCCTGCTCTGTCCTAGTCAGTTCCTTGTGTCCTTGGGCAAGACACTTCACCCTCCTTGCCTCCAGTGTCACTCACACTGATGTATGAATGAGTATGAATGTTTGGTCTGTCCCAGGACAACTGTGGATACATATGTAGTTTACCACCACCAGAGGGAGAATGTGAGAGTGAATGAATAATGAATCAATAATCTAATGCTTTGTTTCCACCAAGCAGACTGGAACAGTTTGGTACAGTTTAGATTGGCTTGGTTTAGTTTGTTTCACTTGAGCTTGTTTCCAATGCCGACATTGTAGGTGAGGTAAATGCCGCCGCCACAGCTGCGTAGCCTCGTGACATCATCCAGCTCCCTCTGGACGTCGTCCTCCCCGACGATACAAAAGAGCACGTGTGTGATTTGTAGCAAGTTAACACAAAAAAAGTTATGGACAGATTTGGCTGAAAATTTCAGGGAATGTTGATAAAAAATGATAAAAGTTTGGTGGTGATGAGTGGAGGGGGGCACACACATCTTTCAGGACAGGGGGGGGGGCTGATCTGCTTTAGCGGAGACTGGGTCACTGAGTGCTTTTCTAGTTTATTTTTTTCCTCTCCTTTCTTTTTTTCTTACTTCTCCTTTTCTCCACTTCTTTTTTTGCTTTCTTTCCTTCTTTTTTATTCCTTTTTCTCAACTTCGATGTTTTCTTTCCCTATTTTTCTTTTTTCATTTTGCCTCTGTTTCCCACTCGTTATTTGCATGAGGGGTAACTTGCACACATTTACACCTTGAAGAACAGCAACCACAGGCAATGTCTATAAACTGAGAAATGCTTTTAAACACATGTGAACGCAGCACGGCCATCATCTGCTTCTACTATGGCAGAGAAAGGGAGAATAATGAAAAGAGCAGGCGAGTAAATGCTGCATAAAAAAAACACCTATAAAGTATTTTTAGCTTCAGAGCCATTCATGCCTCGAACCAGAGCCAACATGAACCACTGCAATGACTATGAATGGTGCTGTTAGTTAGTAGCTTTTCTGTTTTTTTTCCTGCCTTTTTCACCATCACTCTTGGCTAGTGCTCTGCAACTGGAGGACTGCCTGCTTCACATTCAGTGTGTGTGTGTGTGTGTGTGTGTGTGTGTGTGCACTTGTATTCTTATCTTTATGGAGACATTGATATGTTTACAAGGTCACACCATGAGGACGTCTGACCCTACGGGCACCAATATTCAGGTCCCCATGAGGGTATTACTTTGTATTTATTCTTTTTTAATTTGTTTATTTTTATTTATTTATTTGTAATTATTATTTTTACATATTTATTCTTTTATTTTTTATTGAAATGTAATTTTCTAATTACATTTGTTTTTATTATTTTATTTAAAAAAAAAAGAAGACTCACTACCCGATGCCTACTTCATTACAAACATGGTCCTCATGAGACATGGAAACCAATGTGTGTGTGTGTGTGTGTCCGTGCACTTGTATTCTTATCTTTATGGAGACATTGATATGTTTACAAGGTCACACCACGAGGACCTCTGACACTATGGGGACCATTATTTAGGTCCCCACGAGGGTTAAATATATAATATAAAGGTCCCCACTAGTAAAATAGAAATTATGTGGCCCTATAAATACATTAATTAGTTATTTTTTCTGGAAGTCCTCATAAAGCATGAGGGAAACAGGTGCAAAGCAAAACTTACTTTACTTACTTAATTTTTTAGGTTTTTAATTTTCATGTATTTTTTAATTTATTTAGGTATTTTATGTATTTATCCTTTTTTAATTTGTTTATTTTTTATTATTTTTATTTATTTATTTGTAATTATTATTTTTTATATATATTCATTCATTTATTTTTTATTGAAATTGAATTTTCTAAGTACATTTGTTTTTATTTTTTTTTTTTTTTAAAGATCTGTTTACACTCACAACCCAATGGCTACTTCATTACA
Source organism: Siphamia tubifer (assembly GCA_020466265.1). Classification (NCBI taxonomy): domain Eukaryota; kingdom Metazoa; phylum Chordata; class Actinopteri; order Kurtiformes; family Apogonidae; genus Siphamia; species Siphamia tubifer. The sequence goes on along the minus strand of CM035804.1, from coordinate 14,483,631 downwards.
AACGTGGTCCTCATGAGACATGGAAACCAATGTGTGTGTGTGTGTGTGTGTGTGTGTGTGTGTGTGTGTGTGTGTGGACTGTGGACAAAGACAGCCAGTGTGGACAACAAAACACAATCAACCACTCAATGGATAGCTATTAACTCATTGCACACAAATGCGCGTGCACGCACACACGCACACACACACACACACACACACACACACACACACACACACACACACACACACACACACACACACACACATATAAATTCCAGAGTCCACACATGAGAGCTGTGACATTCAGAACTAACCAACCAATCAGCATGCTTTACCTCAGCCACAATGGAGCTAGTCAATGAGCAGCAGAGGATGATGGGAGATCTGTGAATTCAGTGTCCACAACTCCTCATCCCTGTCTCACTTAATCTTGACCCAGTGTCTCTGTGAGACAGTTTTTCATCCTGTCCTGTCCTGTCTTTCTTTGGGATTCATCAGAGTGGTTAAAGGTGGTTTAGGAGCGGCCGTGGGGCAGTCCACCTCCCACACACTTGTCTATGAATCACCCCATTGTAGGCTGGGTGCAGTTCCCAACACTCACTCTTTTGGTTCTAAGGCTACTCTGTCTGTGTACAGGCCTTATTTTGGCAACTGTGTGAAAAAACAATGACATTGTTTTTTTTTGCTTTTTTAGGTTAAAAAGCAGCAGTGATCAGGTGACGTTCAGAGCAGAAAAACATACGTATGAATGTTGTTTTTCTCACCAGTTCTGAAGAGTAAACAAGTTAAAAACTGGTACCAGTAGAGCTGCAAGATATTACGAAAAAAATTACATTGCAATTTTTTTAACCCTGCAAGATATATTTTGCAATATGAAAAAATACTCAGGAGTGGTGGACACAGAATGTACGTTTCAGTGTCATCCTCCTTATAGACGAAATAATGAACAATAAATAAATAAAATAAACAAATAAATAACTACATGAATAAAATAAAGACAAATAAATAAATAATGAATAAATAAAATACAAATAAATGTCAATGCTCAAACAATATGCTGTGCAGCTCTAGTACCAGGTGCAATAAACTGTTCCCCTCACACATATTGTAGTGTAGTTTGGCATCAATCCAGCTGATGTCATCATATCTATGCATGTGCTGATGTCAGCAAAATCAATTGCCCCTATATACACTATATGGCCAAAAGTCTTCACTCACCTGCCTTGACTTATATATAAGTAGTCCCGGCAGGTTTCTTGGAGTCACAAAATTAACATTAACAATAAAACCGTCATGAAACAAAAAGTCACACTTCGCAATTGGTTTGAGCTACTTTCTCTCAATAGCGATTAATGTGCGTTGTCACTGCTAACAGCTGAGCGTCTGCGCAAACACTGCCGAACAACTGATGAAAGTAGTTTGCTAAGGCGCACAGCTGTTAGCAGTGACAACGCACATTGATCACTATTGAGAGAAAGTAGCTCAAAGCAATTACGAGGTGTGACTTTTTGTTCCGTGACGGTTTTGTTATGCAATTAAATCACTCATTCACACATATATTATTTTGAGAAGACACACGTAATATCATGACGTCAGCTGGGACTACTTTCACTTTGACCAAAAACTGGACCAGAACTCAACTCACAGGACACTGTCGGTGGTAAGTCACTGTGGGTGCAACTGAGAAAAGATGATGAGTCTTTATAAATTCATCTGAAAAATAGTGAACTATCCCTTTAAACATACAAGATAGAGCATAATCAGAGACTAAATGGTGATGAATCGCTTATTAAGAAAGGTTAAAAAAACACAGATGCAGCCCTGGGTCTTTATGGGTTAAGGAACATTTTTTTTAGAAGATGATATTGGCATTTCTGTACATGAACGATAAATATTATCACAATATTATTGTATTAATATTACTGTACACCCTTATCGCATATCACATGTTAGGCTAATATCATGCAGCCCTAGCAGGTGGTCTGCTGAGGATGTCAGGTTAAGTGACATCCCATTCTTAATCCATAAAGACTGCTTTATATGAAGATATAAGATACATAAGATTAACAACAGGGATGAGTTTGGGATCCATTCTGGTTTTATACATCTATGACTGTCAGTCAATGGGATGATAGCTGAACCATTTCCCTTTTTTTTTTTTATTTTATTATTTATTTTTTCTGTTTAAGTGCGTCCACGCCTTATAGTTAAAGCACTTTGGATACATTTTTATGTGTATGTCTGAGAGCCCGGTCTGATACAACTGTATGATTTTCACGTGCCAAATGAATGTGAACTTTGACCTCCTGTTCCCAAAATGTAATCAGATCTATTCTAGGTCACTGACAATCTATAAACCAAATTTAGTGTGAATTCAACCAATAGTTTAGCTGCTGCAGTGTGAACAAACAAAGAGAAAGGAAAGAAACAAACCAAACCAAAAACAATACCCCTTCCCTTCCCTTCGGTGGAGCGGGGTAATTATATTTTAGTACCCAGACAGTCAAAGATTACAGATTAGGGGCTAAATCGCCTATTTTTTAAGGGCTGATACTTTAATAAAAGTCCACAGATTATTTACTCAAGTAGACAAATGTATTCTTGTGTAAAACAGTATAGATTCATCTTCTTCAGTGTAATAAAAATGAAAAAGTACAAAGTCTGAAAGGCATAAAAGTAGAAAGTAGCAGTCTACTGAGTCATTTTCCTCTGGTTTTTGTCTGTTGAATCAAGTTATCTTAAAACATTTTCATACAGATTACACTCCCTTTATTTTGATTTAATGTTGCCAAAGGCAGTGGTGCATAGAATAAACAGTGAATCACAAAACCACAGACTACTGGGACACTGTGTTGGCTGTGTGCGATATGCACCAGTGAATACGCCAAAGCATCTGTTTGGGCCTATACACAACTATAATGCAAAATAAAAACAGAAATTCCCCTAAAATGCATTTCAAATTAATTACCAAACCTGTTTTGAAATGGAAGAAATATTTTGTGCTAAAATATAAAAAGGAAAGTCCAAAGAAAAATAAATATACATACGTACATACTAGGGCTGTTACGATTAATCAAGTTAATCGCGATTAAAGGAGTCATTTCATTAATATTGCTGTGTTCTCCATTGTTATTGAATGCATTGTGCGTTGGTTCTATTTAAAAAAAATTTTTAAATGACTTTGTTTCAGGCTGTTTTTCAATAATCACTCAAACCATATGAAATGTTAATTTCCTACGTAGTTCAAACTGGACTTTCTCCTTCTGCTGAGTTAGTGAACGCACACATGTTGAGCGTACATTGTGAAATAATGTCTGACATAATGAGCACAGTCAGCAAGTGCTTTACTTCCTTCCAGGATTGTTTAAATAATCAGACTAAACTTTTAGCCTGTTTATAACATGCACAATGTTCTGGCCAATAATGACTTTGTTGTGGTGATTCTGCACCATTTTCACAACTAAACAATGGCTTCGGTGCGTTCAGTGTTATCACAACTAACAGCCTCAAATCCCACAACAATGAAAATACAACTCAAGTTACAATAAAATGGGACAATCATTCCAACCAGTCTATTTACATGCACAAAATATTACATTTTTGCTTCTGTTCTCGGGAAAATATACATTTCTATAAGTGTTCACATGCAAACGGGGGCGCTTTCAAACACTCGGCCTCAGAGGTTTGCTTACATTTAAATGCTTTTTTAATCAGTAGCTGAGTTTCTTTTTCCCCTCAGCCATCTGTCTCCTGAACAAACACCAATAAACATGCTGCTACATACTGCGGCCCACCTCAAAGTTCTTATTTTATTTTTATCCATTTATCTATTGTACTCTGCTCTTTCAATTTTATATTGTACATAGATAGCCTTTTCTTGCCCTGAACCTTTAGTTTTAGTCTAGTCCCACTATTTATTAACTACTTTTCTCATGTTGACGGTGTGTATGTGAAAATAAACCTATTGAAACTTGAATCTTCAATCTTCTCCTGAAATTGGAAGTTGCTGCATCTGTACCAGAGATGATCTTTGACTTTACTCCAGCTGATCGTAAACAGGGGTAATGGTTGACAATCTAAGATGTATACCGATTAGGGTTGTCAAAAAAATTGATTTTAGATACTAAATCGATATTGACCCTTAGTATCTAGTTAGATACTAAATTGCTGGAAAATCAATTTTTGTTTTTATGGCGCGTCGCCGCTTTTTTGTAGCGGGTAACGTTAAGAATTCTAAACAGGCATCAACGCGGTCAGCTCTGGCACAGCCGTAATGCCGGCTTGTAAGTTAAAGTCTCTTTTTTTCTCCAGCTGCCTCTGACAGCACACGGGATGACGCCAGTGCGACCACAGACCTATACACTATTTCTATAGGTCTGTGATGACGACCATCCGATGCAACTTTGCTTTTAAAGGCCTCGATATAGTCGAACGTTTATGCGTGCTGGCGGCAGCCAGGCGGCAGCGCATTGTATCACGTTACCACCACGGAGGCCACCGTGAGCATGTCAGCCTATCATTTTTGACGTGCGCGCTGCTAGTCCCGCAAGGGGTCCGGGGTGGTCACATGATGCAATACGCTGCCGCCCGCGCACATAATCGCTGGACCATAAAGAGGCTTGTAGTTAGCACTGCAGAAGGGCTTGAGCAAAAAGATAGGCCTACCTTAACTTGCCCAGAGATAGACATGCATTTATTCTGCACCCGCACTCACTACCTTTTTATTAGCAGTCCATGGAGGAAATTTTAAAAGGAATCCCTCACATCTCCAGTATCGAAATTAGTATCGAGTATCGAGTATTATCCTTAGTATCAGTATCGAGTTGGAAATTTTAGTATCGTGACAACCCTAATACCGATACTGCAAATGCAATGATAGACACCGAAGGAATCCTCATAAAATTACACAAAAACACACTGTTTCTTTGTGCAACATAACACAATGATAACACTGTACAACACATCGTTTTTTTCCATATCATGTAGCACTCGTATCTGAACCAGAAATTGAGGAGGATTTTTGTTTTTTAAAAATACCGTTATTTTTTTGCCTTATAGAGGTACATTTTGAGAAAATTTGCAATTTGTGTTTGTCCTTTTTATATATTTGATTTATATTACTCGTATCGATCTTATATTCTTGATGAATAAATAAAGATATTTTTCTATTGTTACATTCTATACTTCTAAATAAATGATTTTTCTTTCCAGATTTACAACTGTCACAGTATCTTCATCCCATCGCTGCTACAATAACAAGCATTACTTGTTGAACTACCGCTGGAGCCTAGAAATCCAGCAAAATGAAATATATGTGAAACAATATTGGATTCAATTCTGTTTGTTTCCACTTATTCCTTCCGACTGTATATTCGACTGTATTTTAGTAGATATCAGTGATGTGCGGGCTGACCCAAAGTGAGCTGGTGCCTGCAGTCACCCGCAGGTGTGGGTCATTGAAAAATATTTGTAACGATATTCGGATTGCGGTCGGGTCATTTGTCGTTTGAGATAAACATTAAAGTAACCTGGTAAATCATTGTATTTTAAATGTTTGGTACAATTTTCTATTATTAATACATACACTTTATTGACTGAATTTCTGTGAAGGTGACGTCGATTGTTGGACGTATCCTACAGTATGGAGGGAGCAAAAGAGAAAATAAAGTTGGCAGAGTGGAAGTTACGGAAACATACAAACAAATAAAGTAAGGTTTGGGACACATTCACTCAGATTTTTAAAGTTGATAACTTTTGAATGATGAAGCAGGACAAACATATTTCCTCAACATATTAACTTACAAGCAATGACATCAGATTTTAACACAGAAATAAATGCAGGTGTGTGAGTAAGGTCATGTGACGTTCATAAAGACTACTTTTAAAAATGCGGATCAGGTGCAAATATATTTCTTGCAGTCTGAGTTGTGGGCAGGCTAGTTTAAAAAAAACGGTCAGTTGTGGGTCATTTATACATCACTGGTAGATATGTATCTTATAATAAAATTGGGAAAATTAAAAGATTTTTACAAAAAAATCCACATGTTGAATCTTGAAAGAGATATCAAATTTGAATTCTACACACCAGAATTGGCTAAAACCACACCAAAAACATATCTGTAAAAAAAAAACATTTCATAATATTTTGTTGGACATAATAAAATCTATTCCTCTGTTTTATCCTAAAAATCAGAAAATGCTCCAACATCGATCTAATTCAGAACATGCCGTTTACGAGACAACTTGCGTGCACGTAAACACATTTAGTGAGGATGTCGTCAAAGTGCAACACGAAAAATTACATTTACAAACGACTTTATGTTTTTACCCTCCTCTTAACACACTGTAGCTCCAAGTAACAAAAGAAAGCTATGATTTATGAAGGTAAAACTTCCTCCCTTCTCCTTTGCCCACTTTATGGTTCACCACAAACCACAAGAGTCAGAACCAACAGGTGAGTAGAGCGCCCCGTTCCCTCTCTCCTCGTGTTTTGTTTCCAGTTTTGACATCTATCCTGAGCAAAACTCACATGTTCGTGACGCGTCTGTCTGCTGCATATGACTGAATAATCTTATTTTAACAACTATTTCAACGGGACTTGCACCTGATGGGAATAAAGCAATGACAACTGAGCAAAGAATGTAGCCTCGGCCAACAGCACCATGTGCCCCCCCACCCTCACCCAGTCTCCCAAACACACACACACACACCCACTTCTCACTATCACACTCACACTTTCCCTGTCACGTCTTCATTTTTAGCAGCCGGCAGTGTTACATGGAATACGAGACGACCACCCACACACACTCTCACACACATACACACACACATATGCTGCCAGGAAATGTGAATGACTCTGTCACTAAAAGTGCCGTGAAGATGCTAAATACAATGGTGCCTTGTGTTGTAATGACATGAGTAGCGTATTTTCGGGCTACTTTTTTTCATATGTTTTGAACCATGGGAGTAATCCTGATGTTGACATTGGTGGGGACATGATTTGACGACTTCCTCGTGAGAGACAGCAACAAAATATAAAACGTAGATAATTAAATAAATAAGAACATGGCTAAAATAATTTAAATAACATCTCATTTTGTTTTGTCAACAAAAACTAAGAGATATTTTAGGAAGGTTTTTTTTTTTTTTTTTAAGTCACATTTTGTCTGTTTTTTATTGGTCATCTATAACTGCATTACATATTTAATTATAGTTATTGTCACAAGATCAGCATTTACGTCTAGTTTCGTCCAGTTTTTGTCATGTGACAAAGGTTCGTTGATGACAATATTTAGTCACTACTGTATAAGGAGCACTGTCAATGAATGGTTTACTTTTTAGGTTCTTCATATATAAGGTGCAGTGGATTATAAATTCAAAATTATTAGATAAAAAGTTAAAATGATCAGATAAAAGTCTAATTATCAGATAAAAAGTCAACATTATGAGCTTAAAAAGTCCAAATTATGAGAAAAAAGATAAAAAGTCAAAATTCCCAGTCACTAAGCACAACCAGAATTAATCCATATATAATGATCTATCTATCTATCTATCTATCTATCTATCTATCTATCTATCTATCTATCTATCTATCTATCTAAATAAACAAAGCCACAAACAACCTTAGCATATTAGTCATAATCAGCACATCCATTTTAAGCGTTACAGTCTGAAATAAATGTAGTTCACCACCATCAGAGCGAGACTGTGAGAGTGATTGAATAATGGGTCATTAATGTAAAAGCAATTTGAGTGGCCAAAAAAAAAAGAACTGTATAAGTCCAATGCATTATTATGATTTATTATTATTATGATTAATTATTATTATTATTATTATTATTATTATTATTATTATTATTATTATTATTATTATAAGTTGGAGCCCTGACTTTTCAACATATTCAAGGAACGGCCCCCATATATTCATAAACATTCTGCTTCTAACAGTCAATGACAATCACATTTTGTATTTTTAATTTGTAATTTTATTTAATTATTCATTTTATTGAATTATTTCAACAACAAAAAGGATGACACTGACATGTATCTTCTGTGTCGACCAGTAATCTGTTTGACCATTTGCATTGGCACACAACGGTTATATACTCCTGAGTATTTTTTCATATATATATATATATATATATATTGTTCTGTCAGTTTTGTCTAATATCTTTTTTTCTAACATCGTGCAGATGTACATGCATGTGGCGTGGTGTTGTTCAGCTAAAGGGCAGGCTACTACATGTGGCTGTCAAGTGATACGTAAATCAATTAGAAAGCATAAATGTGAAAAGTCCTTCAGAAGTCAGCCGCCTGGTAGATGGTTAAATGTTGGCTTGATTACAGACACACCACACCCAAACATAAGCACAAAACACAAACACACACTCATCCAGGCAAAACAGAGCTAGGGCGTGGGTATGAGGCAATATTTAACACACAACAGCCATGTTAAAAGAAGCTTAATTAAACATTTAATACAACTGTAACTCCTCCTTGAGTGTCTTTCTCTCTGGTTGTTTTGTGCATTAACTTCTCACATAAATCACACAAAACTCTGGCTCACACACAGTAGCTGTCTCATAGAGTTAAACACTGATTTAGGGAGTTGTCCTGACAGAACCAAAGGGGTGTGTGTCCATTTTCAACTTCCAACTGTTTCTGTGACATTACATAACATCATTCACACACTAGAAACTGGTGTTTTCATCTTGACTGTCTTCTGAGTTGGTTGGGAAATGTGAGAACAGCGGAAAAAAATGTCACTGACAGCAGTGGGTACGACTGTGTCAAACGTGTGGCCCTTGGGATGAAGTTGTGAAGTACACAAATAGACATTAAGAATAATTTTAGTTCAGGTTTCACATTCAGACCAATTCAATCTAAAGTGAGTCAAACCAGTAAAACACTAGCATAATATAAATACTCACAATTCCAAATCCCTACTTATACTTTCGTGAAATATCATCCCAAGAGATTTCACTGCTGTTACCTTCGGAGCTTCAAACTGACCATCACTTGAATGAATGAATCGGCTAATTCTCTGGTCAGTAAAAGTCCCCGCCGAACTCTTTAAAGACACTAACATGTCAAATAAACCAGCTGGTTAAGGTTATAAGGGTCTGTACATGTGGTCCCTACATTGTCAGGTTGAAATATTAAGTGTAAATATGCTCAGCACTTCACAACTAATTATAAATGTATGTAGTGCTTTTTACACAGTGCTGCACTTGACACTTTACAGAACAGAGAATATATTTATCTGTAAAAAAAAACAAAAACAACTTAAATATTCAAAAACTACCAGATAATAAAATGACACCTTCACTGTGCCTACTGTAGGAATCACCCTGATCATCACTCCAAGAACGTGATCAGGGCTGCCTTAGTTCTGCGTAACAGCAACCAATGGTTGCTATGGTTACAGTGACTGCGGCTGCCATTTTCACTCCAAGAGAAGTGATCATGTGACCATGTATGTCACATCCTGTGACATATAATTGCGGAAAACGTGTTTCCATTGTGCTTTTGCAATATAATAGAATATCGAAACGTCTGAAAAACCACCTCATGAAAGCGTGAAAACTTTTTAGTGATATTTGAGTGTTTCTTTTCCAAATTTAGGTGTTTCCATTACCAGTTTTTCTAGCGATATTTACATTTTGTGAATTTCCAAGGGTCATGGAAACGCAGCTAATGACTGTCAATGATGGTTTCACAAAATATGGCTAAGTATTTCACTTGGTCATTGTTAAGACTGTCATTAATTAAAGCGTCACACTATGTAAAATTTCAAATATGTTGTCTCTCCGAGCTTTAACTGAGATGACTACATACACAATTATCAATAGACCATAGACTGCCTTCTATAAATACAGGGTAAGTCATTTTTTCCAGAAGGTATTCCTGTCTCAGTTATTTTATTTGGACCATCTAATAGGTTTTATGGTGGTCTGTCTTTGCATTATTGCTCTGTTAATAATATTTAAGATGTGGTAATAATAATAATATTCTAGATGTCAACTGTCTTACATTTATTACAACCCTTTATTTCCTGATAGAAACCTCAACTCAATTTGTAATGAATAACACACCACCAAGACAAATTATTTTTTTGCAAACGTTTTATGTGTTAGTAAATCAGACCCCTTGCATTTCCATTCATTTTGCCCAAATAGGGTCAGTTGTGCTTCCAAAGAACCAATATGCCATCAGCCAAAACACAAATTCCTGTCTTCCAAATGGCAGACCAAACCCCTCTGAGTGATGTCTTATGGCTCTGAACACATACCGTCTGTAGTTTTTATGCTCCAAGAGAAGAAAACTGATCTTCATATATCTATGGACTTTCACTGAAGTTCAGACTGATCTATAGTGTTTTCTTAAAACAGTATCTGCCTGAGTTTTTGCAGAATTACAAAAAAAAAAGGACATTATACACTTTCAGGAGGATTTAATACATCTGTCATGACTGAGAGCTTGCTATATCGTCCAAGAGTTGTGCAACTCCTTCACATACCAGTCTGATATGTGGGACATTAGCATCATATATAAACCTATACGTCATCATTATTTTTCCAAACTCTTGACAGATTTTAAGATGACATATTACATAACTTCATACTTTTCTAGTCTGTGCACTAAAATAGCCTTTCTTTGTGCTGCATTTGCTTTGGTAACAAGATGTTTTTCTCATTTAATCCTAAAAACACATATGAAGAGAACTGACACGAACAAAAATTAAACAGGACAGTGTGAGTCTACAGTTTGTGACTCAATCCACTGATCCATCCTACATCTGTCTACACCAAACCACCACAACCACAGTCATCACTCCATTACAACAGGACACTCCCAATATATCCCAATGGGATATTGTTGCCAAGCACTTGCTGTTCTTCCTCACCTATGTGAGAAATGAATAAAATCCAGATTAATATCTCACACGAGTGCACGCCCGTAGACGCAATGTTCCTCACTGAGTGCACACAAAGCTTGGGGAAAAACAAGCACCTGTGAAAAGACGCACATCTGTGAAGGATTGGAAGAAACTGTGGCTCAAATAAAATCAGCTCAGAAACGGACACTAAGACTCTCTCGCCTCATCCGCCCACTCATCCACCCACATTCTATCTATTCTTGCTATGGAAAAAAACCTGATAATTGAACTAATCATTCAACTTAAAAGGTGCCATTCCGCTAAAAACCATTTTTCTACGCTCCTTTTGGAATCTGATGGGTCACCCCGACTTACCAACACACAACACATGCTGCCTTTGACAGTGGTTCATCACCTCCGCTGGCTGCATACTGCATTCACAAAAAACAACAAGAGGAACAAGGGACCCAGAAAAAGCCGGTCTGTCTGATGTCAGATGGACTTTAGCGTGTCACATGTGGGGTTAAACCTGTCCCCGGCAGCGAATCTGAAGTAGCATTAGCATTAGCATCTACGAGAGAAGACGGCGCCACAGTAGCTGGTGCACAAACTGGAAAAAAAATGGCGGATCAAAGTGGTTCATGTGGTCTCTGTGGAACTAAAGCCTTGTTTTTTTTCCCTGCACATTTTCAGTACAAGCGACGGCACGAAACCTAGCTGGACACTATTTGGGTAAAAGGTAAACACATACACAGTGAGCCACATTCTGAGCCAATCAGAGACGCATCATCACCACGTCATGGACATGTATGAGGAAGTACCGGTAAACTGTTGTTTGACCTCAAGTCATTTTTTCTAACGTGCAAAAACAACTGGAAACAAAGCAATCCTGATGTTTTTTTAAATAGAACCAACACACAATGTATTCAATAACAATGGAGATCACAGTAATATTAATGAAATAACCACAGAATGACAGCTTTAAGTAGATGAAAAATATGAACCTCCTCCTCCTTTGTGAAGCCCAGATTAAAGCGAGACAGTGACAGGAGGTTTAATGTAAAAACATAAGTGTGGTGTTCAGTTATTAAAACTTTCTGTCAGATAAAAATGGATTAAAGTAAAGTCCTGCTCCACTGAACATGAATAATGATAGGGGGAAAAAGACAAAGGCTTCTGATTTATCGTCATTTCAGTAACAACAATGACAACTCCAGTCAACTAGATGATCTATAGGGGGGGGGGGGGGGGCTTCAAAAAAGTTAGTGGAAAAAGAACAGCTTTGACATGGTTTAAATCACATGGCTCTAACTTTTAAACAGATGGACTTAAAGGAGTGATATTTTGGCTTTTTTAGAAGGAATTATGCATTTTAATTTCCCTGTGGTCGTCATAAACTGTACCATATTTTTCGGACTATTTGTCGCAGTTTTTTTTTTTTTTCATAGTTTGGCTGGGGGTGCGACTTATATGTGAAATCATTAACACGTTATTATATAATTTCATACGTTATTTACACACCGACAACCACAAGAGAGCACTGTTGAGCATGAGCATGTTCTTTACGCTATAATTATCTGAATAACTGTTAATACGTTTCATTAACATACCAGGCACATTCTCAATTTGTTGTTTATGCATCATGTAACGTTAGCTTAATATGTTATGTTAGCATTCCGTTCACCTATTCAGCATGTTGTTCTTTTTTATTTTTATTTTAAATTGCCTTTGAAGATGAAAGGTATATAAGTCTGACTTCTAATCTACATTTGACATCATGTTACACACCATTAGCACATTCTTCTGATTCAGTCCATCTGCAAATATGGCAAAACATACACCCTTGTGTTTGCTTTCTTTCATATATATATATATATATATATATATATATATATATATATATATATATATATATATATATATATATATATATATATATATATATATATATATATATATATATATATATATATATATATATATATACACACACACACACACACAGACACACACACTTTAAAATGACTCTTCTCTCTTGCTCCCATGTTGATTCCAGCTCCAATAGAGAAAATATATACTCCAAAATCTAATTTATGTCACAAAAAAAGGACTGTGTGTCTTATTATCCATAATTGCAGTGGTTATGATTCTGCTGCTGACTACTGTCACAAGACAAAGACTCCACTTTAATCAGCTATTGATGCAGTGTTGTGTGGGCATTTTAATTGGAGGAAGAAAAGACCACAGGATCAGTGTTAGCATCAGCACAAAACCAGCACACCTAATAAATCATACTTCCATTACCATTGTGATATAAATATGTGTGACTAACATATGACAAAAGACCGTCTGAAACCAGTGTGGCCTGAGCCGCCCTCAGATTAGCTGGTGTCGATGTGGCATGAGGTTAGTTTGTTGATTTATTGCGAGTCCTATCATTGCTGCTATATTGAGTAATGTTGCCACACACTGCCCACGTTCCTTATATCACACAGGCCTATGTTAAAGTGATGTTCAGGTAATGGAACCACTATCAGACATGAAAAACTGATGGTGGATTCATATAAATGACATTAGCCAGATTTCCATCCAAATGTATTGGACATTTTAACTGTATTTTCCGGAAACTGGCAAAAGAAATATTAAATTTATGCATGTTTGCATCCAATACCCTAACTGTGGTTTAAAGTTTTGTAAATCTCTTGTAGTTGATGAAGGAGCTGATAGACAGAGGTATTTTCACTCAAATCTGGCTTTAGCTTTTGCCATGGAAACCAAACCACTGGTCTGGATCGTATAATGTAGAGTTAAAGTCTTCCACAGTTTAGTAAAGTCCTGCGTTGTGTTTTCCATAAGGCTGAGGATGCTAATTAGCTTTGAGAAATGACAAAACAGACCATTACTTTTGGCCATGGATTAAAGATAGTGGTCTGAAATTGCACAGAGAAAGAGGTTCATAGATGGCCATTGACCTGATCTTGCAACCAAAGGCATCCTGGGAAAAAGTCTGACAGTGTCACGAATTGTCCCAAAAAGTAAATGAGTATAAATAATGCATTGGTCATCACGACACATACGTTTTTGTATCTAATGACATTACCTTCAGCATATCATATCTACATTTACTAGATGCATGTTGATAAACTTAGAAGACTCAAAACAGCTTTAACATGACATTTCTATTGATTCCTTGTATTCATTTATTGGATGTTGTGGTCCACACATACAGATATACACAATTATTCACCATATCTGTCTAAATTGTAGTGATTCACATCTAGCTTTTATCAATACACCTACTTTTCTACCTCGCCCAAGTGTGATGTGATATTTTTAGTCTGAACTTTTGATTAAAAAAAAAAGACATTAAATGACAGGCTACTGCACAGTGAGAAAGTCATTCTCTATGAAATCAGTGGATTTTAAGAAAATTTCCCACCTGACCCTCTTAGATTAGAATTTTTACATACTTCTAGAACATTAAGTGTGATGGAAAAATCCAAAATTTCAACACTTTTTTATGTTATGTTATGTTATGTTATGTTATGTTATGTTATGTTATGTTATGTTATGTTATGTTATGTTATGTTATGTTATGTTATGTTATGTTATGTTATGTTAGTGAAAGTATAGGAATTGCTGTAAACTTTGTCATCAAGCAGAACTTGTTTCTATAATGCATGTCACAATTTATATTCAGCTGTTCATATATGATACATAACATAACACAAGACCTTTATTTTACACAGATCCTTTCCCCAGGTAGACCAGATACAGCACATATAATTTCAATTCAATGGGTGGACAAAAGTTGCCTTTTAGAAGTTTGCAATGGATAAAATCTCAAATGTGTCAGTCTTTGTAAGATACAGTTACAGTATAGACTTTAAGTAAATATTTTCACGTTTATTAAGACTATAAGAAATGATTCTGCAAATATCACACTTCTAGAACATAAGTCACAGAAGCTTGAAAACAGCCAAAAATTTCAAGTCGCAATTTTGGTCGCAAATTTAGCGTACCACCTACCTACTTCAAATGGTCATAACTTTGGAACTATTTACAATAAAGCCTTGAAATTCTGGATTTTCTCATCATATATAATCTTAACTGAGTATGTACAATTTTATTAAAATCTGAGATGGTCAGGTGACGACCACGTGATGAAATTATATGGAATGACTCGATTATAATTGATGTGAAATAGTTTTCCTTCAGTATAACGTGTTTCATTGATATATTTTTTTAAAGGCAGTGGTAAAAGGGTATGCGGCTAGTCGGTGTGATTGATGCCATGCACACACACAAATGCGCACCCACACACACACACACACACTTCCACATTCCCCACAGTTCATGCAGAGCGGTCTTTGTGGCCTTCCAAGAGTCAGTGTGTCCAGCCAGGCTCGAGTTACCGCAGACAAGATCCTCTCACTCTTCCTCTGACACACACATACACCCTTCCAAATATCCATCATCTTATACTCACACATCCATGACACAGGAGCACAGCAGCAGAAGCTTCTGGTTTGTTACTGTCCTAACACATCCTTTCTGACTAATCGCTATCACACCTTACTGTCTGTGAGAGTGGAACAATAATAGTCAGACAAAAAACTTGGGCGTCTACTTTGTCAAACTGTATATAAGCTTGACATACTCTAACTAGGAACATGTACAGCCGTGCTATAATGTAATGAGTTTGAGGAGAAGAAAATGATACTCTTGTCCATAGAAGATAACAATAACAGGGAAGTGACTAATGACCTCTGAACACTCTAGCTGGTCGGTATATGTGACACCGTCTATTACAGTGAATTACAAACACTTGTCTAAATTCAGGTCCAAAAGAGTAAATAACACAGACTCAACCTGAAATGAAATAAGAGGCACATAAAAAAGATTTACACTGGTGTGCGCATTAACAGAGAAGCACGTTCTAACTTGAGAACACAGTTGCTATAAAGTGTTCCTTCTATTTGTGGAGCTCTATATTCAAACAGATTTCAGGGTAATATGCACGGCCTGGTGCTTGTGAGGTAATATGGGTCATCGTTAAAGAAAAGACATTAAGCTGACTGATGATGTTGCCATGCATCTGTGTGTGTGTGTGTGTGTGTGTGTGTGTGTGTGTGTGTGTGTGTGTGTGTGTGTCTCACATCTATTCTAGGAGAATTCCAAAGGGGAGACCCTGTGACTGACCCCCACCTCTGAGGATCTGACAGGATATCACCAACCGCACGCACACACGCGCACACACACACACACTCAAACATACAGACACACAATGGGGGTTTTAAAAGACACACACACGCTTATACAGATAAAGTAAAAGTTGAATACAGTGACATGACATTCTGGATTATTAGCAAGATAAGCCTTTTGGCAACTGGCGACTTCACCAAAAGTGAATTAATAGTTCATTACCATGGTTACATGTCTTAAGGTATTTACTTTAATATATTCACAAATGTAAGAGTCTTGTATATTGTAAATTCCATTGTCATATAACGAGGTACCAAACACATTCCATTCACCTCTAACGAGCAGAACAGGGCATACAACCATATAGGAATGTAAAAACTAAACAAAAAAAAAAGACAGTAAATTGAAAAAAATTACTTATTTGTAAACGACCTGAGCCTGTTTTAAGGTAAACGCTATTTGACTTACATTAGAGGTCTATGCGTCCAGCTCGTGCCTCTTAATGCTTCAGTGTGCGCGTGTCCAGTCTGCTAAACTTCCTTGGACACAACATGAGCATCATCCCCCCCCCCCATTCGATGTGGAAACGGGAAGGGGGGGCACGCGCGCGCGTAAAGGGGTGCATGTGTGCGCGCGTGGAGGACTAGTTGAATAAACACGCCCTGGTTGTGATCACTAACACTGCGGCACATACACACAAACACAACACATACTGGGGAAGCCGAGGAGACAACGGCGGACACACGGCAAAGTTTGGAGCCGAAACGGTTATTGTGACACACGGTCTTCCTTACCTTCCTCCTTCCCTCCTCTTCAGTCCTTCAGCCGCTTCCAAACTCTGTCACGACGAGGCTAGCCGCAGACTGCGAAATCAAATAACCGCTTCTTTTCTGTAACCGGGGAACGGGCGCGAGACACAGAGAAGCCTCGGGGACGTCTGCTCTAACATGCAGCAACTCCGTGTATGTGAGGAGATCGTGTGTGTATGTGTGTGGGAATATCCGTGTGTGTGTGTGTGTGTATAAGTGTGTGTGCGTGTGTGTGTGTGTGTGTGACAGCTCATGGAGAGAATGAGCAGAGAGCCGAGGAGGACCGGGGAACTTAGGGGGGAGTTCCCGTTAACAGAGCGGAGGGGCGGGGCGGGGGTTCGGAGGAGTGACAGCCTCGCGCTCTTTACGTTCACAACCCATTTTGTACATTTCACACACACGTACATACACAGGTAAGAGGTGTTGTGGCCAAATTTGCACCCCTTTTTTCTAAATTAGCCACGAAGAGGACAATATTAACCAAATTCACCCTGTTACATTTTACTCAGAAATAAAATACAAGAAATTGACACATACTGGTCACTCCAGTGGACAGTTATTCTACAGCTCAGGGGCGTCACAGCCATTTAAAATGTGGGGGTGTTCTAGGTTGTGGCACATGAGCAACATTTTCTGAATCTATCATTTGAAAATTAACAAACAATCATTCATTAATGGTTAAATTTTTGTATTAAAAAAGCAATACATGGCTGAAAATAATAACAAAAATGTGTTTTTCCTTAATTAAATATTTATTTCAAGCAGAACAAAACTTTTGACAGAAATACAATAAGAATGAAAACCTGCCCCACCCTTACCCTAGTCAAAACACCCAATTATGAGATTAAAAAAAAGTAAAAATTATGAGATAAAAAGTTCAAATCGTGAGATAAAAAGTCAAAATTATAGATAAAAAGTCAAAATTATGATATAAAAATTCCAAATCATGAGATAAAAAGTCAAAATTATTAGATAAAAAGACAATATTATTAGATAAAAAAAACTGATATAAGGTTGAATTTAAAAAATCAGACACTGATTTTACAGACACTGTAACTTTTTTCTTTCATAAATGTTTTGTCCATGTCAGGGGAGACGATTAAAAATATGTTCCTCAGGGGGAACATCAGTGAAAAAAGTTTGAGAACCACTGTCTTAGGGTATATGTTACAGAACAAGACATAGTTTAGTTAACTTACTTTAACAACAACAACATTTCTCATTACTTACTGGTTGATGACTGTTAACACCACGAAGAAGAGTTGTTTACATTTCGCCCAGTGAGCTGAAGTGCGCTTCACTTATGTATGCTGTTGTGTCACCCGGGTTTAAACCATAGATATTGTAACGACCCCACAATGTTATTGCTGGTTTTTTGGTGTGATTGCGACAGACAGTAACCGTTGTTCCTACAATTAAAAAGTAGGTGAGACCAACTCTGCGTCTGTTTCCTGGATCCAGTAACGATACAATATATAACGTCAGGAAAAAGTGGGGGTTATGAAATTATCTGGTTGTAGAAGTGGAGGTGTCACAACACCCCCATCCCCCACGGGTGCGACACCCATGATACCAACTGTTCTCTTGTATATTCATGGGTTTTATTGTTTTAGTTACATATCAATCAGTTCATATCATCACTGTAACTGGTCTGTTATTAATACCTTAAATTAATAGTCATCATAAACAAAAATTGCATTAAAACATGTTTTATTTCATAGTGTTCTGTTATTGCATTTTAAATACACGTTTCTTTGGTTCAAAGCTTAAACACATGTTGTCCAGCTGAGTGGATATTTTTGTAATGCCATAAAAAAATAGGTTCATTAAAAAGATTTCAATCACATTACTTTTTCATGCTTAAAGAGGAATAATGATTATAATGATAATAATGATTCAAATGATTTACCCAACAAATGTAAATACTTTCAAATACAGTGACATAAGTTTGAATTGTTATTTTTGTGATAAAGGAGGTGAAACACTTGTACATTTATTTCTTGACTGTAATATTATAAAACAGTTTGTAACAAACCTTAGTTTCTATCTTTTTATGCAGAAGGGTCATTACATTTTCACTCTTAAAGATATTTTCTTCTACTATGAAAACACAAGTGATTTGTTGTTTTCATTTTTAGTTGATGTTTTATATATTTTGTATATTTTACAAGCTAAGTTTTACATTCATTAAAAAAATGTCAAAAGAATCAGCTTCTCTTTAATATGTTTGTTCTAGAAATGACCTTTCTTCTCAACTCTCTTAAGATGATTCATAATAAGAAAACGTACAATAAAATATAATACTTCTGAATGTTCTTTCTTGTATATTCCTCTTGTTTGAGCGTTTGTTTCGTTTATTTTTTTCAGTTAATTAATGTAATCTACTTTGTCTTTATGGACTTGTATTAGTCACTTGCTCTTGTTTTATTTTATTGTCATGTGTCAATGTCATTTTTGTTGTTTTATTGCAATAGTAATAAAAAAAAAAAATACTCAAAAATGCTCTCTGCTCACCTTGGCTCATTAGTTTTTTCTCCCTTCTGGAGGGAATAAAGTAAATTGTGAATTATTCAACCATCATAGCTGTGTCAACATTAACCCTTTAACTCTGCTACTATACTGGGAAAAAAATCTAAATCTTACGACATGTATTTTTTTCAGTTGTAGTCAAAATATAATAATAAGATAAAATCACATAAGCGTAACTTTAATTAAGCAAAAAATAATTACAATAAAAGTTTAAAAAATCATGAATTAAGAAAAAAATATATGCCATACAACAAGTCAAACCAGTCCAGATTCTTTGTAACACCAGTTGAAGTCCATAAAGAAGCTACAATTTAAAAAATATATATTAAAAATAATTCCCAAAATATTGGAAACAATAGGAAAAATAAATAAAAACAAAACAAAAACAACCAAACCATTTATTTTTAAAGTGAGTTGGTCTCACTCACTTTTCTGTATTTTATCTCCCTCTCCACAGGGGGCGGGGCTTGAACTGAGCATGCTCAGATGTCTATGGAAATAACAAGGTCTATTCTATCAACATGACTGAAATGTAACTATTGTGGAAATAATTCCATTTTAGTGAATATTTGAAATAAATTGTACATCCAGAGTGTGTCACTGGTGACACGCCAGAGGTTAAACTAAATAATTAGTAAGTAATTAATACAATTGTAAGATACTGCAGTGATGTTTTGTTTAATTTACCATTCTGGAGTGATTTTTTTTTATTAAAAAATGCCTGAAAAATACCTCTCCAAATTAAAATGACAGACAAATTAAAACAACAATCATCTCTACATGAAGGTAACACTCTGTAGTCACTTATAATGTTTATTTCACAGTAAAAAAAAAAAAAAAAAAATAGATTTAGAAACACTAATATATTTCTTGTTTTTCCCCACCCTTACTTTAATATTTGGTGAAAACCAGGTTGTATAAAGCTGCATTTGGACTGAAACACACCATTTACCAATAGACCAATGTGTTGGCACTTTACATTTCAAGGTCGACAAGTTTAATTGTAAAAATATCACTTTTAGAGCATTTTTTCTATGGTTATGTTTATGTATTTTACACAGGCGGAATTTGGAGAATTATACGTTTTTCCAAAGTGGCTACATTTACAATTCTTTTGGGGAAAAATGATAACTGTTGAGTGCTTCAAATACATATATTTTAGCAAAATGTCTTGTCTCATCATCTGAACCTACTTTATCCTCACTAGGGTCACAATGGGGTCACTGGGGGCCTAATCCAGTTACAATGGGTGAAGGTGGGGTACACCCTGTATGAGTCTCCAGTTCATCTCAGGGCTGAACATATATAGACAAACAATCACTCTCACATTCACACCTATGGACAATTTAGATTAACTAATAATCTATCAGTGCATGTGTTTGGATGGTGGGAGGAAACTGGAGAAAACCCACACAGACACGAGGAGAACATGTAAACTCCACACAGAAAGGTCTGGTGTGGGCATGAGTGCTAACCACTGCACCACTGTGCCGCCCTTTAGCCAAATGTGTTGAAAATAAATATTTTACATACAAAATTACCATTGTTAAATAATAAAGTCCAAGCTAATATTCTGGTCCAAAGATCCCACTGTATTGGTCTATAAGTAAAACACTTAAATAAATAAAACTAATAAAATGTTACCACAAGTCTGGAGTTAAAATGTGAAATTCTTAGAATGAACAAGAGAATAGATTTTAGTCCAAAAGAATATTGGTCTCAAATCTACTTCAAAACACTGTCTGCACATTATGATCAATTCATTTTACAGGTTCTTTCTAGTGGAATATTTACTAATCCATTGTATACATGTACATAAACCATCATATATGTGGAATAACACACCATCATATATATTAAAAACATGAACTAACCAGCACTAAAGTCACTTGTTTTCTGATTCATCTTATTGATGCAAGATTTAGCACATTTTAATTTATTAATAAACATAATTTTTCATATTAGAGCAGTGTTGTCATACTGTATATCCTGTTGTTCAGCAGCTTATTGTCTATCCACCTGTCACCACAGATTATAAATGTGACCTAATTTGTCAGAACATAGATTATTAATCAGATGACAGCTTTCAAAACCCAAAATTGTTATATTTGGCTTTTCTGGAAAACAGCCTTTTGTGTATTTGGTGTTTCTGTTGCACTCCAGAATAGTTTATATATTCAGAAAAATTAGTTTATTCACTTTCATGTGATGTTTGACAAATGTAGGTGCATTGATGCAGGAGCTGTTTATGTAGGTGTTATTAAAATAATGTCATCTATGTCTCAGGAGTTGGATGTCAGACTAGAAAGAGGTTAATAAAATGACAAAATATTGCAATTATGTTTTTATCTGTTTAATATTAACCCTTTAAATGTCCAAGGGTCCACATACAGGCCTGTCCCACACGTCACATGACCTAATATAGTTTGACAATGGAAATTCTCACACATCAGAAGATAAAATATCCACAGCAGGTAAAATCACTCATTTGTTCAAAATACAAATATCAAACAGCAGATCTGAACCTTTATGTCTCATAATTATCCACAGAGGAACCATATTCTAACAAACACACTCATAATCCAACAAAAACATTCAAAACAAACACAAAAAATTGTCCATATGTCATCCAAAAACACATCAAAACATCAATAAATATCCCCAAATGTTTTATCTATTTCATCATTTAACAGGAACTGCCTCCAATATCTGTTTTCATCTTAATATTTTCATTTATAATACAATCAAACACCAATTGCATGTTATTAAAAATGGTTCAACAACATCATTTAATTGACTTTATTAAGAAATTTAGGCCAAATTGAGTGTAAGTTTAAAGGGTTAAAGAATGTGAAACTGTTAGGTCTACAGTATAAAGGTTCCAAAAGTTAAATCAACACAGAAAATATATAATAATAAAAACTGATGAAAAGTACATCAACCACATCTGGGGATGCAGCAGTTTTCAGCAGGGAGCAGAATTTGGCAGCAGACATGATCAAAAGTCCACCCATCAGAATAAAACTGTGAAGTTATAGGAGTAAAATGACTTTAGCAGCTCACATTTGGAGGTATTCTGGTGTGACAGGGGGAATTTGGTGCACATTGTCCTCTTCATGGTTAACTTAGGAAGCGTGGGGCGGGGGTGGGTGGGGTGGGGGTGGGGGGGTCTGTTTTCAGCAGTTGCTACGCGATACAGTTTTTGGCAGTGAGTAGAACAAGTGTAAGAATCATATACACATCAACCAAAGCAGTGACTTTTTTTTTTTTTTTTTACTGTAAAAGGTTGTAGCTATCGATTATTTGCTTTGATTCGATTCAGTTAGGGAATTATTAGAAAAAGAGGAAAAATATAAAAATGTGAAAAATGTCTGAAAATAACAACTGGTCCTTTATTCAACAAATAACTGAAACAGCAACCACAAAAAGTTTATATATATAAAAAAAAAAAAGTAAAAGGATGTCTAAAAATAGCTATATACTGTATCAGGGGTGTCAAATTCATTTCCGTTCAGGGGCCACATTAAGTCAAATTTGATCTGCAGAGAGCTGGACCAGTTAAATAATAATAAAATAATATAAAGTCCAAACTTTCCTCTATGTTTTAGAATGAAAAAAAGTAAAGTTATGTGAAAACAATGTGAATAACATGAACAAACTGACATTTGTTAAGAAAACTATGTGCAGTTTTAACCATATTATGTCTCAGTTTATCATTTACACATGTAAATTACAATTTACAGGTCGCAGTAGATCAATAAAATACACATAAAACATTTAATAACAAGCAGAATATTAATAAAATTGCCCTTCAGACATTTAAAAAATAAGTTCATATTTGTTCAGGTTACTTGTATTTTTGTAAAATGATCATTTTAGTGTAAATACAAGAAAATGACATGAACATTTCTACATTTACAATGAGTAACATTTGGAATTGTGAGTATTTATATGTCGCTGTGATAGTTTAGATTAAATTGGAACCTGAACTATAATTATTTATATCTTCAGTGTCATTTTTGCATTTCACAAACTCATCCCAGGGGCCAGACTGGACCCTTTGGAGGCCCGGATGTGGCCCCCGTCCCACATATTTGACACCTCTGAGCTATATAGATACAATAATAATAATAATAATAATAATAATAATAACAAAGTCAAATGGCATCATTATATGCACTGTGGTCTTCAATATATTTGTGTCCAACTTATTAACTTTCTAACAACTTAAGATGTGACTGAAGTAAAATTTAGAAAAAAATAAAGACAAATATTGAGGAAAATTGTAAACGAACTGTTATTTTTAATCGATTCAAGATAATTAATTGAGCCTATGACATGCATTTACACTTTGCCCATTAACCTCTATTTGTCCAATCTCAATTTTTTTAGCCAACACCTACTGTACTATAGACTCATACTACATACTGTATAGAGGCTTTTTACATATAAATGATTAATCATGTTTCGATCATCTATATTGATTTTCTCAATAAATAATTTAGTTATTATGTCAGAAAAGAAGAGAAAAGATCTTCTTTTCTTTATTGACGCAACAGACCACAATATTTTCACAGGGAAGATGATCCAACAGACTGGATCTTGGACATTTATGGGCAGTTTTTTTTTTTTTTTTTTTTTTTTTTGCTGAAAAACAAGTAGCAAGTAGAATGACTCCAAAGTGAAGCCAGTCCAGAAGTATCTTCAAGTGTAACAACAACTACTAGATGTTGAAACTGAAAAAAAAAAAAAATCCCCTGCATCACATATGTTTTTTCCAACACTGTTTTAAACACACATCTGCTCAGTTTGGCCTCTAAGCTACAGAATATCTAGTGTCAGAAGAGTTCTTTCTACAGTCAACTATGATTGTCTTTAGCACAACTGCAGGTCAGAGGAAAGCAACAACAGAGAAACATGACATTTACAACTGTAAATTATACTCTATGATCTAACACATTATGTTAACATTAAACAGGGACAATATAGTTGTTTACACTTGGCCTGTTTACATGAAAGTTTTTATTCCTGAATAATGTGAATGTGAGACTGATTGTCTGTCTATATATGTTCAACCCTGATATAGATAGATAGATAGATAGATAGATAGATAGATAGATAGATAGATAGATAGATAGATAGATAGATAGATAGATAGATAGATAGATAGATAGATAGATAGATAGATAGATAGATAGATAGATAGATAGATAGGCTGTCATCAGGTCATTCTCTTCCTCTTTTCTTTCTTCCCTCTCATTATAGTCTTTACTGAAGCTTTTTTCTTGGGTCAATAACATGACATAGTTGTGGAAATAAGGATCATTAAACGCTATGATATGTATAACAACCTCAAAAGATTTCATGCCTGAAGCTGTTTGAATTATTAATACAGTGTTCACATGGCAGCAAGTACAGTTTAGCCACACAACTAATTTGGAGAAGTGCAAGCGTACAGTGTTCACATTCTGTGTTTCTATGGATACCAGGTAGTCGACTACAGCAGAGACTGCAGATCACGATACAGTTTGAGTTTATAAATGTGGACAATAAGGTTTTGTTTTTGTTTTGTTTTTTTCTTCAGGTTAGACAGGTGGAAGCCACTATACATACAGCTCTACTCAAAACTCTTTCTACCAAAAACTGATGACTTGTCGCCTCTGCTGCTGTCACACTCTAATGACCGCTGCTATTAGATCCACATGGTCTACTGAGGTTTTACGGGACTTGTGTGACTGTGAGGACGCTGGCGCCGCTCAATCGTGGACTTGAAACCGCACTTGTAACAGATGAGCCATGAGCAGAAAAAGCATCTAAAAGAGGATTTAGTCTGCGGTCGTGTCGCCTCTGGTGTGAAGTTACGATGCTGATGAGTGAGTGTAAGGCCAGTTGATGGATTTCATTTCAAGTACTCAAGCTCTTTGCACACACACACACACACACACACACACTTGTGGATACACACAACTGAACACACACACACACCTAAGAGCCCCTCCAAATCCAACTGGAATGTGTCTCCTATAACAACATCAACTATCACAAGGAAAGAATCACATGACGTGTGTGTGTGTGTGTGTGTGTGTGTGTGTGTGTGTGTGTGGTACAGCGAGTGCATGTTTGTGTCTTTTTAGTTGTGAGAATGTGTTTTTGCACATGCTATACATTACCTTATTCTATCCAAAGTGTATTAATAAGGAGGACAAGCAGACAGTGGAGAAGGAAGAATATTTCACAGACACTTTCAGAACATGATTAAAGCAGAATACGATGCTTTATTACACAAGACAAATTCACCTTAAGCCAGGGGTGTCAAACTCATTTTAGTTCAGGGATTGCATTAAGCCAAATTTGATCTGAAGTGGTAAAATAATAACATAATATATAAATGATATCAACTCCAAATTTCCCTTTATGTTTAGAGCAATAAAAAAAGTTAAATTATGTGATGAAAATGTCCAATATCTACCAACTGTCATGAATAAACTGACACTTCTTTTAAAATTCTATAAACATTAATAACATTTTGATTAAATTTTCTTATTTGTGTGGTTTTAACACTTTTTTTATTGTATTTTTAGATTTATTTCATTGCCTTGTTCTCCTTTCTCTGTTTTGTGTTTTATGCCATGTACTGTGCAGCGCTTTGTGTCAGCTGTGTCTGTTTTAAAAGCACTTTTATAAATAAAGATGGTATGGTATGGTATGGTATGGTATGGTATGGTATGGTATGGTATGGTATGGTATGGTATGGTATGGTATGGTATGGTATGGTATGGTACGGTATGGATGGTACGGTATGGTATGGTATGGTATGGTATGGTATGGTATGGTATGGTATGGTATGGTATGGTATGGTATGGTATGGTATGGTATGGTATGGATGGTATGGTATGGTATGGTATGGTATGGTATGGTATGGTATGGTATGGTATGGTATGGTATGGTATGGTATGGTATGGTATGGTATGGTATGGATGGTATGGTATGGTATGGTATGGTATGGTATGGTATGGTATGGTATGGTATGGTATGGATGGTATGGTATGGTATGGTATGGTATGGTATGGTATGGTATGGTATGGATGGTATGGTATGGTATGGATGGTATGGTATGGTATGGTATGGTATGGATGGTATGGTATGGTATGGTATGGTATGGTATGGTATGGTATGGTATGGTATGGTATGGTATGGTATGGTATGGTATGGTATGGTATGGATGGTATGGTATGGTATGGTATGGTATGGTATGGTATGGTATGGTATGGTATGGTATGGTATGGTATGGTATGGTATGGTTCCTCCCACCATCCAAACACATGCACTGATAGATTATTAGTTAATCTAAATTGTCCATAGGTGTGAATGTGAGAGTGATTGTTTGTCTATATATGTTCAGCCCTGAGTTGAACTGGAGACTCATACAGGGTGTACCCTGCCTTCACCCATTGTAACTGGATTAGACCCCCAGTGACCTCTGTGACCCTAGTGAGGATAAAGTGGGTTCAGATGATGATACGAGACTTGAGGGTATATAACAGCAGTATGTTATCGAAGACATTAGTGGTCGATACAGGATATAAGTTCATCATCCTTCTTGTAACCGTAATAATTAAATAAAATTACTAATGAAAATGGTAATAAATACATTTGAAAAATTTTATACAAATAAATAAATGAAGAAAAAAAGACACATAAATAAAAAATAAACTAATTAATTAATTATAAATAAATAAATAATAGAGTTTTAAAAAATGAAATTAATTAATTAATTAAAAAAAAAAAGTTAATAAAATAATATGTTTAGCCCTGAGATGAACTAGAGACTCATACAGCCATTGTAGCTGGATTGCCCCCTCAGTGACCCCCGCAAAGATTATTATGTTTTTTTTTTACTTGTGAATATTTATAGGTTATTATATTATGAAACTAAAATGATTTATATCTTAGTGTAATTTGTGCATTTCATAAATTCATCCAAAGGGCCAGATTGGACCCTTTAGCAGGCCGGATTTGGCCCCCGTTCCATATGTTTGACACCTCTGAACTAAACCATCCATTCAGACACATCAGGGGTTAAAAGGTTAATGTTTGAAGCTGATACTTTCTTTTATAAACAGTGTTATTTGTGCTTGTAGGTTTTGAACTGTGCCATCCCAGACTGGAAGTGAGAAAGAGGAGGGATGGATGGAGCAATGGAGGGAAACAACAAAATGAAGGCGCTGACACATGTTGACAAAATGCAACAGCGAATATCACTCAGCACCTCATACACCCACATACATACCCTACACACACACACACACACACACACACACACACACACACATACACACACACACATGTATCTGTACTGTACATGAGCTCCTGCCTTTAGGATAAAGCACCTGGATCTGAGCGACTGCTGAAAGGATGCCAGAAATACTGCCTCACATATAGAGCCAAGGACAACAAGGTCACACACACACACACACACACACACACACACACACACACACACACACACATATACTTGTTTCCATGTCTTATGAGGACCAGGTTTGTAATCAAGTAGCCATTGAGCAGTGAGTGTAAAAACATATATTTTAAATAAAAAATAAGAATTATGAAAAGGATTTTTATAAATACAGGGGAAAAAAAAGGATGAATAAAACAAATAGAGAGAAAAAATTAATTGATTACATATAAATAATTAGAAATAAGAAATGAATTTAAAATAATAGAATAGAATAGAATAAAATTTTTTTTTTTTTTTTTTTAAAAAAGGAAATATATCTTCAAATATGCTTTGTGCATATTTCCTCCATGCTTTATGACGACTTCTGGAGAGAAAAAAAAAGATTTATAGGACCAGATCATTTCTATTTTATGAGTGGGGGGCTTTATTTTTACTTAATCATTGTGGGGACCTGAATTTTGGTCCTCATAGTGTCAGAGGTCCCCATGGTGTGACTGTGTAAACATATTAATATCCCCATAAAGATAGGAATACAAGCGCACATGCACACACACACGCAAACCTATGTATGTGTGTGTGAGTGTGAGTGTGAGTGTGAGTGTGAGTGTGTGTGTGTGTGTGTGTGAGTGTGTATCAAGTTTCTAATCATCACTTCTCGGGAAAGTAGCCACTGGGTAGTGAGTGTAAACACATCTCTTTTTTTAGTAGAGAAATTAAGTAAATAAAAAAAAATACAAAAATATACTTAAAAAATACAAAATTTACATTTTATTCCATATAAAATGAATATAAACATAAAAAAATAATCTTCACAATAAAACAAAATACTAAAAAATGCATTAAAAATATAAAAACAAATTAAATGCAATGATAATAATAATCAATAATAAAACTGAATAAAATAAATTGCCCCCCTAAAAGTAAACACATCTTAAAACCTTTGAAAAATACATGTTTTGATTTGCATCCATTTCCCTTATGCTTTATGGGGACTTCCAGAAAAAACAAATGAATATGTTTATATGGGGCATCATTTGCATACTTCACACAGATTTCACATACCGGTACATTTATATTTAACCCTTGTGGGGACCTGAATTTTGGTCCCCATGGTGTCTTAGGTCCCCATTTACCCACTGTGTAAACAAATCAATGTCCCCATAAAGATAGGAATCCAAACACACACTGTAGTTCAGCTGTGGTGGCCTGTTTCTGGTACTAACCCTTGACTGCACATCCTTTTCTTTAATATAAGGCGTTCCTTCTTCCTGCTCTATGTGCTGTTTACTTTACTAACAAGCTCATCCAACTGTGCATCTGTATTTTTGTGTGTGTCTGCTTTTGGGTTTTGTCTCCGCAGGGAAATGTTAGCAAAACGGGAAGAGTTTTATTAGAGCGTTACATGACACCAGCTGTTTAAACTGGCTCCTTCCACCACTGCTTTTTCCTGCTGCTCTTCCTGGGATCCTCCACTTATGTTCACACTGATGTTTATTCTCATCCACAACAGAGGTGGGAAGTAACTACGTAAAAAATACTACATTAGCAGAGGTGGTAAAAGTACTCACATTCTGTACTTAAGTAGAAATGCAGCTACTTGTGATACTTTGGTGAAAGTAAAAGTACTGATTTACTGATTCTACTTCAGTAAAAGTGAAAAAGTATAATTTCTCAATTGTAATAAAGTACAAAAGTAAAGTAAATAAATAAAATGCAAAAGTAAAGTAAATAAATAAAATGCAAAAGTAAAGTAAATAAACTACAAAAGTAAAGCTACATTTTTACAGGATTGTTTACAGGAAAAATCTGAAAAGTTTCAAAAGTATCTAAAATAAATCCTTTAAAATTGAATTACTGTGTAGAAACTGTGTTTGATCAGGTCACAGTTATTCAGTTTTGTGGGTATGGGCAGGAAATTTAGGAAAAATGAAAAAAAAAGATGTCATGATTGAGATGAAAGTAATCGAGATTTTTTTTTTAAAAGTTATAAATATGAAATAATGCAGAATTTTAAGATAAAATGTAAAAATTATAAGGTAAAAAGTCAAAATTATGAGATAAAATGTGAAAATTATAAGGTAAAAACTCAAAATATAAGGTAAAATTTCTCTCCTCCACTGATTTTCTCTCTGAAGCCACTTATTTTTCACACTGTTTAGTTTGAAAAAGTAACGAGTCTCTTCAGAGAATGTAAAGAGTATAAAATACAGATATTTATACAAAAATGTAGGGAGTAAAAGTAAAAAGTTGCCAATAATAAATACACAAGTTTAGTACAGATACATGAAAAATCTACTTAAGTACTGTAACGAAGTATTTGAGTATTTATTTTTCTGGAAACTTTTTACTTTTAGTCCCTACATTATTCCATAAATATCTGTACTTTATAGTCTTTACATTCTCAGGGTTACTCGTTACTTTTTCAAACTAAACAGATGTGAAAAAGAATTGTCTTCTTAATAATTGTCTCTTTTTCTCATAATTATGCATTTCTTATCTCATATGTATGACTATATCTCATAATTTTTACTTTTTAGCTCACAATCATGCATTTTAAAAAAATCTCACATATGACCTTTTTTGACGTTTAATCTAAATTATAACTTTTTTCCCCCATTTTCCCCACATTTCCTGCCCATACTCACACAACTGAGTAACTGTGACCTGATCAAACACATTATCTACACAGTAACTCACTTTTAAAGGTTTTATTTTTTGGATACTTTTGAAATTTTTGTGTTTTTTCCTGGTTAAATAAGTGTTATTTCATCCATGGTGTTAAGTTCATTCATTCATTCATTATCTGAACCCGCTTTATCCTCACTAGGGTCGCGGGGGTCACTGGGGGCCTAATCCAGCTACAATGGGTGAAGGCGGGGTACACCCTGTATGAGTCTCCAGTTCATCTCAGGGCTGAACATATATAGACAAACAATCACTCTCACATTCACACCTATGGCCAACTTTAGATTAACTAATTAACCTATCAGTGCATGTGTTTGGATGGTGGGACGAAACCGGAGTGCCCGGCGAAAACCCATGCGGACACGGAGAGGACATGCAAACTCCACACAGAAAGGTCTGGTGTGGGATTCGAACCAGGGTCCTTCTTGCTGTGAGGCACGAGTGCTAACCACTGCACCACCATCTAATATATCGTCTCATAATCTCATTCTTTTGTCATTATTTTGTTTTATAAGTTTGCATCCTCGTTATCATGTAAATAACAAATTAGATTTCCCTTTATTTGTGTTACTATTATTATAATTAATTGTAATGGAGGTTAAGATAGGTTTTACACTTTTTTTTAATTAGGTTAAGTTATTATATTTAAGTTCTAAGTGTCATTAGCTCATTGTATCGTCATTATTTTATGATATAAGTTTGCATCTTCCTTATCATATAAATAACTAATTATATTTCCCTTCATTTGTGTTACTATTATTATCATTAATTGTAACAGAGGTGGACTAGAACAAGCCTCCAGCACAATTAATATGTAAAGGTCATTTACTTTCTATGTTTTGTTTTATTCATGTATGTGATTTTTTTTAACCTTCTGTATACCATTTATATCTGTAAATAAAACAAACAATGGCAAAGAAATGCAGTTTTACTTTTACTTAAAGGGATTATCGACTTCCATGCTAACTGTGTTAGCATCGAAGTGATTAGGGCATGTCTTTTTGCCAACACGAAATGCTATTTTTATGCAACAAAATTGTGAATTGTGAGTTTAATAAGTAACTCTGGACACACTCTCCAATGACATGAAGACCTCAGGAGACTTGGGTTTGCCTTTAGGGACCCTCTACTTACTACCACGTAAGTCTGATGTTGTTTAGAACTTTAGAAGAGGTCTAAAAATAGTGTTTTGTGTCGGTGAAAAGACATGCCCTAATCACTTCCATGTTAACAGTTTGACTCAAAACAGCAAAATCGAAATTTCTCACTGTACATTCGAATGGTGTGATTTTGATGTGAACTCTATGTTTCATCTAAAAAATTTGGCTAAAATGTATTTTACCGCGGATAATCCTTTTAAAGCTGTCATTCCATGGTTATTTCATTAATATTACTGTGTTATCCATTGTTATTGAATACATTGTGTGTTGGTTCTATTTAAAAAATGCCCAGATTGTTTTGTTTCCAGCTGTTTTTTTCACGGTAGAAAAATGACTTGAGGTCAAACAACAGAGTTTACCGGTACTTCCTCATACATGTCCATGACAAGGTTATGAGGCATCTCTGATTGGCTCAGAATGGGTGAAGGAACACTCCCCCCCTCCCCTCTCGCTGTGTATGTATTTACCTTTACCCAAGTAGCATCCAGCTGGGTTTCATTCTGAAAACTTGCAGGAAATAAACACACAGAGACCACATGAACCAGTTTGATCCACCATTTTTTTTCAGTTTGTGCAGCAGCTACTGTGGTGCCATCTTCTCTTGTAGATGCTAATGCTAATGCTACTTCAGATTCGCTGCCGGGGACGGGTTCAACCCCACACGGGTGACGCTAAAGTCCATCTGACATCAGACGGACCGTCTTTTTCTGGGTCCCTGGTTCCTCTTGTTGTTTTTTGTGAATGCAGTATGCAGCCAGTGGAGGTGATGAACCACTGTCAAAGGAAGCATATGTCGGTAAGTCAGGGTGACCCATCAGATTCCAAAAGGAGCATGGAAAAGTAGTTTTCAGCAGAATGACATCTTCAAGTAAAGGATTTGAATCAGTACTTCTACTTTTACCAGAGTATTTTTTTTCACACAAGTAGCTGTACTTCTACTCTGGACAACTTCTATGTCCAAAATAGTGTCAGCGTCTCATCTCTGAAACAACAGATTTACTGAAACAAATCCCACAAGCCACAACCGCAGACATATCACAGCTAAAATGTCTCCTCTCCCTCGTGTTGATGTGGAGGTGACCCTCTCCATCTGTCTGTGCATCTTCTCTGGTTGCTGCCCTCTGCATCACTCACACCTCTCACCACCACAACAGCTGCCTCTTGTCAGTGTCCCTCTGCAGCAGCTGAGGAAGAGGGGAAGAGTGCGAAACCACACTTTTAACAGCCCCTAGTCCTGGCTGAAGACAACCAGGGTGGTGGGGGTTTGGTTAACAGAACATCAGGATCCCATTAAGACCAGAGAGGGGGGACGCTCACGGGGCGTCGGCTGAGTATGCGAGGGAGGAAATGGGAGGTCACGCATGTATGCATGTCCGTCTGCATGTGTGCGTTTAATCATCACTGCTGTGTTAATCCATGTTCTGGAAGAAGAGGTGGGGGTGGATGACAGGGGGGGGGGGCACCATGTAAAAATGCATCTCTTTCCTCTCTGTCCAAATCAGAAAGTTAATGAAAAACATGTGTCATTTACTGTCAGTACAGGTTAAGGCTAACTCACTTTATTATGTCCACAGGGAAATGTAGTCATTTTACCTACGTTTATTTTCCCTCTTTCTGTTACCATCTCTTTTGTTAATGGCACTGGGGGGGGGGGGGGGGGGGTCCTCCAATTTTTTTATGTATTGAGTTTTCTTTTTAATACGCAAACAACACACAGGTAAACAGAGAGAGAGAGAGCAAGTAAAATATTACAGATGTCAAAGGTGTCATTCTGCTGAAAACCACTTTTCCACGCTCCTTTTGGAATCTGATGGGTCACCCTGACTTACCAACACATGCTTCCTTTGACAGTGGTTCATCACCTCCACTGGCTGCATACTGCATTCACAGAAAACAACAACAGGAACCAGGGACCCAGAAAAAACTTGGTCCGTCTGATGTCAGATGGACTTTAGCGTCACCTATGTGGGGTTGAACCCGTCCCCAGGAGTGAATCTGAATTAGCATTAGCATTAGCATCTACAAGAGAAATGGTAAAATGGTAAATGGACTGCATTTATATAGCGCTTTTCCACCTTCATGGTGCTCAAAGTGCTTTACATTAGCCTCTCATTCACCCATTCACACACACACCAGTAGGTTTCTAAGGTCTACAGTAAGTCCTACTGGGGACCTAAGTCAGGGTTCAGTGTCTTGCCCAAGGACACTTTGACATGTGGACAGCCAGAGCCGGGACGCGAACTGCCAACCTCTTGGTCATTGGGCGACCCACTCTACCAACTGAGCCACAGCCGCCCTAGATGGTGTCACAGTAGCTGCTGCACAAACTGGAAAAAAAATGGCAGCTCAAACTGGTCCATGTGGTCTCTGTGGAAATAAAGGTTGTTTTTTTCCCTGCAGGTTTTCAGATCAAGTGACGGCACAAAACTTAGCTGGATTTTACTCTGGTAAAGGTAAACACATACAGCAAGGGGGCGGGTGTTCCTTCACGCATTCTGAGCCAATCAGAGACTCCTCATGACCACGTCATGGACATGTATGAGGAAGTACCAGTAAACTCTGTTGTTCGACATCAAATCATTTTTCTACCGTGAAAAAACAGCTGGAAACAAAACAATCTAGACGTTTTTTTTAAATAGAACCAACACACAATGTATTCAATAACAATGGAGAACACAGTAATATTAATGAAATAATCTTGGAATGACAGCTTTAAGATATGTATATGAGATGGAAAAAAAAAAAAGAACATGAGGAATGAAATTCCTGATAAAATGCTTAAAATGATCATAATTCAGGATCTGTTGGGAGTGTCACAAGGAACAAAAATTACATTTTCGTGGTGAGCTCGAAGAGATCCTGGATTCTGGATCACTTTGAAATTTGACATTGCGGTAAATGGGGAATACATTCCAAAGTGATCCAGGATCTCTTCTGGATCACCACCAAAATGCCATCGTTTGTTCCTTGTGACGCTCCCAACACATCCTGAAAATTTCATTAAGATCAGTCCATACATTTTTGTTCTTATCTACTATCTGAATCTGCACCAAAGAGATAGTACAGGTAGGAGTTTCAATTTAATTTACGTAAGTTTGGTTGTCAAATTGCGTACTGCATTCCAAAAATGTTTTAAATTGACTACAATTCCAAAACACATGAATAAGTGAACTGTTACATGTTTTACAGCGGTGACATTTAGAAGACACAGTGGGATGCATCTTGCTAAAAGGGACTGGTGTTGAGTGCTAATGGGTTCATGTGGGGTGAGGTGAAGAGAGGACTTAAATGCACTGTGTTGAATTTAATACAAAAACAGAACCAAGACAAAACCTGGGGTAACTCAGCTAGAGTCAGTGGTGAAAAATGAACAACTCCAAATGGTCCCACACCAGCAACTAAACAAATCAGGGCTTAAATAATTTGCTGATTACAATAAACGTGCAGCCTCACAGTGTGGGCCAGGTGGAGGTTGTGTGAATTGGGGTAAAGGTCATGACAATGGGTCAATTTTTAAATTAGCTGTAAAAGTGGTACCAGACACAACAAGCCACGCCCCTTCAACCATGTTTTTTTCTGATTTGCCCTATTTCTTACCATTGGGAAAACACTTTTTTGGTGACCTTAACCTTTGACCTACATTCACCAAAATGTAATGT
Source organism: Siphamia tubifer (assembly GCA_020466265.1). Taxonomy (NCBI): domain Eukaryota; kingdom Metazoa; phylum Chordata; class Actinopteri; order Kurtiformes; family Apogonidae; genus Siphamia; species Siphamia tubifer. Next base: position 14,448,262 of record CM035804.1, on the reverse strand, counting down.
AATTATATCTATTCTGGAACACCTCACACCTTTCTTGCAAATTTAATAGAAATCGGTCTAATGGTTTTTGCATAAAGTTGCTAAAAATCAGATAAAAAAACCAGACTCAAACACAATTATCTACCATCCAATCTGGTTTCCTTATTAGACTTCCTTATCCATGAAAATACTGGTTTTAATATTTTTGATGTGAGCCTCTGGGTGTATTTTTGGCAGTTAACCCCTCAATGTGCCCCCTCTATATTGAACTGACTTCACATGTGTGGACATGCCAGAGGTGGTAAAAGTACTCACATTCTGTACTTAGGTAGAAGTACAGCTACTTGTGTGAAAAAAATACTCTGGTAAAAGTAGAAGTACTGATTCAACTCCTTTACTGAAGTAAAAGTACAAAAAAAAAGAGTACAATTTGTCAACTGTATTAAAATACAAAACGAAAACAAATTTGGTTTGCCATAAATGCAATAATATTTATTTAATCAGGAAAAATCAGACACGTGTCAAAAGTATCTAAAATAAAGCATTTAAAAGTCAGTTACTGTGTGGAAATTGTGTTTGATCAGGCCACAGTTACTCAACTTTGTGGGTATGGACAGGAAATTTTGGAAAAAGGAAAAAAAAGAAGTCACAATTGAGATAAAAAACACATCATGTGAAAAAAAAAAAAATAATAAATATATATATATATATATATATATATATATATATATATATATATATATATATAAAAATATGAGGAAAAGAGTGCATAATTTGAAGATAAAATTTAAAAATTGTGAAATTAAAAGTAAAAATTATGATAAAAAGTCAAAATTGTTCGATAAAAAGTCAAAATGTTGAGATAATAGTCATATAACTATAATATATAGTCACAGTTTCTTTCCTTCACTTATTTTCTCTCTCAAGTCACTTATTTTTCATACTGTCACATCTGTTTAGTTTGAAAAAGTAACAAGTATAATCTGAGAATGTAATCAGTATAAAGTGCAATTATTTATGAACAAATGTAGGGAGTAAAAGTAAAAAGTTGCCAGAAAAATAAATACTCAAGTAAAGTACAGATACCTAAAACATCTACTTCAATACTTTTACTGAGTTACTTCCACCTCTGGTTTTGACCCATATTGCTTTAATGTTTACTTCTGTGTCTGCATTGACAGTGATACTTTATTGGACTTGTCTGTTGCTATGGTAACTTGCAGGGTCATTGTTACAGTAGAAGATTTTTAAAGGAGTAAAAAGGTGTTTGTTGAACTTTGCATTTTAACTTTGTTCACTCTGAAGACAGAAGGAAAATGAGCTGTAAGAAAAGACACCAACAAAAAGCAAGGCCACAATGCCACAAGTGTCACCACAACCACATTTCTGGTTCGCAGAAGTTGAAATTAAACATGTCGGTGGTTTGCAGACCAGTGGAAGGACAGTATTCTGCTGCCTTCGTTCCAGTGTTTTCATTGAAGATGTTGAGAATGTGTGTGTACAGTAGTTCCATGACTGTATCTCTCCAAAGCGGAACAGTACTGCACTGTCCACATATACCACCGGGTCAAAGGTCAGGGCTGCGGCATGCGGCTTTCCACATCAGTCCCTATTTGACACTTGACCTTTGACCTCTTCCTGCCCAGGCTGGCTGCCAGGCCAAGGCTTTTTCCAAACTGTGGGATGGACAAACTAACGCATGAGCTTCCTCTATTATCCGTCTTTTGAATCCTGGGATCCTGAGAAAAGCCACGGAAAACTTGACTCTGACAGCTGGTAGATATGAGCCGGCTCTGAGATGGAGTTGGAAAGATTTCAGGGGGGGTGGATGACAGGAAATAAGACAAAACAAGGAAAGGATTTGTGAAATCTGTCAGGTTCAGGGACGTAAACTGTGGAGCCATGTTCTTGGAAATAGAATATCTGAGATATCCTTTAAGAAATATTAAAGGAAACCAATTATGAGAATATTTGACTCATATGTATGTATATATATATATATATACATATATATATATATATATATATATATATATATATATATATATATATATATATATATATATATATATATATATATATATATATATATATATATATATATATATATGTATATATATATATATATATAGTCCAAGTCCTGAGCTGAACCATCGACAGAATTTACAGAATCACCAGAGTGATTGGTAGGAGAGCATCTTTGGTCCAGGTCCCCAGAGGAGACAGAAGACAGACTGTGGACACTTAGAGGAACCATTATCCACAACAAAAACTACTCTATTGACTCTTAAGAAAAGACAGTGCACTGAGTAAACCATGAGTATGGATGAATAATTTTGGACATGGTGTTTTTTTAAAATCCACTCATAAAAATACTCCTGAAATAAAGTTTTTCTCCAAATATCATTTGTTATTTTTCCTTCACTTGCGTTTGACATACAGGTCATTTCTTGGTTGTTTTTGTCACAAAAACAAAAATGGCAGGGGTATGAATAATTTTGAGGACACCTGTATATTTGATGTATGTATATATATGTGTATGCTGGTGTGTGTGTGTGTGTGTGTGTATACAGGGTGTCCCATAAATCTCCATACATATGAAAAATAAATGTTTCCTGACATAAACCCTTTTCTAATATGCTCTATGAACCACTGCCATTTTGTCGGGATGATTTAAATTCATTGCTCTTTATTCAAATGCATTCTTTGGGTTATCTGAAATATGAAGAAATACATATTATAGAACTGTATATAGAAATATGTAATGTATTCAATTCAATTTTATTTATAGAGCCCCAAATCACAACGTAATTTCACAGGGCTTTACAGGGTTGATTGGAGAGAATAATCAATCACAGAAATAGATAAAGTCCTAAGTATCCCCTGTACGACGGAGTATTAGAGACACATGTGAATAAAAAAATTTACTTGATAGAATGAGATTAAAGTTGAAATTTTGATATTAAAGTAAAAAAAAAAAAAATTAGACTTTAATCTCAAAATGTCTAGAATAAAGATAAAATCAAACTATAACTTTAATCTCAAAATTGAGACTTTAATCTCGTCATATAAAAAAAAAGTTTCTTCACATGTGGCCCTAATACTCTGTCGTACCCCTGTCCTTAGACCCTCCTTCTTGGCATATCTCTCCAAACTGAAGGAGAGATACCCTATATTTATGTATGTGTATATAAATATATGTCTATTTGTTAATATGTTTATTGTCTTTTATTCGTATGTTGAATCTGTATCAATTATGGAAGTCTCACAAGTGTCATAATGTTCATCTATTGGGTGGAAGCTTTTAAACAAGCCTGTCTAGACCTTTTTTTTTTCTTTAATTATGACATTGATCAATGTTATTGTATGTGCAAAACATCAATAATTCAATAAATCAATCACTGACATGAGTGATAAAGGGCAGAGGAAACAGTTTCCAACCTGAACAACTACTGAACCAATGTATCAATGGTCAGTTTACATTAGACTCCACTGGCTTCAGCGTATACACAGTCGATGAGACTTTAATTCATTCCTGCTGAAAACATTAGTCAGAGTCTGTCTTTGCTGCGAGCCATCTTATGTGTGGGCATTTAATACAGGAGATGACATTCAGAAAATCTGTTTAACATATTGCTGAAAGCGACCCCTTACGATATGACTCAGAATAGACTAAGAACAGGCTGTATATATATATATATATATATATATATATATATATATATACACACCTTTATTTTCATATAGTAATATGAAAAGAAAACAAACGTGTAAAACAAGGAAAATGTGTAAAGTAAACAGTTGTGAAAATAACATCAATAGCTTTAGAGATATGATATTGACACTAAAGATTTGATTCATCTGAACCTAAAAAAAATAATAATAATGAAAATGGAGTGGGTGGAATTTAACACTTATAAAATCCCAACCCTTCTTACTGTATCAACTTTTCGAACAAAATCCCATTCCTCCAAAAGAAAAGAACATTACATTTGTTAATAATTTCTGATACATACACACAAACATATATATATATATATATATATATATATATATATATATATATATATATATATATATATATATATATATACATATACACATATACATTCATATAAAACAAACACCATACACAAGAATAAATACAGAACCAACAACAACACTAAAGATCATTGTATTTGTTTTATTTGTTCATTTATAACATATTGTGTGTCATGTATAGACAGTGAAAAACACTTTACACATATTTATCAGATTTTGAAATGTTAGATTTCCTCATTATCAGTTATTATTCACTCCTGCCTTTGCTGCTGAAAGAGGAACAAAAGCGTTGGCCTATGATGTCAGAGGACTTGCAGCCACTGGGGACACAGAGGTCATAGTGCTGCTTGGAGCGATAATCCACATTTGTATTCACAAATATATATGACTCTGGGGAGGAAGTACAAATACTTTATTACTGTACTTAAGCAGAGATTTCAGGTCCCTGTACTGTACTGGAGTATTACATTTTTCCTTTTATTCCAGATTCAATAAATCCTAATCCCATTTCATTTCTTTTACACTATACACTTTCTGTAAATAAATACTGTAACTACATTCTTATTACTTTATTTTGCACTCCTCAGTTATTTTGTATTTACACTTTAAAAGGTGATAGAGTGGTTGAATGGGGTCTTAAAACTGTCATTCCATGGTTATTTCATTAATATTACTGTGTTCTCCATTGTTATTGAATACATTGTGCATTGGTTCTATTTAAAAAACGTTCAGATTACTTTGTTTCCAGCTGTTTTTTCACAGTAGAAAAATTACTTGGGTCAAACAACAGAGTTTGCGTGGTCATGGAGCGTCTCTGATTGGCTCAGAATGCGTGAAGGAACACTCCCCCCTCCCCTCTCCCCTCTCGCTGTGTATAGTATGTACCCAAGCAGCATCCAGCTAGGTTTCGTGCCGTTGCTTGTTCTGAAAACCTGCAGGGAAAAAAAACCAAGGCTTTATTTCCACAGAGAGCACATGAACCAGTTTGATCCACCATTTTTTTTTCAGTTTATGCAGCAGCTATTGTGGCGCCATCTTCTCTTGTAGATGCTAATGCTAATGCTACTTCAGATTCGCTGCCAGGACGGGCTTTACCCCACATGGGTGACGCTAAAGTTCATCTGACATCAGACGGGCCGTCTTTTTCTGGGTCCCTGGTTCCTCTTGTTGTTTTTTGTGAATGCAGTATGCAGCCAGTGGAGGTGATGAACCACTGTCAAAGGAAGCATATGTTGTAAGTCGGGGTGACCCATCAGAATTCAAACGGAGCATGGAAAAGTGGTTTTCAGCGGAAACACACCTTTAATCCTTTTTCTGTGATGTGATATGTAGCCCCCCAAAAAATTGGTTGGGTTTGTAATGGCTCAGAACCTTCTTATAAAGCTGTGTCAAACCACTATGTATGTGTAGTGGGTGTAGATCACGTCGTTTGCCCTTCCACGTCCATTGAGTTGTATTGGTTTCGCTAATATTACTCCAACATCGCAAATGGAAAAGGGTGTGTTTGTATGCAACCAGTAGTTTTGTCAGTTGTGGTACCTTGCACTACTGTACGACCCATAGTGCAAGGTACTATCCAATGGAAGAATATGCCAAGAAGATAGATTACAACAAGAGAACGCAAATACAACCGTAGTCTCTAATTTTAGGATTTAGGTCTCATTTTGGGACAGTAATTAGCCATATATTACAACAATTTGAGTTTTTATTGAACAAGTCACATGTAAAATAAAGTACAAAATAAGGTATATAACAGTCCCTCCAGGATTTCTCTGGCCTTTTTGGAGATTTTTCGGAGATTGCCAGTAACTTCCGGGAGACTTAGGATGTTTGGTACTAGTGCATCATTTTAGTCGTCAAGTGGTCGCGCACATGTTACTTTGTACTGTAACGTAAACAAGAAAAGGTGGAAAGAGCAGCTCAAGACGTCGCAAATGATTGGTCACATTTTACGGGAAAGTCGCTGTGATTGGTTAGAATTGCAACATCGTGCTGAATTCACGGGGATTGACTGAATTTACGTTGAAGTTGCAAATCGCAACATCGCAAAACCTGATATAAGAGCATTTTTCACACTGTGCTTCTTCTGTATCTTTACCACCTCTGATCATCCAGGAAATTAAAACATTTCTATCAAACTGTAGATGTTTGAACAGATAATATTGTGTGTGTTTACACCTAAAAACAGAATCAATGAACTTAGATTTTATGGAAAACTTGTTCTCTTCTACCGCTCATTAAATGTGCGGTCAAACATAAATGCATTTGAACGTTGTGCACCAATGACAACCTTCTTTTAGACGTGACGCTTCAGTCACCAAGGGCAGAAAAACAACAGGTTGTTTGTCATTTCAGAAATAGAGCCGGCGCTGCACATGAAGAATTCCAACTGGCTTCTGTCCGTGACATTCCTGGATACCACTATACATTATTGTCATGTTATATATGTGTGTGTGTGTGTGTGTGTGTGTGTGCAAATATACTGTTTGTATTTAGACACACAAGTTAATACACAGGATAAATGTTAATCCTTAGGTGTGCATTTTTTTTTGCCATTTTTTTTTTATATTTTGGATTTTGCTTTCATATCTCTTGTCAAAAAAGTGTTTATCTTGTCATCTGAACCCACTTTATCCTCACTAGGCTCACAGGGTTCATTGGGGGTCTATTCCAGCTACAATGGGTGAAGGTGGGGTACACCCTGTATGAGTCTCCAGTTCATCTCAGGGCTGAACATATATAGACAAACAATCACTCTCACATTCACACCTATGGACAATTTAGATTAACTAATTAACCTATCAGTGCATGTGTTTGGATGGTGGGAGGAAAGTACCGGAGGAAACCCACACAGACACGAGTAGAACATGTAAACTCCACACAGAAAGGTCTGGTGTGGGATTTGAACCAGGGACCTTCTGTCTGTGAGACACTAGTGCTAACCACTGCACCACCATGCTGCGTATTTGGTAAATTTTTTTTCAGTACTACCTCATCTGTGTGACTATACAGTTTTTTTTTTTAATTGGACATGTTTTAGGACACTAAACCTCAGGTCAAACAAAAATCCTGAAATCAAAGTAGAAGTAAAAATCAAATCTTTTTTTACTGTATTCAAGTATTTTTAAAAAATCTTGTGTCGTAATATGATGGAAAAAACATTTTCAATGAACCATTTTCACAACCCAGAAAACATACATACATAGTGTAGAAATAAAATGACAACAATAAAACCTTGAACAATTATTATTATAAGGATGTTTTTTTTCTAGCATATGTACGTATGTTTTCTACATGCATACACACACACACACATATATATATATATATATATATATGACCCGCCACCACGAAACCAGGCATAAGTCACGCTGACCCGTTCAGAGCTACAGCCAAATTTAGGCTAGAAGGCGATTTCTTATTTGTGTTTACATCTTATCAAAAAACCGTACCTTAACACCTCTATGTTCAGTTCCTGTGGTCATTACATTGAAATCCAATCAATAAAGGTGTTTATTGAGTCAATTATTTAAGCGGCGACAAAAGTTCAGGGATTGCTGAGCAAAGACAAAGCCAACTTCCACCTCTTTTCGCCGAACAAAACGATCTCCGTTCTGTGGATAAACACCCAAGTGTTTGGTACGAGGTAAAAGCCTATATTGAATGCTCTGTACAATGGCGTAAGCCAAATGATTGTAATACATTGCACTTCTTTCCTATTATTATAATATATGAAACTTCTGTGACATGTCCATCAGAGTGTCCTTTAACATCTGTGAATAATTTGTGTCAATCGGATACAAATTATTATGCGTTGCTAAGGACTTCCTACCCCAAAACAGTCCAAAACTTTGACGGACAATATCTAAAAAATGCAAATTGCAAAATATGTCCAGATGTGGATATTAAAATTACCATAACTTTGGTTCTACTTGTGATAGAAACATAATTTTTTCACCATCTTAAACCTTAGTTTCCACTCTACCAAGCTACATAGATAACTCAGTTTGGATTTCCAGACACTTATGCCTGGTTTTGTGGTGGTGGGTCACATATATATATATATATAATATATACAGCCAGGTGTCCTAAAATGTTAAAACTTATGATGCTCTCTCAAATACAAATTACGTTAGAAACCCGTCTTTACCTTATTGTCGACACGTTTCTACCAAATGTAACTAAAGAACCCAGTGTTTATAGTGTCTCATGATTTTGGTTTTACATCTTCTTTAAACATGATTGACTTGACAGTCTTAGTTTGACATCTGCACTGTCCACACTGATGTAAAAAGGGTTTTAGAGGCTCTGTCTGCTGTTATATCATCTTAAACCAGGACTCACAGGCATGTCCATGGATTCCTTTGTTTAAAAATTATGTTTGACAATTTGTCAATAAAATAGGTTTAAACCTTTATAAGGCAATATTTCAAATACTCTGGAAATAAAAATGTCAACCTTTCTTTATTAATTGAAATCATCATCAGTTTCTAAAAAGTGGGTCAAAAACATGTGGGTCATTCTATATCATTTCATTTGACCCTCTGAGATTTTTCTAAAAATGTACAAACTTACAGAACAATATATAGAACCCTTCACAGTCAACATTCAAACGTTAGAGGAAGTTACATGTGCAGATTGAACATGAAAAACTGCATGGAAATGCTCTTTATATACTGTAGAGGACATACGTAAAGATAAAAATGTCTAGTTGTTGTGTTGTCAGCTGACAGAATCATTACAAGGAGAGGGTTAAACTGTATGCAATCCCATCTGGATCTCACCCATTCAAAAAAAAAAAAAAAAAAAACAGAAATCACCTACGACATCTATTGTTACAAAGAGTGTGGACTGAGATGAGAGCACGATCAGGAATGTCCGTTTGTCTGTCCTTCCTATTCTAACCACAATCTGGACCTTGAATAAAACTACTGCAGCATGACCCAAACCTACGAGGAAGTACAGACTGAAAATAAAAAGATATGGGAGATATCCAAGTAAGTGGTTAAGTGACTAACCTGCTAACAGAGTAGCCTGCTAGCTTTGTCTAGTTAAGACAATAATGACTCCAGGGTCTTCTGTTATCAGGTTTACCACCACCTCTAGGTTAACTTACCCAGGCTTATCACTAAACCACCTACTTAGAATACACCCCCCACCCCTGCAAGGACAAACAACAACAACTTAGTGCAGTAGGATGTTTACTCTGCCATACATCTGCAGATAGCTGTCTAAATATAACCATCCAGCTGATTGTAAAGCACTTCGGCTTTGTACATAGTAACCTTCTGGACCTGATGCTGACTGTCATTTTTTATTTTTATTTTTTTACTTCAGTCACAGAAGTGGTGTAAAATGATAGGTTACGTATGTAACCACGGTTCTATGAGTTCCGGATGACCGCCAGGCGGTGCTTTCAGCACTGAATGTTCATCGCATGCTTTCATGCAGGTTCGAGATTTGACTAACAACAAAGTCACTTTTCACGTGACCGGGTAGCGTGAACGGCGGAAGTTTACTTAGGCACGCCCAGGGGCGCAGATAGGTTTGTGAAACTGGGGGGGACGAAGATGCCAGCTAACACCCCCCGACCCCCCAGCCCCACCATTCTGATTGGGGGGGGGGGGGGTTATTACTCCTCAAAGACGAAAAATGCATTATCTTACCTAATTGTGATGTCTGATGTTCTCAAGTGCTATATACCACTGACATGACATGATGATCAATATGGGTGTGTGTGTGTGTGTGTGTTATGACTGCTCACTGTTTGTGTATATTTGGACTGTCAAACTTAATTACCCATCATTGGAAGAAATTATTTATTATATAAGTATTAGATAAATTATTATTTAATGAAGTTTATTAATGCTGATACTAATTCAAATCACTCACTAAACATACCATATGCTGTTTGCAAAACTGTTCTATTTTAACACTGACTTTCAGCACACTGATTCTTTCATAAATTTCACAGGAGTGTAAAAAACATAATGTAATTAAAACTTCTAACACACTAACAACAAACACAAAATAGGACACAGCCTCCATATACAAATTAAATTGTAAATAAGATCTCTCCATGAGAGTTTTCAATAATGGTCTCAAAACTGATTAAGTGAAGGATCCAAAAACCTCTCTCCTCCGATCCTTGCCCTGAATATATGTCTGGGGCATGTACAGGTGGAGGCAGAAGAAGGTGACAGTTTGGCTCTGGCCAGCTTTGTACGATTCCTACTCTCACGGCGACATTGCTTTGAACAGAAATTGCAAGGTGATTAACTTTTTTCATCACCAGCCAATGTGGCTAGTAGATTTTTTATCTTACTCCCCTATCAGAAATTCAACTAGCCATTTTTCCCCTGACCAAATTTCATTAAATTATTTTATTTAACCTTTTCCTCTTGAAATAATTAATTTCTTTAAACATATGATCTTTTGTTTTTTACATTTTCACATTTAACTCTTAAAACTTCTTTCTTTTACATTTTCTCACCTTTCACTGTTAACACTTCTTTACTGTTCTCACCTATATTACAATTTATACAATACATAGACTCACATCTTGTTGCTCTTACATTTTCTCAATTGGTCCCATATCATTTCTTCAAACATATGATCACATTTTTATTTTTATTTTTTTGCATTTTCACATTTAACTCCTAACTTCTTTACTTTTTATCTCCACTGTCCCCACTGTAAACATACACTCACATTACATCTTGGTGTTGTTATAAACTTTCTTAAACCATCTCATTTCCTTAGCCTATTTGTGGACTCACCAACTGACCAAAGATAGCACCAAATCCTCATATAAGCCCGTTATGATCAATTCATTTGGGCTTATTAGCATTCCTGTCAAACACACAAGTAGGCTGTAGGCGCACTGGCGCGCGCACTGGCACGCGTGCTAGTACGTGCCATTGCGCGCACCAGTGCGCTGCCAGAACGCGTTCTGTAACACGTGATATAATAAACACAACGCGTGGCTATGTGAACACTTTGGCTTTGCCATAGGGGCGCTGCCTGGGCCGAAGCAAGCAAGACAGGAAACAAAAGACAGGGGAAGGATAAAAAAATAGGACTGTCATATGCTGGCGCCCCATAGAGGATTGTTACAACCGGGTCTGCACTCGCCAACAGCCAAAGTGGCTAGTAAGTTGTTTTTTTACCCGCCAAAATGGATTTTCACCCGTATTTGGCGGGTTGGTGGGTGTTAATTTAGAGCCCTGGTGATAACGTAAAGTAGCAGTTTACTTACAGCTGTTGCTCTTTGAAAAAAAAACACATGATCGTTTTCTGCTTTTAAGCTCGCCTCATTATTCCATGCCGTGTTGGGGTCCTCCTGAACATGCACCCTGGCTGCCCAAATAATGCCTGTCAGACTGTTTGTAACCATGGCAACCAAAGTTAACGACGATGCCGCCGCACAGCGCAATAACCGAGTCACGTTATTACGTATGTTAATTCATATTTTGGTTTCTTCGTGATGCTTGACTAAGTAAGAAGTAAGTAGTAAAAGTTAAAAAAAGTAAGAAGTTTTTTTCTTAAATAAAAGTGGGTGGGATGGATCTAAGGGCATTCAAAACTGGGTGTGTCATGACACACCTGACACCCCCGCTATCTGCGCGCCTGGGCACGCCTTACCCGGAAACCAGTCTCTTGGCAATCTTCTCGGAAGTCCTCCGAGTGACAGCCAAGGCCTGGCGGTCATCCGGAACTCATAGAACCGTGGTTACATACGTAACCTATCATTCTATTTCGTTCCTACTGACTGCCAGGCGGTGCTTTCAGCACTGGATGACTAATACCAACAAGGTCACGAGGAGACCTTACTCACCCAGTCCGAAGGCTATGTAGACCCCAGGAAGGCAGCTGCGGCCAATGAGCCGCGCGAGGCCACGTTGATCCTATAAAACTGGGCGAAAGTACAGGATGACGCCCATGACGCAGCAGCGCAGATGTCAGGGAGGGGAACACCTCTCAAGGCTGCCCAAGACGTCGCCACACTCCGCGTCGAGTGGCCCCGAACGCCGAGGGGTACCTGACGGCCACTGCTCGTGTACGCATAAGAAATTGTGTCCACAATCCACTTGGACAGCCGTTGTTTGGCCTGTCAAACCAAAGCCTGTCCTCAACGATGTCCTGAATGACAGACAAACAAGCAGTCAGACTGCCGAGATGCGGCAGTTGCTGCAACATAAAATTTCAATGCCCGGACAGGACAGAGCAAGGTATCAGCCCTCCCCCCATCGACCAATGGGGCATCTGAGTCAAAGGCCTCCAACCTGGGTGGCATGTTGACATAGGAAGAGGGCAAGACCTTCAGAAGAAACGAAGGGTTAGGCCACAGGGTAACCCCGGAGTCCCCCGGGGACCACTGCAGGCATTCACGGCTGACAGAAAGTGCGTGTAACTCACCCACTCTCTTAGCTGAAGCCATGGCCAGGAGGAAGGCAGACTTAAGTGAGAGCCACTTAAGCTCTGCCACATCGAGAGGCTTGAAAGGCGCCCTGCGCAGCGCCTCCAGCACCAGAGCCAAATCCCAGGGAGGTGATGGGACCCTCCGGAGGGGCCGCAGTCTTTGAGTGCCCTTCAGGAAACGCTTCACCAGGGGATGCGAACCTACAGCCAAACCCTCCACCCTGGCATGCATAGCCGAGATCGCGGCAGTGTACACCCGAATAGTGGAAGGTGCGAGACCGCGATCAAAGAAGGACTGGAGAAAAGTAAGGACAGCCGGCACATGGCAAGTCGTTGGTTCCAAACCACGATCCCTACACCACTCTACGAACAGGTGCCACCTGTTATCGTACAGCGCATTCATGGAGGGCGCCCTGGAGTGCGAAATGGTCCGGGCGACCACCGGATCACACACAGCTAAAAGCGGTTCTGGCCCCTGAGAGGCCAAACCCACAGCTGAAGGCGCGTCGGGTCCGGATGCCATAGCTGACCCCCCAGCTGAGAGAGGAGGTCCAGCCGCTGGGGAAGACACCAAGGCTCTCCAGCCAGCATGTTGTACAGCACCGGGAACCAAGGCCTGTTGGGCCACCGGGGTGCCACGAAGAGAGCCCCGTGGCCCTCCCTTCCCGATCCGCTCCAAGGCAGGCAGTATGAGTGGGAGCGGCAGGAATGCATAGAGAAGGACCCACGGCCACCTGTGAGCCAGCGCATCCCAGCCCAGTGGCCCCACCGGCTCCGCTAGCGAGAACCACAGGGGGCAGTGTGTCGTGTCGGCCGAGGCGAAAAGGTCCACCTGAGCTGTCCCATACCTGCGCCAGATGGCCTGAACCACATCAGCGTGCAGCCTCCATTCTCCGGGGTGAGGCTGGCCCCTGGAGAGGAGATCGGCAACAGTGTTCTGCACCCCCGGGATATGAGATGCCCTCAGGCCCAGCAGGTGCGGATGAGCCCATAAAAGCAGCCTTTGTGTCAGCACCAGGGCGGACCGGGACCTTGTCCCCCCTTGGTGGTTGATGTGGTGTACCACGGACGTGTTGTCTGTCCTCACAAGGACGTGCCTCCCTCTCAGATAGGGGAAGAAATGCCTGAGAGCCATCAGGACAGCCAGAAGCTCCAGATCGTTGATGTGGCTCTGCCGCTGCCGTACGGTCCACGTTCCGTGGGCAGCCCTGCACTGCCACACTGCTCCCCACCCTGTTAGGGAAGCATCGGTGGTTACAACCTCCCTGCGGTGGACTACAACACCCATAGGGACGCCGCGAGTCAGGCGTGAGCGCCTTCTCCACGGGCGAAGGCAGGCTAAACAGCTGTGTGTGACGATGAAAACGCGGGTGCAATCCAAGGCTGTTCACCCACATCTGTAGAGGGCTCAGGGACAGGAGGCCGAGAGGGACGATACGGGACGTCGCAGTCAGTAAACCCAGTAATACTTGAAAGGAGTGGAGCGTCTGACTCGCACCCCTCTGGAACTGACTCACCTTGAGCATGATGGCATCGATGCGCAGGTCGGACGGGCGAGCAGTCATCAGACGAGAATCCAGAAGGACGCCGAGAAAAACAGTCTGCTGTGTCGGTGTCAACAAGCTTTTCCTCAGGTTGACCGAAATGCCCAGCTCGGTGATGTGCTGCAGAAGACGAGAGGAGTCCCTGAGCACCCCGTCCCTGGTCGAAGAGCAAACCAACCAATCGTCGAGGTAGGGGAAAATGCGCATCCCCTTGCCTTGCAATGGGGCAAGTGCCGCTGCCACAAACCGAGTGAACACCCTTGGGGCCAAGGATATCCCAAATGGCAGGACCTTAAACTGGTATGCCTTGCCCTCGAAGGCGAAGCGCAGGAACAGGCGGTGCCGAGGAGCTATTGGTACGTGAAATAGGCATCCGTCAGGTCCACTGACATGAACCAGTCGCCCCTCTGGATGCCCGCCAGCACGTCTGCGGTGCGCAGCATGTGTAACTTCAACACCTTGAGATGTTGGTTCAGGTGTCTGAGGTCGAGGATGGGGCAAAGTCCACCCACCTTCTTTGGAACAATGAAATACGTGGAATAAAACCCACTGTTTCGTGAGGATTGCTCGAGTGGTTCAATCGCACCCTTGGCCAGGAGGGCTCCCTCCTCCTGGCGGAGGGCCAGGGCCTTGGTGGCATCTCTGACTCTGGTCATCCTCACTCCCCGGAAACTGGGCGGTCGGGACCCGAATTGGATACTGTAACCGTGGGAAACGATTGACAGCACCCAAGGGTCTAATGTAGTCACTTCCCAGTGCGCAAGCTGTTGACTGGTGAAGCGACCGACCGCCGGGAGGGGAAAGTCATTGTCACCACCTACGCCTACCCCTGCCCCTAGGGGGATGGGGGCCTGGCGCCCCTCCTTGCCGTGCACGCTGGCTAGCCGAAGGCTGGCGAAACCCACGAGCCGCAGGCGGCCGGGACTGTGGAGCAGGAGGAGCGGCAGCAGGTGGCTGGCGGGCCACAGATGCGGGCTGCCACACCGGAGTATGAACCTGGCACAGGCTAGCATACTGACGCCTGGCCTGAGAAACCTGCAAGCCGCGTTGCAGTGCCTCCTGGGCGGCCGGACTGAAGAGATGCCCGGGGACCAACGGCAGTGAGCGAAGGGACTTCCTGCACTGCTCTGAAAGAGGAGACTGCTCCAGCCACACCTGCCACCTCGCCGAGGTCAGGTGGGACATTACCCTGCCCTGTTCTCTGGCCACATACGCAAAAGCCTGCAGCAGTGAATCAGTAAGATCGTGGATGGGCGGTTCAACATCAGATGACTGGACGGACTGGGACAAGGCCAATAGCATGTGGGACATGGAGTTACCAAGGCAAGGCAAGGCAAAGGCAATGTGTGCAGCACATGCAGCCGCCTCGTATCCCCTGCAGATGTAGTCATCCGTAATGGGGGCAGCACGCGGACGGCCTCAGCGCCTTGTCCGGGGACACGATAATGGCCGCCAGGGTTGGTTCAACGCCCGGCATGGAACCCAGGCCGTAGGAAGCGGCATCACGCAAAGCCCGAACATCGCTAGTCCTGTGCGCGAAACGCCTAGGATCAGCCCAGCACCGTTGTAGCTCGGCAACATAAGGGGCAGAGGGGGGCACGCTGAACTCAGACGGGCCAGTGGTGTGCTGAAAAAAGGCACTCTGGGGGGCCGCCTCCGTGGTCGGCACATTCAGGCCCAACTGGGCCAGGGCCGACTTCAACGTGGGCAACACCATGGAGCCCTGGGCCCGCGCCAATCCCCTAGGAGAGCTCAGACTAGAGAAGGGCCCCACCTCCTTGCCAGAGGCAGCCACAGACTGACCCGTCCAGTCATCAACAATGTCCAGACTCCCCGAAGCCCTGGTGGAGAGGACATCATCCTCGGGGTCCGTAACAGCCGGGGCCAACACCGGTATCTCCCTGTCATCAGAGGCAGATGCGGCCGTCGCAGGCGAAGCTGCTACAGCTGCTACAGCTGCTACAGCTGCTACAGCTGCTACAGCTGCTACAGCTGCAGCCTGCTGCCGGCCCAGCAAGATGGCCTTGAGTTCCGCAAACTCAGCCGCCATGGTGTCCACCCTTTGCGCCACTAGGTCAACCTTGGAGAGCTTAGCCGGAGGCCTAGCAGGGGGCTCCCGCTTCTCTGCTTGGGGCCGCTTCTTTGACCCGAGGGACACAGCGCTACCTCGCACCGAGAGCAACTGTCCCCCCTCCACACAGGCCAGCCTCTCCTTGAGGCAGGCCACGCTCAGGCAGCTGCAATGTATGCATGCCAGTTCTGTGAGGCCCTCCTTGAGGTGGTCAAGACCGAGGCACTCGGGCAGAGCTCATGCCCATCCTCAGCGTCGAGAGGGGCCCTACAGTAAATACAAATCATATACATCATAGATAGCAGGGCAGGCCAAAGCGGGCACATCGACACAAAAAACAGACAGTACAGCCGCAGGTGACACAGCGGAGCGAGGGCACTGCCGCAAACACAAAGGAATTAATGTAGGCACTACCTACAATGACACCCTGGGCGGAAACACCCACAGAGTGAACACAAAATGAGTAGATAAGGCACAACAGCAGGAAGCGTAGCAAAGGAGTACCAGTAAAGGGCAGATGTGGCGGAAACACCAACTGCGCCGAATAATCCGGGCATAAACCGAAACACCAATACACAGTAAGGAGCGAGGGCTCTCCCGTGTGGCAAAAAACAGATCGGATACCGCCGCCGATCGGTCGCCACACCAGCCAGGCGAGATCACCCACGCTAAGCGAGGCAACACAGCGGCGGACCACTACACAAACAATAATGCGTACAAAGCACTAGCTAGCTAGGATTCAGCTAGCCAAAGGCACGGATATGCCTTGCCAGCGGCGAGGAACCGAAAACGCCAACAAACCGTAGGCTTAATGCTCAGGTTTATATAACATAACAAAATAACAACATAACAAAATAACACAGCAGCGCAAGGCGGGACGAGCGAAAAACACTCAACGCCGGAGGGGCTAGCTGTTAGCAAACGCTGTAGCGACAAGGGAAGGCGAACGCACAAAACCTCCAACAATACGAAAACTAAGGGCGAAATCACCCGCAGGAAACAGATTCAATCTCACCAAAGTGGGTCGGGGAAAGCGTCCGCAGCCTATCGGAGGGCGTAGATCGCAGCTCCAGTCAAAGGCCGACAATAGGGACGATAACCCATACAAACCTGCGTCAGCACGAGAAGATGACAAGAGACTGGTTTCCGGGTAAGGCGTGCCTAAGTAAACTTCCGCCGTTCACGCTACCCGGTCACGTGAAAAGTGACTTTGTTGTTAGTCAAATCTCAAACCTGCATGAAAGCATGCGATGAACATTCAGTGCTGAAAGCACCGCCTGGCGGTCAGTAGGAACGAAATAGAACACTTTTTGCACATGCCCACACACATAACAGTCGTATGCGTCTAAAGACTTGGAGGCGCGACGTTTTTCATGAGTGTACGTAGAAGGCTTGTCAACTATATATATATATATTTTTTTTTTAATTTATGATTAAAAAGAGGTGTTTACTTTAATTATTGTACTTTATTTTTTATGTTTTATTTATTTTAATATCTTTTTTAGATTTAAATGTATTTTAATTAGTTTTTAAATTAATGTATTCTTTTGAGAAAAAAAGAAGCTATTTTTGCCTACCTACTTTTACCTATGATTACAAACTTGGTCCTCATGAGACATGTATGTGTGTGTATGTGTGTGTGTGTGTGTGTGTGTGTGTGTGTGTGTGTCATACTCTGATGACACAGTTCTAAGCAATGCAGAACGTCTCAACTCATCCAGATTAAAGCATCCCAGTTGCCTCTCTCTGCTGTTGCATGCATCACCAATAAATGTCCAGGGGAAACATTCCTGATTTAGCGTGCATGTTAACCACATTAAGATTAGGCCAAATTGTCTTTGCAGGGATGTTTCAGAGGAAGAAAATAAAACCAGGGAAAACAACAACGGATCCAAATGGTGGATGTAAAATTCCAAAAAAATAAACAAAACAAAAAAAATGTCATACATACACATTTAAAGATGAAAAAACTAATAATATCAGTGACTTCATCTGAATTCAATACATGAACAAAAAGGAGCGATGACGAACAGCATGAAAGGGAAAGCTTCCATTAGAGCCTCATGCCTTCAGTTCTGTTAAATGAGCGTAAGTGTAATTCCAGTCAGTGACACTAGACACGCTGTACGACCTCCATACCACAGACTGGAGGGAGACACACACACACACACACACACACACATTCATGTCTCATGAGGACGAAGTTTGTAATCATCACTTGTAAGTAAAAGTAGCCTCTATTTTTCTAAAAAAAAAAATATATATACTAATAGCAATAATGCATTAAAAAATATAACAAAATATTACAAATAGATAAATAACATGAATAATAAAAAAAATAATTAAAGTAAACACATCTTTTTAATAAAAAAACATATTTTTTTAATTGTTCAAATAAAAAATACTAAAGTATATAAAAAAAAATGAAATACCATAATTAAATTACAAATGAAATATAATAAAAAAAGCAATAAGTGGAAAAAAGTAAACGCATTAAAACAAATGTATATATTTTTTAATTTAAAATCTAAAAAAATAAATCAAACTAAAGAATAAAGTAAAAAAAAAAAAATAAATAAAATAAAATAAATTAAATTGACAAAAAAAAATAAACACATTAAAACATTAGAAAAATAAATGGTTTGTTCATGCATTTAGAGGGAATTATTGGCATAATTCACACAGATTTCACTTACAGTACATTTATATTTAACCCTTGTGGGGACCTGAATTTTGGTCCCCATAGTGTCTCAGACAGGGCGGGCGTTAGGCATAGGCATAGGCAGACTTTTTACTTGACTTTTTAACATATTTTTGACTTTTTAATCATACAATTTTGACTCAAAAACTTTGATTTTGCAGAATAAGAGTGTTTTTTGTTCCATGTTACAACTCAGAAAGGTTGAGAATTATTGTGACTTTAGCTTGACTTAATTTGCCTTATAATCCAGTGCGCCTTATAGTGTGGAAAATAGGGTAAATAAAGCATTAAACTTAACATTAACAGTGATTATTCATAGATGTATAATCAGATGTAGGACACTATGTTTACAGATGCTCATTTATAATTCCACAAAAAAGGAAAACGGGGTGTTCGCCTAGGGCACCACATTGACCAGAACCGGCCCTGGTGTCAGAGGTCCCCATTTACCCACTGTGTAAACAAATCAATGTTCCTATAAAGATAGGAATACCTCCCCACACACTTATGAAACACAGTACACCACATGAACATTTACAATCTAAGCATTCTGCTGACACTCTCATTCAGACACAGATTTTTGGACCCACAGTTAAATATGGTATCTGTGTCTGAGTGTAAGTGATGGTTTTAACATGTCACTCTCACCCCTGAAGGATTTAGGAATTCAAGATGACTGTTTGTACTTTCATGCGTCATGAGAAACGGCGTCTGTGGTCAGATTAATGAGACCGGCTGAAAGTGATGACAAGTTTTAAGGACAGAAAAAAAAAACAAAAAAAAAAAAACATAAAAGTTTTCATGTGTATTTAAGGACCTGTTCATGAGTACCTGTCATTAAATAGAGGAAGACACAACGCTGTGTTAACCCTTTGATGACCAGTGTGTCACCGGTGATGCAGTTTTACATGCACGCTTTGTGCTATTTCCAAATGTCATTTCTTTTCACTACGTTCTATTCTATAACATGTTAGGGTAGAGGTCTGCATTGGCTGAGGGGGTGGGGTGGGGGAGTGGGCAGAGTTTAAAGCAGCAGAAGACAGACGGTGGGAGAGAGAGGAAAGATTTTTATGACTTAGCAGTGCTTTAGTGAGGCGTTAACTGCATTTTACTGGTGGTTTTAACTCTGTTTTACTGGTGGTTTTAACTCAGTTTTAGTGGTGGTATTAACTCTGTTTTACTGAGGTTTTAACTCAGTTTTAGTGGTGGTTTTAACTCTGTTTTAGTGGTGGTTTTAACTCTGTTTTAGTGGTGGTAGTAACTCTGTTTTACTGAGGTTTTAACTCAGTTTTACTGAGGTTTTAACTCAGTTTTAGTGGTGGTTTAATTGTGTTTTACTGAGGTTTTAACTCAGTTTTAGTGGTGGTTTAATTGTGTTTTACTGAGGTTTTAACTCTGTTTTAGTGGTGGTTTAATTGTGTTTTACTGAGGTTTTAACTCTGTTTTACTGAGGTTTAAACTCTGTTTTACTGAGGTTTTAACTCAGTTTTAGTGGTGGTTTAACTCTGTTTTACTGAGGTTTTAACTCAGTTTTAGTGGTGGTTTAACTCTGTTTTACTGAGGTTTTAACTCAGTTTTAGTGGTGGTTTAACTCTGTTTTACTGAGGTTTTAACTCAGTTTTAGTGGTGGTTTAACTCTGTTTTACTGAGGTTTTAACTCAGTTTTAGTGGTGGTTTAACTCTGTTTTACTGAGGTTTTAACTCAGTTTTAGTGGTGGTTTAACTCTGTTTTACTGAGGTTTAAACTGTGTTTTTGTGAGGTTTTAGCTTGAGCTGTGTTTCTGTTCTGAATTCTTGTAAATAATTGTAATAGTGATAATGCTGTTTTCATGTGTTTCCAGATATATATATTTTTTTAGATATTTAAATTTACACATCGATAGTTGACAGAATCCGAAATAGCTCACAAATAGAAGTCTGGTAAAGGCAGCTGTAATCAATAATCATTTAACATTTGAACTTTACCAGATGATGTGTTTCCAAATGTGGATAATGAACTCTTCTATTGTCTCCAGTCTTATATTGAAGCTTCACATATGGATGCTGCATTTATCTGTTTGATCAAAATCCAAGCAAGAAATTGAAAAGCAATATTAACCTGAACGCCAGACTAGTTTTGTAAACTTTAACAGTTCATGCAGAGATCGTGCCAGAAAACTTTTTTTTTTTTTATTGAAGATTTGGATTAAAACAAGATGTGTAGGATGTTCTACAACATAATGTTATATCATGTTCCTGGCATGAGGAATAAAGGAATGTTATTTGTTTTAAATATTATTTTCACATAAATGTCACCTCATCATTATCATTAGCCTTAACTGCCTTCATTTCCTTTTGTTTGTGAAAATGTTGACATATACTACCATATGAACTGGTACATTCTACAATTAAATGGCCAACAAAAGGCCAATTTTAAGATTGCCATTTTATTTATTTAGATTTTCCACAGTATTTCAGCAATTTGTAGTTTCCCTATCTGCTCCCTTCTATTCATGTAAAACTGTTATACATTGTACACGTTATGCAATGACAAGGTTTTCATGAATGGAACAAATAAATGAATTAATGAATTAATGCAAACATAAAAGAACTAGCTTTAACTCTTTAAACTTCCAATTGCCCACATACAGTACACTGTAGATTTTGCAGTGTTAATTTGGAGACAATGGGACCAAACACACTCTAGAAGAAGTTAAATAAACTCTCTAAGTGTTGATTTAACACTGCAAAATTTACTGTGTATAGGCCGGAAGTAGTCGCTCAAAAATGTTAAGCAAACTACCTAAACCTGTCCCAAATGGTCACATGACTGGAGATTCTCACACCCCACTTTCAGATATAATATCAACAGCAGGTACAATCACTCATTTGTTCAAAATACAAATGTTAAACAGCTGATCTGAACCTTAATGTCTCATAATTATCCACAGAGGAACCATATTCTAACAAACACAGTCATAATCCAACAAAAACATCCAAAAAAACCCCACAAAAAATTATCCATATGTCGTCCAAAAACACATTAAAACATCAATAAATAGCCACAAAATGTTTTATCTATTGCATCATTTAACAGGACCTGCCTCCAATATCTGTTTTCATCTTAATTATTTTCATTTATAATATAATCAAACACAACTTGGATGTTATTAAAATGGTTCAACAACAGCATTCAATTGACTTTATTAAGAAATTTTGGCGAAATTGAGTGGAAGTTTAAAGGGTTAATTCAGCATAATTATATTCCAAATAAATAATTAAGAATTATATAACATCCTGTAACCATTGTAATTATGATTCATTTAGCATTTTATTTTAGTATAACATTTAAATGGTGTATGTGATAGTTATTTATACATCATTTCAATAGTATGGGTTGTAAACTGTGTTTTTAACTCATCTTTTCATCATGCTTTGAACCACAGATATGCACCAACATTCTATCAACTCCATTAAAAGTAAATACGGGCAAATTCCTGGTTCAGGAAGGTTTAATTCTGATGTAAATGATGATAAGTGATGGGCTTTATTAAGGAAAGACACTACCTCTGTTCATCTGTACACCTAATCCTGCATGGTCTGATGCCTATATCTGCTGTGTTTTGGAAAAAGAGAGAGAGAGAAAAAAAAGAAAAACCTTCAGTGCATGGGGTCAAATCAGATCCTCATCAGCTGCAGTGTTTGTTTACATTCTCACACAGAGCCACCAGGGACGGACGGCAGACATTTAAATGTCCAAGCGTGGGAAGAGGCAAGGCAATAAATAGTACCAAGGGGAAGTCAGACCATGATGTAGAGACTGGGTGGACTCATCCTCCATACAACCTGTGCTTAACACTACACTGCAAAAATAAATACGTGTTAGTTTGTCTTGATTTAAGAATTAATTTCTTATTTGACGTGCTCACACATTTGTAGACATGTTTATTTCTTGGTTTTGATACATCATTTATTGATTAACTTACTTATTACTTGGTTACTATAAAGGACAAAAATGACTTATTTATAATTTAATGTATGAATAAATATATACTTGAATAAATAAATAGATTGGAGTGAGGGTCGACAAGTTAATGTACATATAATGAACACAGAAGTATGTAAATAAGAACATGTAGAAATAAATAAAAAATAAATGCAATAATATATGTAGAACAGTGATGGCGGGCTATCTATCTATCTATCTATCTATCTATCTATCTATCTATCTATCTATCTATCTATCTATCTATCTATCTATCTATCTATCTATCTATCTATCTATCTATCTATCTATCTATCTATCTATCTATCTATCTATCTATCTATCTATCTATCTATCTATCTATCTATCATAGGTCATGTCAGTAGACCAACTGCACTAACAGGTTGTCTACAACTATGACAGTAAAATTTAATTTTTAGGACAAATGCATTTTAGTAACAAATATTAATATTTGAACAGTATCAGTTTCTGTAATGAGTCTGTTTACATACACATCTAAGAACATTAAAGTGCAAACTGTGCAAAAACAGAAACATGTCACATTTTTTCTTTTCCAGTCTAATCGTGTCTGTTCTCCAAACCTAAACCATGAAAGTAGATTAGTTTGTTACTCATCCCGAAAATAAGTCCAGGGTGTTCTGATGCTAAAACATTAGTTCCACCTGCTCCACAATGTAGCTTAAATTAAAAATAAAAAATAAAAATTAAACTCAAAACCCTTTTTCTTTTGGAGGGAGGAGATTTTTGTTATAAAAATGTATACAGTAAGAAGGGGTGGGATTTTATAAGTGTTAACTTCCACCCATGCTTTTGAACATGCTTGTGTTGTTATTTATTGTATGTTTTCTTTTTCTTTTCCATTAAAAAAAAAAAAAAAGACACCCAGGAGTGGACCCATGGCTCATGGCCCATGGCAGACACACATACACCAAGGATAAAGTTACTCGGACTTTAGTTTGAAAATTGTATGACTGAACTTTGCTCCATACAAATCCAAAGGCATACAACTAAGCAACTTCAACATAAAATACAACATAAAAATGTCTTCAAAAAAATGAACCAGTTCATGATGTATGTAAAATGTTCAGTCGTACAATGTTCTAACCAGGGGCGATTCTAACATGTGACCTTTAGGCGTGCTCAGCCCCCAGTGCTGACAGTGGCAGTGGCAACTGTCTTGAACGAAATTTAAATCGACCTCTAAACTTTTTTTTCTAGTTACAGGTCAAATTAAGAATGAGGGACATTTGGGTTTTAATGTATGATTTCCATTTTAATATGTGCTGTATGGAGCATAGTAGCGACAGGGGTGACTTTATTTTTACAAGATAAAAAAAAAAGATTTGGGGCTTTTGGCGTGAGATCCGGGGCTTAAGTCCCCACTCTCCACCGATGGTGAGGAACCAGGGGGTGCTGAGCAGAATTTTAGGGGTGCTGAAGCACCTCTAAAAATAGCCTAAACTCGCCTCTGGTTCTAACTAAAGTCAGAATAACTTTACCCTCGGTGTATATGTGGCTCTTTACATCTGATCTCCACTCCTCATGAACCTATAGTGGACTGTGCTGTACTTACCCAGGAGTGGGTTACAGGTACAAATTCACTTTTCCTTTTGCTGACTTTATGAATATTCTGATGGAAACCTGACTAGAATCTCATCTAAGTCTAAATGTGACACAGTGGGTCAAAGGATGGACATGGTCAGCAGCCCATTTGGAACAAAATGTGCACTTTATGCAACATATTTTTTATATGTTTATCAGTTTTTTTGTCTGTCTGTCTGTCTGTTAGTTAGCAAGATAACTCAAAAAGTTATGGATGGAAATGTACAGGGTACATTGGTAATGGGGAGATCTAGAAATGATTCGATTTTGGTGTTGATCCAGAAGAAATCCTGGATTCTGGATCACTTTGAAATGTATTCTCCATTTACCGTAATGTCAAATTTCAAAGTGATCCAGAATCCAGGATCTCTTCAGGATCACCACCCAACTTTATTAATTTGTTCCTTGTGAGACTGAAAATTTTAGCAAAATCCGTCCATAAGTTTTTGAGTTATCTTGACCCCCCCCTCTCCAGATCACCACCAAAATCTAATCATTTCCAGATCTCCCCATTACCAACCTACCATGTAAATTTCATCAAGATTCATCCATAACTTTTTGAGTTATCTTGCTAACTAACAGACAGACAGACTAACTCGAGCCAAAAACACAACTTCCTTGGCAGACCTCTGTTCATTCGGGGCGTCCAATGACCAAAAGGATGGCGGTTTGTGTCCCAGCTCTGACTGTCCACATGTCTAAGTGTCCTTGGACAAGATAGTGAACCAGGTAGGACTGACAGAACGTTATAGACCTACTGGTTTATAAGTGCGTGTGTATGTGAATGGGTGATTGTAAAGCTAATGTAAAGCACTTTGAGCACCATGAAGGTAGAAAAGAACTATATAAGTGCAGAACATTTACCATTTGAAGCATTTACCTTGGTGGAGGTTTGTGCTTTTCTAGTTTAATATAGTTTTGTTGACTGACAACATAATGTCCACAAATGACAACAGATTAAATGTGTGAATAAATGTCTTAGCTTAGCAATGATGTGGCTACTGGGGCAAAAGATAACCTAATTTCATTTTACATCAATCATTATTGATTATTATTCCAAAATCAGAACTTATGGAATGGAAGAAACTTTAGTCATCCCTTAAATGAACTGCATGTTAGAACTGTTCTAACATGCTGCATGTTACAACTTATTGTTACAGTCAAGTCAATATATCCCCCTGACACCCAGAAAAGTGAAACTATTTTTGCTTTTTTTTCATATTAAACAATTGTCCTAATTGGGAACTGCATAATGAAGCAGTTTTTTTCTGCTGTTTTTTTTTTTTTATTATGTATGTATGAATCAATTTATCAAAGTTTATTTCACTTTACAATGACATAAAAGAAAACCAAAGTGCTTTATATCTAAAACATAATTAATACACAGGATAAAACAACTCAATGAAATATAATAAAAAATTTTTTTAAAAAGACAATAAAATAATTACACACAAATCAAAAGATAAAAAAGAGAAAGAGTTTATTATAAAAGTAGCACAGTGCTATTGGTTAAAAGCCATTCTAAAAAGGTGGGTTTTTCTATGTATTTATTTATATGGGTTTTTGTATGTATTTACATTTTTTTTAATTACTTTTAATTTAATTAATTTATTTTTAATTAAATGTTTAATTAATGTCCTGGAAGTGAGAGACAGTACCTCTCTTCAAGACATGACTATCTGAACTCACATCTTTATTGCACATGAAGAAAATCAGGGACAATCTGTTTAACAATCTTAGAGAATTTTTGGACTGTCTTGAAGAGTTTGATGGAGACCTTGAAACAATGTGATAGGCCACTCACCTCTTTCTTTTTTTCTTTTTCTTTATCAATTTTAGTGAAGATACTGTAGGTCATTGCATTTGTACGCCCGGTTGGTTTTATCTTTGTGTGCATTTTTCCATTTTTAACTTCCTGTAATTATTTTATTTTTTAAACATAATGTTTTTGTTGTTTTTTTTTTATTTGCCTATTTGTACATAACATCCTGAAAACAAATCCAATAAACATATTGTTAAAAAACAAGTAATTTGCAACAGACAGCATTTTTCTGGAAAATTGTCCAACTTTTGTCACCTACAGAGGACAAAAACTACATTGCTGGGCCTCAGGAGGATATAACAATGATTCTAGTATTTTAGTTCTGTAAACTCTAAAAGTGAACCAATCCAGAAGGGATTCAACACCTGAAAGAAATCTTTTGTCCAGTCCAAAATGATGAGCTGGAAGTAGAAAAGACAACCACATCCAAGTATAAACATGGATATATCTACTGCTGGGAATTTTACTCACTCACTTAAAGAATAAGGAATGAGCTTTTATCTAAAACATCCAAACTGTAGAGTGATCGATCGTGTGTAACCAGCGATAAGCTTGATGTGTTTCCAGCAACTCGCAGCACTTACGCAGCCTGCTGAGACTTCAGTCCAGTATTGATGTGTGTTCACATAAAGGGCCATGGAGCATCACTTAGAAAAGCACTTCAGATTTAACCAGATTTACAGGATGGACTATTTACTGAGGCTCAGAAAATACTAAAAGCCTTGGAGAACAAAAAAAGCTCAAATTACTGTTAAATAACGATTAAAATATTAGAAATACATTGAACTTTGGCAATTGACCTATTCAGTATTAATCGGTATTTTATTTTTATTTTTTACAGAGGACCAGTTTTGATAATGTGGACACTTTCGGGGGCCCTTCTGACATTTTAAACAATAAAATGTACATATAAATGCAATTTATTTTAATTGGTACAATTTTTTTTTAAATCAATGTAACCTAAACTAAGCCATTCAGTCGTGAACAAATAAAAAAAAAGTTGTGCCTTTCGTTCTCCTCTGGAATCAGTAACATAGAACAAACTGTGGAGGATTTAGAGTTGATAAAAATCTAAACCCCAAACATATGAGAACTTGTTACTCATCTATTGCTAAGTAATGGAAAAGTGTGTTCATATTTAAGATTAAAACATCAAACTTATTTTTGTGTTACACGTACAAACACATAACACCAGTAGTTAAAGGCAACTACCTTGGAAACTTAAATGGTTGCCATGGGGACGGATTAATTCAAGTCACAGGCTCGTGCTCATTTCATGTTAGCTTATCGTATGTTAGCATGTTTTGTCTCGTAGTGTCTCTTTACACTGAATTCGTTAAACAAGGCAGCAGTCTCTGGACAAATTAGACAAATACAAGCGCCTTGATTTTTTTTAGCTAATTTTTTAAATTACCTTATGTCCTGGAAGCGACAGCCCTCACGGTCAATTTTCCTCTTTTTATTTACAGGCGCGAGAAGGGTTCACGGCAAAGTCAGACAGAGTTAGAGTGGTGCTGCCCCCATGAGGCCAAAGGAGGAACTACATTTTAAAACTTTTAGGATTTATTTATTGTGCTGGGCAGTCTGAGTGTATATGAGTACAAATAATATAAAACTGAAATAAATTACAATTTATTTTAAAAAATAATAATGGCATTATAATAATATAAATATGATAATATATAATAATAATTAAATGTATTTAAACATTTGAATTCTGACCATGATTGACCCACTTTGGGGATGTCTGGTATTAACTATGGGCTTATAAAGTGCTCAAAATTATGACCTAGTAATCATGACAAAATTAATTAATAAAAAAAACACTTAGTATTGCATTTGAAGAATATTGAAGAATAAAGCAGCTGAACCTCTTACATCATAAAACAGTCTACATTCATGTATTCATTCATTTATGCTGCAAAGTCCATTTTCTTGTAAGCAGCAGTGAAGGAGGGTCTTTCCTGTGGTCTGCAGCATTATTCTGCCTCCTTGTGGTTAAATATGTGTAATACAATTACTTGTCAGGTGCTGCTGCAATACAACACTACATTTCCCATAGTTCATTTCAGCTCAGTTCTTCAAGGGCTCAAATCATACGGGAAAAATATATACCTTCAATATAAAACTTTAAAACTTGTCTGATAAGTGACCCAAACCAGGACAAAAGTGTTTTTAGTGCAAGGACATAAAAATATATATAACGTTTTCCCACTGTTTGACTTTATTTAGAAAAATAAAGTACAAAAGCAAAGTTAAAATGGACGAATCACCTTTATGTCAGGTGTTATTTTAGGCTTTTCTGTATACATCAAATTATTAAAATTAATTTCTATAAATGAATGAATACTATTACTACTACTACTACTACTACTACTACTACTAGTACTACTACTACTACTACTACTACTACTACTACTACTACTACTACTACTACTACTACTAATAATAATAATAATAATAACAAAGTGATGATGATAACGAAGAAGAAGAAACAACAGAAGAAGAAAAACAAGAAAGTAAATTAAAAACCTAAATAATTCAGATAGTGTGTGAAATATCATCCCAAACTTCTTAAGTGACATGAAACCTCCCCATGAAACTTGTCATGGGGAAGGTTATCTCTTTGGGGAATAAAATAATTACCTCTTTGACACATACTGGTCACTCCAGTGGACAGTTCTTCTACAGTTGTTCTCTTGTATATTCATGGGTTTTGTTGTTTTAGTTCCATATCAGTCAGTTCATATTATTACTGTAACTGATCTGTTCTTAATACCTGATCTGCACTAACATGTTTACATGTAAATCCTAATTAGATTGTAATTAGCAATCTTCTAAAACCACAGTTATGTTAAAAATATTTTATTTCAGTGTTCTGATATTGTGTTTTAAATACATGGTTTGGCTTTGGTTCAAAGCTTAAACACATGTCGTCCAGCTGAGTGGATATTTTTGTAACTCCATAAAAAATAGGTTCATTAAAAAGATTTCAGTCACATTACTCTTTTCATGCCGAAACAGGAATAAAAATCTTGACCAAGGTTCTTATAATTAGTTAATTTTATGACAAAGAGAAATAGGAGATTACAACAAAAATGATATGACGACTTAAGTTAAAATGAGTTTGGACCTAGAAGTAGAAATAAATTATTATTATTATTATTATTATTATTATTATTATTATTATTATTATTATTATTATTATTATTATTATTATTATTATTATTATTATTATTATTATTATTATTAATGTTATTATGCTAATATTTCACAGGTCTGGTCCACTGGTGATCAAACTGAGCTAAAAGAAAATGAGTTGTTGTTTTTGCTCAAACATTTTAGCAGCTCTAGGGGGCCCTCTAGTGGCTGATGCTCCACACATCTACCTGAAGCTCCGCCCCTGAAGAGGTGTGACTATTCCAAAAGTGTTTGATAACTATAATCATTGGATGTGAATGTGTTTAATTGTGTGCCTCTTTTCTTTTGACTGTTGGGTCAGTGTCTGTGTCTGTGTCACCCTGACCTAGTGGCAGGTGGTGGAGTGGGCTGTGTCCTGTCCTGTCTGTCTGTCTGTCTGTCTGTCTGTCTGTCTGTCTGCAGATACCGGTGTTTGTGTTTGTGTGTCCGGTGCTCAAGATGCGGCTGCGGCCTGTGGTCGTGTCGGTGTTTGTGTCTGCAGCAGTGGCTTACTTTATCTACACCCCACTGCCTGAAAATATCAAGGAGCCATGGAAGCTAATGCTGCTGGATGCTGCGTTCAGGGCCACAGTGCACATTGTAAGACTTTTTTTTTTTTTTTTTTTTTTTTTTTTAGCTTTATCCAGTTAAGCTAGATTTAAATATCCATGATGATGATGATGATGATGATGATGATGATGATGATGATGATGATGACACCAGTTGCAGAATTTGATGAGTAATGTTAAATAACACACATATGTCCTAATGTGGAATAAAACCTGACCCTCAGCTGCACATGTTAGTGATGTTATTTTACTTTCAGTTGATCAGTAGAGTTTACTAACGAGGTATTGATTAGTTGGATAAGTGATAGATCTTGTTATCTTCTGCTGGACATATTTCACTTCTGATATTCTCTCCCCTATCATCAGTTTGTTGCTACTTTCTATTCAGGTAGTGTCAAGTGTGAAATTGTAGTCTGGATTCACACACATGTGTATCACGTATATATATATATATATATATATATATATATATATATATATATATATATGTGTGTGTGTGTGTCACAACTGTCAGTAATTTACAATATGGAATGGTGCTCTTTTTAAATACTTATCTATCTATCTATCTATCTATCTATCTATCTATCTATCTATCTATCTATCTATCTATCTATCTATCTATCTATCTATCTATCTATCTATCTATCTATCTATCTATCTATCGTTATTTTTCTTGTAACTTTGCACTGTGATCTTCCTTGTTTGTCTAACTTTAACAATGTAAACATCCAAAACATGAGAGGTTGCACATTCTGTTTATTTCACCTCCATTTGAACCTAATTTTACATTAATTCTCTATGATTGTGGTTTAGATGTAATCACACCCGTTGACTTGCAGTTCAGTGTCGCAACGAGTCCAAAAAAAAGTTACTTGTTCTCAAAATGTTCTTCGTTCTCAAACAGAAATGCATTGTTAAAACTTGCTTAATGTATCCAAGCTCATAGTAGGTTATTGCACAACAGTGTTGTATGGGACAACTACACTGTAAAAATGACTGTAGAATTAACTATAAGTAAAAATACAATGCAAAGTCATTTACTGTATTTGAGAAGATTTTTGTGCTCACAATTAAATCAAATATAACTGTAGTTTTTAAACAGAAGGTGTATGTCAACAAAAGCAGATTTGGTACAAATGTTAAAATACCAGTTTATTCACTTAAAAAATAAATAAAGAAGTAAACATTGTACAGATGGAAAAGCTCAGGTCTTTGAGGACTCTTTCTTTCTTTCTTTCTTTCTTTCTTTCTTTCTTTCTTTCTTTCTTTCTTTCTTTCTTTCTTTCTTTCTTTCTTTCTTTCTCTTTCTTTCTTTCTTTCTTTCTTTCTTTCTTTCTTTCTTTCTTTCTTTCTTTCTTTCTTTCTTTCTTTCTTTCTTTCTTTCTTTCTTTCTTTCTTTCTTTCTTTCTTTCTTTCTTTCTTTCTTATTAATTAGCTGCTCCACACATCTGAACCTTGGAGTTTTAGTTTTTTCCTTTAGGGTGAATTGTGTGTCTTCGTATGACTGAAAGCTGCCAAATAATTACATATTTTTAAAAAAGTAAACAATTAACAATATTAAATTTTAATGTGTTGTGGTTCAGTTGGTAGAGTTGTTTATCCAATAACCAAAGCATTGCCAGTTTAAATTTCACCTTTGACTTTGTTTCCTACATTCCATTTTAAATTTGCATGTTTAAATTATTAAATCTAAATGTTTAAAATGTTAATTCCACATGTTACTTGAGTGAATCTGTTTCTTACAGGCTCATTCTGGCAACCACAGCTGCCAGTTTTTTGGTTTTTTCCCCCATAAAAACAACAGGATTTTTTAAACAATGTAATCTATTTCAGATATTTAATGGCCTGCAGAGTTGTGAAATTAGAAATCGAGGGCATAACATGTGATGAAATGTCTTCACATTATGTACTGTTATAGATTTAAATGAACTTTTCCTGAGTCAAATCTATTAGTAATGGGAGGTGGAAATGATCAAACATGCCCAAACAGTGTGTTATTAAAACTATCAGGTGATCTGGTATGATGTTAATGCAGTTTGAAATAAACATGAAGGCCTGTCCTTGTATCTGAATCACTGTGAGGACAATGAACTCTGCTCTTTACTGTAGGCAGTAACAAACAGTGACTGATTGATTGTACAGATGTGATGTAATGGGGAGCTTAAGTCTTCACCCCTTCTGGGTGACCGTAAAGACCGTAAAATTAATTAATGGTATTTAATGGAAAATAAAATGTTAAAATCATATCTGCTTTGTCATGTGCCCTGAATCACACACACGTTTTACCTCATAATAAATGATAATTATTGATGTGTGTTTCAACTGCTTCTGTTAACCAACGGCTGATTCATTTACAAGTAAAAACCCCTTAATAATTTGGACTACACACCTGGCGCACATGTGACGTCACCACACACTCCACACCACAGCTGAGCGGAGTGTGACGTCACATAAGTCGTGCATTGTCGTCTCTTACTAAGCCCAATTAAAACCTAACGTCACATTTACTTCCCATCAAAAACAGGTGTTCTGTCTATGACACATCAAATATTTATTATTAACCGCTATCATATGTTAATTTCAGAGCACTTGTCAAATGCAATTAGAATTTAGCTTGACTCGCTCCATTCACTCCCATTCAATTTTTTTGAGAGTTAAGCACTAATAGACCAGAAGTAGAAGGGTGTGACTTAGGGTGAATTACAATTCCTCCCTTAACCGTCAATCTCAAAATGTGCGCTTTCGCGAAGTATAAGTGCTGTCCCACTTCTAAGAATGTTTAAATTCAAGGGCAGTTTGAGGGCTGTACTGTATAGCCTCAATATTGAGATTCTCCAACACCACCCTTGGGAGGAAGGGTTACCCAGAATGCAGTATTTTCTTTGTTAATGGAGATATAAAAATTATGAAAATCATTATATTATCTTAGTTTAGGTTAATTTTATGGATTATTTACCTCATTGTTGCATAACATATATTTTTCATTTTACGATCTTTTGTCAATAGCGGCTGGTGCAGACAAGCTAGCTATCGTTTAAGTTCGCTAACGTTACAAAAACAGTAATTTTCACAGTGGTAATGTAGTTGTTTTATCAAGATAACAGCCTATATAACATGTTTGTGCAGATATAAAAATAAAATGACCAGGCTAATGTCATCTCCAGTAGTCACAGAGTTATCTAACCATAGTTATAGCTGGTGTTTACCTTTTATTGAGCCGTGGTATGAGGTATATGGTTGTGTTATTTATACAGATTATTTGTTTGATAGCTCTAACTGAAGGAATAATTTACAGATAGTCCACAACAATTTAAAAAAAGTGGACCTGATGGACCAGTGGATGATAGCTGTGTTTGTGGTTTATGAATAAACATTCAGAGTTAACTGTGAATATTAAAAAAATAATAAAATTATGTTTCATTTCAGGGAGTACAGAGACAACATTTAAGGGGTGTCCCATTTCTAAGTCACAAATAGCCCTTAACACTTAGATTTGAGGGTTAGTGTTTGACGGTTAATGGAGGAATTGGAATGAATCTCTCCATTTCTGCTGGACAAATATGCCGGTCGCACCTCCTCCAGCACCTTGGGTCAACTGCAGGGTCGTGGGGGGCAGGGGGTGCACCTCCCCCTCCCCCTCCCAGTGACTGAAATCTATCTATTATAATAAGTCTAGAAAATGGCCAATACAAATATTTAATAAGTTTAAAAATGCATATATTTAAACAAAACTACAGACTAGTACGAAATAAACATGATTCATTTGATGTTTTCTTTAGTAATAAACTCATTTTTAAGTGGATAATCCCATGTACTGTATGCAGGTGGTTTAATGCTGTTTATGTTTTTTTGTTCCATTACATAAACCCCTCATATGTCAGCACTGACACGTTCTGAATGGATGGTTTAGTTTAAATGTGAAGAAAAATTCTACTTTTTAGTTTTTTTACTGTGGTTTTATTGAGTTTTGTTCATGGAATTGATGTCTAAAGATAAACAGGTGTCACAAAATTTTTCTAAAATGATTTAGAAAAAGAAAAAAACTAAACTAAACTTATTGGGGCCAAATTACAATACTAGTTGTTTATTTAGGGATTTTTTTTTCCCCATTTCATTGGAGTATTTCAATTCAGTTATTTTTACTTGAGCAATGATTTTTTTTTTTATTTCACGTTATGTATTTTATAAATATTTTAGTTTTTATTCATTTTGTTGTTTTGTTTATTTTTCTACACTTTGTTTTTATTTTATTATTTCCCTTCAATTTTATTCTGTTCATGTCTTACTTTCTTCATGTTATTCATTAATATGTTGGTTTATTATTCATTTTTGTTCATTTTATTGATCACTTTGGCTGTTTTTAGTCATTTCGTTTTCGATTTTCTTCTTCTTTTTTTTTTTTTTTTACTGTGGAACTGCTCAAGTTTCAGGACGTAAACGGTTAATTTAACCTAATGAACCAAA
This sequence comes from Siphamia tubifer, assembly GCA_020466265.1. NCBI lineage: Eukaryota > Metazoa > Chordata > Actinopteri > Kurtiformes > Apogonidae > Siphamia > Siphamia tubifer. The sequence continues at coordinate 14,413,883 of CM035804.1, read as the reverse complement.
TAACTCCACTTCAATAGTCGTCCTATATTCCAGTTCCTGTGTGGAGTTTGGTGTTTGACATTTTGCACAAACTGACATCAGTGCTTAGACCTGATATGAGTTCATGATGGAAATCTTCTTTCCAACAAAGTCATATATTTTCACACATAAATGCATAATATTACTTCCAAAGGCTGTAGTTTTAATACTAGGACCAATGAGGACAATCTGAGAGCGTGACCTGGGAACATTATCTGACACTGGACGATTGAATGTGGAATTATCTTATAAACCTTTAGGCAAAAGGAAGTTATATTCATTCACTTGGTTATAATATTACTAAAATACATTTTCTGTGAATGTGCCTCTGACTCTTGCTCTTAGTTTTTTTGTGAACTTGACTGGAGGCCAAACAGCTGAGTAATAAAAAGGACAGAGGTGACTGTGACTCAGCCTCTGCTGATGATAGACTGTTCCCAGACAGCATGTCCATGTGGGTCTCAGAAGGCTTCCATTTGGGATGCATATACGGGTCTCATGTAGGTTTGTCCACGGTTTCCATGGTGACCTAACTTGTGTTTCCCCACATTAATCAGAATCTTTATTACCCCGCCCACTGAAAGAGGAGAGGAGTATTGTTTTTAACCAGAGGTGGTTAAAGTACTCACATTCTGTACTTAAGTAGAAGTACAGCTACTGGTGTGAAAAATACTCTGGTAAAAGTAGAAGTATTGATTTAACTAGGTACAATTTCACAATCGTAATAAAGTACAAAAGTAAAACTGCATTTTTTTGGAGGGGGGGGGATTTTTGACCGTGAGAAACGGAACAGATAGTTTTCAAGACTTCCGCTCTGGAATACATCATCAGATTTTTGCATTTTTATTCCATAAAAACTCAGTTTTATGTAAACAAAAGGCACTTCAGATAAAATATTTAGTGTTTTTTTTTGCCAGAATTGTCCTCATGTAAACAGCCCCTTAGTTAAATATCAAGTATCTCCTTCTTTTGGATAATCCATTATGTTCCAACAAAAAAATTACTTTAAAACTAAAAATGTGGGTCATTTAGGAACACTAATGTATTAAATTGTCTCTGTCTTTAATAGGACATTATTGTGATTTGACCAGAGGTGGTTAAAGTACTCACATTCTGTACTTAAGTAGAAGTACAGCTACTGGTGTGAAAAATACTCTGGTAAAAGTAGAAGTACTGATTCAACTTATTTACTTAAGTAAAAGTTAAAAAAGTTCAATTTCACAATTGTAATAAAGTACAAAAGTAAAACTGCATTTTTTTCCCCTTTGTCATGAACGCAATAATATTTATTTAACCAGGAAAAGTCAGAAAAGTTTCAACTGTATCTAAAATAAAGCATTTAAAAGTGGGTATGGGCTGGAAATGTAGGAAAAATGAGGGAAAAAGTCACAATTGAGATAAAAAGTCATCATGAGAGTTTTAAAAAAAATGACAAATGAGATTTAAAAATGCATAATTTTAAAAAGTCAAAATTGTGAGATAAAATGTTAGAATTGTGAAATAAAGCCAAATTATGAGATAAAAAGTCAAAATTGTCAGATAATAGTCATTTAACATAATTAAATATAAAGTCACAGTTTCTTTCCTCCACTGATTTTTCCTCTGGTGACTTATTTTTCGTACTTTCACATCTGTTTAGTTTGACAAAGTAACGAGTCTATTCTCAGAATGTAAAGAGTATAAAGTACAGATATTTATGAACAAATGTAGGGAGTAAAAGTAAAAAGTTGGTAGAAAAATAAATTCTCAAGTAAAGTACAGATACCTACAGTACAGTAATGAAGTACTTTTACTCAGTTACTTTCCACCTCTAGTTTTCAGTTCAGTTTTTTCTGTCTGTTCGTCAGCAGCTTTATACAATTTCTATTAAATTTTCTGGAAATGTGAGTTGGTCCAAAAGAGATGACATTTTGTTGATTGTAGGTCAAAGGTCACAGTCATCAAACGCGATAAGAGAAAGGGAAAATTATATAAAATGTGTGTGAGGGGGCGGGACCTGACACCAGTTGTTATTGTACAAAATACAACAATACTGAGTTACTGTCGAGCTCTCAGGCTCAGTGCAAGAATTTACAAACAACAAATGTAAGTAAAGCAACAAGTATTGTCCGGTAAAACAAACCCCGCCCCCTCGCATACATTTTTTTAACCTGGTTTGCCTTATCTATTATCATTGCAAAACCCCATTTTTAGTGACTGTGACCTTTGACCCACATTCACCAAAATTTTATGTGATCTATTCTGGACCACTTTGTGCCTTTCCTGAAAATTTCATAGAAATTGGTTCCGTAGTTTTTGTATAAACACACCAATAAACAAACTGACTAAAAAAAACAACACCCCTCTAAATCCAAAGTTATTCTGACCTTGATGTGGGGTCACCAAGTAAACTGTGGACAAAACCTTATATGGAGCCAAAATGTGACCCTTCTGGGGCCCATGTGGACACGCTGGCTGGGGTGTGATGCTGAAATGGAATAGTTTATTTTTTGATATTTGCCCTATTTTGTCTCTGCAGGCTTCAGTACAGGATGAGCTGGGGTATGATGCTGAAATGGAAAAGTTTGTGAACTTTGCCCTCTTTTGTGTCTGCAGGCTGCAGTACAGGACTGGCTGTGGTATGATGTTGAAATGGAATAGCTTTTTTTAAAGTTTGCCCTCTGTTGTGTCTGCAGGCTACTGTTGTGGACTGGCTGGGCTTTGACCATTACATCAGAACAATCAGAAGGGTCACAGAGGGCCTTGAGGAAACAATGAAGACCCAGAGTGGTTCCAAATCTGATGTGGGGGTCATACCTGGGGTGAAGGTCAGTGACGTTACTTTCGCTGGCGTCCCTGTGCGAGTCTATGAACCCCCAGCCGGAGGAGAGGGTCATCTGAGGAGAGGTCTGCTGTTTCTTCATGGAGGGGGCTGGGCACTGGGCAGAGCGAGTGAGTATGAAGGAGGCGCCCCGAAGAACATACAGTCAATATAAAGCTGTGGTTTTTGGCTCACGGCCCCATGTGGGGTCACCAGAAATTCAAATGGGGTCACCTGAAATTACTTTTTTTTTTTTTTTTTTTTTTGTCTGCATTTCTTGTCATTGTTTAACACCACAGAGAGGGTGTCAACATTGTTTGAGATCAATGCATTTTTTAGTCTTGCAGCCAAATATTTGGTCGCCTGAAATTTCTAGTAAATGATTGATTGATTGATTGATTGATTGACCATGACTGAGTTGTAAACTTACTTTGCAATTTATTCCACAAACATTATTTAAAAAAACTCTAATCCAATTATCTAGAGCTGTCAAATGATTACATTGTTAATCAGATTAATCACAGGGTTAGTATGAATTCATTTAGATTAATCAAGATCAAAACACTTCATGGCAGTCGACTGTTCTTTTTTTTTTTTTTTTTTAATTATTATTTTTACCTCCACCAAGAAGGTTATGTTTTTGCCGGAGTTTGTTTGTCTGTTTGTTAGTTTGCAAAAAGATATGGACGGATCTTAATTAAATTTTCAGGGGGTGTTGGGAGTGTCACAAGGAACAAATGATTAGATTTTGGTGATGATCCGGAAGAGATCCTGGATTCTGGATCATTTTGAAATGTATTCTCCATTTACCAGAATGTCCCCTCTGTGTCCCCCCCCCTCTCTCTCTCTCCGGATCATCACCAAAATCTAATCATTTCCAGATCTCCCCATTACCAACATACCCTGTAAATTTCATCAAGATCCATCCATAACTTTTTGAGTTATCTTGCTAACCAACAGACAGACAGACAGACAGACTTTGGCAAAACCATAACCTCATTGGCAGACCTCTCTTTATTCAAAGGGGGCAGGTCTGCTTTGGTGGAAGTTTGCATTCTCAGAGTGCTTTTCTAGTTTTATTATATTTTCCCACAAAATACTCAAAAATAAAGTAAGAACCACAAGAAATGCAGAGAAAAAATATACAAAACATGCTAAAGTACACAAAAAAGCAATGTAAAATTTAAAACATTCAAAAACTATATAAAAATACAGAAAAAAACCCACCAAAAATTTTATAAAATATCTAAAAAATATGGAAAAAATTCACATATGGGAAAACAGCATACACAGATCACATGTTCAAACCTATTATGTACATATTCCACTGGAACAGAGACCTGTCAAACCTGTCAAACTTCACTTCTCCATTTTGTCTTTTCCTGTTTTTCCTTCTGTTTTGACCCTAAAACACAGTCAAACAGAACTACTTAAAAAAGGAACACAAGCACAGGTTCACAACACAAACAATGTCATACAGTATGTGTTAAATAAGGAGAATTTATCTGTATTTTTCACTTCATCACAAACTAAAAAATCAACACACTTTGAGTCACTGGACAGAAAGTGAATGAGAAACTGTGAATGAAATGGATGAATATTTACCTCTGAGCTGTAGTTGAATAAAGACTATTTCATCAAAGGGAGACATTCAATACTCTTCTTCCTCTTCTTTCATTAGAGAAAGGATCATATGATGCAGTCAACAGGAAGTTGTCCGACGAACTCAACACCGTTGTGGTTTCAGTTGAGTAAGTGTCATTTGTTCTTGGATACATACCTGCTGTTTGAATAATGCACATACTTTGTTTTGTCAGGTTTTATGACTTTTCGCATGACTTCTTTCATTTGGCCAACATCAGATTTCAGTGATTTGTCAGAGAATTATAATAAAACAACAGGAAAATATGTTCAACACAAGACACTCAAGACCTTACTTTCATTTAATTGTATCAAGTTTTACTGTCCAGCTCAGTTTTAATCAGTGTTTTAATGCTACAGTATGGACATATTTTATTTTACTGCTTCAGTCATTTATTGATATTTGCACTTCTTTCTATATACAAGGGTTAAATACACAAAGACACAAACAATTCACAGATTAAAATCAACATTAAAATTAGTCTCTTCTGACTGACACAAAGGGTTTCACCACTTTAGGGTTCGAACATAGTTGACACATTTCTACACGTACGCGACCGCAAGGCTATGTATAGCTAACGGAAAACACTCCTCTCAACTTTCGATATACGACGCGCCGATCCGCACAATATATTCATAGAAGAAGTATTCCAAAAATGGCTGGACATGAAGAGAAGCTGTGTGAAGTGACTAGACAATATTGTCATTTGTACAGTAATAAAAATGTCTCTCCTCATCTATGCCTCACATTGGGAGCACCAGAGAAACAAACACTCCATCCAGGTTCAAAGGGCGAACATACGACCGCTGTGTTTTTTTCCGCCGTCTGTGTAAAAGTAGCAATAGAATACACTGCTGTTCAGTTGACATTTTGACTGATGTCACCCACAATGTCACATGCAATAACAACCTGCAAAAGTCATTGATGATTCTACTGCCACCTACTGTCTGAGTGGTGAACTGCAGTCGATGTGTACAAATATGAAAAGGGGGCACGTCACTCATGTCATTTGCACGTTGTTCATGTTACTTGCATCAAGTATGAACCCAGACTTACTGTTGTATATGTTTACCCCCCACCCACCCACCCACACATACACACAAAGGGGAGAGGGGTATTGTTTGGGGGTTCTTTTGTCTGTTTTTAGCAACTTTATGCAAAAACTACTAGACCAGTTTACATTAAATTTTCAGGAAAGGTGCAAGATGGTCCAGAATAGACCCCATTACATTTTGTTGAATGTAGGTCAAAGGTCAAGGTCAGCAAAAATGTGTTTTCACAATGATCAAAGATAGGCAAAATCAGGAATTTGCTTTTCATTCCTATATTCTCAGCTTCTTTTTGCCCTCACTGTCGGTGCACATTGACATCAGAACCTTGAAGGTCAAATTTGAAGACTCTAGGTCAAAGGTCAAAATGTAATTTTGGCTATAACTTTTGAACTATTTGTGTTAGATACTTCCACTGAGTACCAAAATGTTCATTTTTCAATTCTGCATCTTGTATGTATGTCTTTTGACATGTTGTTGACCAAAGAGGTCAGGGGTCACTGGGTTATTACTTAAAAAACTATAATGGACTATAACAGAAAAAACAGTGGAGATAGTGACTTAGTGATGTGTATTGACCCTGAACCCAAATGCACACACACACACACACACACACACATACACACACACACACACACACACACACACACAGGTGTAAAGGTTTCACACAGTTTATTGGAACACAGGGAAACATAGGACTCCCAAGAGGGTCCATGGGGTCCTGGAGGGTCTGGGTCCAGGACATCCAGAACTGGCGGATGCAACTGAAGCTTGGTTGGGGTCAGTCTGGGGTTGTTACTAAGTAGAGACTGGGGCTCAGGCTGGATCAGCATCGAGGGGTGGAATACAGGTCGGTACATGGGAAAGGCACGTTGTACGTAGGTCAGGAGAAGGCGGTTGAGATTTGGGATGAAAAACACTGGAGATGTGGTCAGGTGGACAGGAACAGAGGCAAGCAGGCAGGGGTCGAACAGGATCAGATCAATCACAGAAACAGACACTCAGGAGATCGCGGGATAGCAGGTCAAGCACTTGACTATCTAGCAAATGAATGACAGACTGAAAGCTGGTTAAAGAGCACCACTCTGATAAGCCAGAGCTGGGCCATCGGGTGCTGCTTGATCAATCAGGTCAGGAAACTGGGTAAAAGGTGAACAGAGATGCAGAAAAGCCAGAAACTAGGTAAAAGGTGAAACCGACAGAACTGCCAAGAAGACAAATATTAGACAGACAGAAATGAAAGAGAACAGAAACAGTAGAAATATAACAGTTACTATTATTGACAGATAGGAAACCTGGCATGGGCTTGGACAATGAGGTTTAAACTATCAATCTGACATTGATAAGCACACAATAGTTTCTGTTATCTTTTTTTTCTTTTATTGTGTTTATTTATTTCAGTTAATGAAAATGTTTTTTTCAATTGTAGTTTTCATTATTTCGTTCATTTTTTGGTAATTGTAACATTGGTCCAGAGGTAATCCAGTGAAAACCTGTGAAGACATAAAGCACAATGGACAAGAAGATGAGTCAGCAACATGTACATTTCATGTCATTTGTAATAAAACACACTGATATTAAAATTAAAACCGATTTGGGACATTTTTCCCTGCATGAGGTATAAAATACATTCTTATGTTTTCTGTAAAAATGTGCTAACTATTAGTTGTAGTCACGTCAGTACTTTTCAAATGTGACTTGTGTGCTCTGTGTTTAGGTATCGCCTTTATCCAGAGGTCCATTTTCCTGAACCTTACATAGACTGTCTTTCTGCCGCAAAGCACTTCTTGTCTCAGGAAGTTCTGGCCAAGTACGCAGTTGACCCAGAGCGTGTGGGTGTGTCTGGAGACAGCGCTGGGGGAAATCTGGCTGCAGCCGTCGCTCAGGAGGTAAATGCACAGAAAGAGCAATAAAGTTTCTTCTATTATGAAACAGTTATGTATCTACTCCACATGGTCTGTTAAAAATCCTGTTTGATTTTGACATGAGAAAGTGGTCTGTGGTTCAGTCTGTGACAATAATGTTGCGCTCAGTCAGTTTTATTTCAGCAGCAATAAATAACTAGTTTCATAACATGAGTTAATGTGGAATTAAACCAAACCCTTAATTGTGAACAGATGCTAAAGTGACTTTTGTAAATGACAGTGATGTGACAAAGCCATAGGTTAGTGCAGTCTGTGTAAAATACTGTGAGGTGCTGAGGAGAAAAGGAAATATGCACGTGACCGGAGAAATGGGAAGAATCCTATATTCCACTGCTCAACAATTTTTGCACAATGATTTGAGATGTGCACGCAGCCAGGTGGTAACAGATGCTAAGCGGCTACGTGGTTAGCATTACTAGTACTGGAGCTCTGTGAAGTGTATGAATATAATCGGTTTTCTAGTTGTCTGGCTGTTGTAACCTTTTTGCGGGGTTTGCGTCCTCTTGTTGATACCCATTAGTATAAAATATCATATCGTGTTTAAATCCTAATTGTTTAATATTCTCTCTTAATAACATATTAGCTATAGCCACAAGGAGGCTAGCCTGAAGTTCTGTTTCAGATAAGATTGCACCAACAGCTTGTTTCACCGTTATTGGTGTTTATGTTACGGTGTCAAAATTAATGATTGAAGTTTAATAAAAATGTTTTTAAAAGTCAGCATTTTCTGTTTGCTTTCATTTGAATATAGTGGCGACTAGCAAAACAACTAATGTTAGCTGTTTCAGTTGCTAAAAGTTCCTTTTAACTTGGCTGATCAAGATCAAATCTAGTTTTAGTAACCACTTATGAATTATGACAAGACACTACCACACTATTTAATGACTATATATATATATATATATATATATATATATATATATATATATATATATATGTATGTGTGTGTGTGTATGCCTGTATATACACAACAGAGTCATAAAAAAATGAAAAACACTCCTGGCCTGGTATCAAATAAAGTGATGATTCCCGTTGACCTAAATAACTTAGGGATGTCAGTTGGTCCCACTGGTACCGTAATTTCTGGACTATAGAGCGCACCTGATTATTAGCCGCACACACCTCATTCTAAGAGGAAAACCGATTTTGTACATACACAAGCCGCACCTGTATATAAGCCACATGTGCCCACATTAAAACATGTAACACAAACACAAAATTAACCCAAACCCGACTTCAAGTTCCGCGAATGAAACTAAATGTCCTTCATTAACCCTTGTGCGGTCCTTCGTAAAAGGCACACTGGCTGTGTCCTACAATCGGGTCTTAAAAACCCAGATTCCAAAGTTCAGTTCCATAGACTCATCACCCCACCCCCCAAGGATATATTACTGTTTTCAGTAGTAAGCAATGGCATCCTACAGTACGTATAAAAAGGTACATTTGTGAGCCACCGGGTCTCTTTGACCCGAAGGACCACACAAGGGTTAAAGTCCACAGACCAAAAATCACAGCCGGCAAAATGAACGGAAAATGATACTTAAGGTTTGATGCAGGCCTGCAGAGTCCGGGTCCCGTTAAAAGTAATCCAAGGGGAAAAAAAGTGTATATTTCCAAAGGTAAGGGAGGGAAAAATATATATCCACTATTGTCCGCCGCATCCACAAACAGGTGGCTGGTCGCCACCTCGCCTCATCTATCGCAGAGTCAGTGATAACTTTAATCTTTCGCAGAGAGTTCAGGTCAAACTCCTCCGTGCCAATGTGCAAAAATAATCCACAGGGTCTGGTCGAGCCTCTGTCTTCTCTCACACACCGCCGCGGGTTTTTCTTTAAGCAACTTTTTACCCCCTCTTCACCTGTCCGTCAACTTTACCGTTCCCCACTTAAACCCGTCACCCCGCGTTTGTTCCGCCCCTCCTTTTTCATTCAGTCTTCCTTGACGCATATATTCCACCGGTCTAAGTCTTACCTTTTCTACTCGAGCGCCTCTGGCGGCCGTTAGGAAAATTACATAAATTGGCCGCATCACTGAAAAAGCCGCAAGGTTGAAAGTTTGGGAAAAAAGTAGCGGCTTATAGTCCGGAATTTACGGTAATTAAGGTTGGTATTGTATAGCTTTAGATATAGATATTGTAAGGCACTTAAAATATAATTACCTTGAATAAACTTTCTTACAACTCCTCTACATAAATATTTTTCACCTTCTCTATTGTCACTCCACTATTATGGCCTGTGTCCCACATGTAATTACACTGATCTACAAGTAAAATGATTCCAGAACAAAACTCACGAAATGTTCCCACATGTGTGTTAGTGATAAAAAAAACTCAAGTCTTAAATGCTGGTCGGCTCAAGTTTCCAAGATACGTCTGAGGTCAAAATGTGAACAAGAGAATAGGTTTTAGTCCAAAAGAATATTTGGAGTGGAACAGCACCCCTCCGCCATCGGCGAATATTTTTCTGATAGTAACACATGGGCAATACATTGTCCCTTACGTGTAGAGCAATGTTAATATAGGATTCTTACCATTTCTCCTGTCAGTGATTAGACTGTTATAGCTGATTTATGTTTTCTGTCAAAACATTTCTCCTCAGCTAAAACATGTTTTAAATAACCTGTTTATAAAAGTTATTACAGTACTTTACACAAACAGCACTAACCTACAGCATGACTTTGTCACACCATTGTCATTTACATAAGTCACTTTAGCATCTGGTTTCATTCCACATTAACTCAGGTTATTTGTTGATGTTTAAATAGTATAACATTAGTGTCACAGAATAAGCCACAGACCATTTTCTCATGTCAAAATAAAAATAAAAATAAGATTTAGCACATTTACTGTCTGAAGCGACCACTTTCTACAAACATTTTCGAGCAGCGTAATGTAATGTGTAATACTTTTCTTTCTGTGTATTGTCAGATTTCCACAGACGCAAGCATGAGTGTGAAATTTAGCGTTCAGGCCCTGATCTACCCAGTGCTTCAGACTCTGGACTTCAACACGCCCTCCTTTGTGCAGAACCAGAACATGCCCGTCCTCTCCCGAAACCTCATGGTCCGGTTCTGGTTGCAGTACCTCAAAGCGGACTTGTCCTTACAACCCCAGCTGCTGGTGAACAACCACAGCTCTGTTATAACACCGGAGCTGAGGGCACGGCTGGACTGGACCGTCCTCCTTCCAGCGCAGTTCAAACGGGACCACAAGCCCCTGGTTGTGGAAAAAGGTTCAGATGGAATCATGAAGCAGGTGCCGGCGTTGCTGGACGTACGGGCCGCTCCTCTTTTGGCGGCGTCTGAGGTTTTGGCTAAATGTCCACGGGCTTACATCCTCACCTGTGAACATGACGTGCTGAGGGACGAGGGCCTGATGTACGCGCGGCGCTTACAGGATGCGGGCGTCATGGTAACCAGTGACCACTATGAGGACGGATTTCACGGATGTTTCAGCCTCAGTTCTTGGCCGTTTGAGTTTGATGTGGGGAAGAGGGTGAATAGGGGATACTTCAACTGGCTAAACACCAACTTATAAGAGTGTATGGGTTGGCGGTTTGATTCCCGCTCTATTCTAGTCCTGTGCTGTTGTGTCCTTGGGCAAGACACTTCACCCTCGTTGCCTGCAGTGTCACTCATGAAGGTTTGGTGGTGGTCAGAGGGGCTGTAAGTGCAAAATGTCAGCCATGTTTCTGTCAGTCTGCCCCAGGACAACTGTGGATATATATGTAGTTTACCACCACCAGAGGGAGAATGTGAGAGTGAATGAATAATGGATCCACTGTGCAGTTTGAGTATGTGTGTACGTAGAAAAATGCTACATAGACCTAATCCATTATTAGTATTATTAGTGTGTGTGTGTGTGTGTGTGTGTGTTTGAACAAGATCATTCAAAAAGTTATGGATGGATTCAGCTTGAATTTTCAGGAGATGTTGATACTGGCACAATTTTGGTTACCGGTGGAGGTATGTGTTGGTGGTGGGGGGCACATGTGGAGGATTAAAAGTGCCAAAAATAAATAAAATGAATAAATATATAATTAAATAGTCAATTAAAAATGTCATTAATTAATTAAAATTTGAATTAAATATACAAATATGTTATTAAATGTATCATTAATTCATTTAAATACCAATTAATTTTAGGTAAAAAACAACAACATTATTTCACTAATTAATTAATTATTTCATGATCCTTGTGTTGCAGTGGATCATGATTTATTTTATCTTTCAACCTCACTCATATGTTTTTTTATTACCTCAAATGAATTAGCATTTTAATTAATTGATGACACATTTATTAACACATTTTTCTATTTAATTCCAAATTGAATTCACTGACATATTTAGTTAATTATTTAAATATGTATTTATCTAATTTGGCCACTTTTAGTTCTCCATAGTTTAGTAGCAAGATAACTCAAAAGGTTATGAATGGATTTTTTTGATAAAAATTTGGTGGTGATCAGTGGGGAGGGGGTGGGGGGTGGTGGGTAAGCATGTCTTTCGGGGGGGGGTTCTTTTTTTAATTGATGTTATTGAACTTTGGTCTAGTGCACTAGTGCACCACCTTTTGTGGCAAAAAATATTTTTGCTTGAATCATTGGTCTAGCGACGCTCCATAGAGCTTCAGCCAGGACCAGTAAAATTTTACCGGTCCAATCACAATGCTCCACTTATGTAATGAGATTGTAGGGCGGGCTTAGCACAATGACGACAGGATTGAACAAGTACGAACTTATATACAGTCTATGGTCGGATAAGCAGCATGTAAACGGATATTTTTTCTCCACCGTTACTGGCGTGTTAACGTTAATTAGCCTAGCCTATAGGATGTTAAAACAACCAGATAGATGCTAGTTTAGACTTGTTTTCGTTTCGTCACTTTGCTCTGATTGGTCATAGCGCTGGCCTATTAACGTGCAGAGCAGTTTGAAAGATAGCCGTTGATCCCACCCGTACGCTTTAGCTCAGTCTATGGATCGTCTCCAGACTATTAATTCATATCATAGTCGGGCTTGCCAGGCTAATTGAACTTTTTATTTACAAAAAACATTTTTTACATCACATTTAGTCTTAGTTTTGGACCTACATGACTGCAATATTTTGATGAAGTTGAAACCGTTGAAACAGTTGTGTTCACTGGTGAAGTAAATTACAGACACACCATCACCACCATCTTTTAAAGCTGTCATTCCACGGTTATTTCATTAAAATTACTGTGTTCTCCATTGTTATGGAAAACCTTGTGTGTTGGTTCTATTTAAAAAAAAAATGTCCAGATTGCTTTGTTTCCAGCTGTTTTTGCACGGTAGAAAAATGACTTGAGGCTTACCGGTACTTCCTCATACATGTCCATGACGCAATGACGATGCGTCTCTGATTGACTCAGAATGTGTGAAAGAACATCCCCCCTCCCCTCCCCTCTATGGGTGTATGTTTACCTTTACCAGAGTAGTATCCAGCTAGGTTTTGTGCCGTTGTTTATTCTGAAAATGTGTAGGGGAAAAAAAACAAGGTAGCAGCTACCATCTTCTCTTGTGGATGCTAATGCTAATGCTACTTCAGATTCACTGCCGGGGATGGGCTTAACTCCATGTGGGTGACGCTAAAGTCCATCTGATGTTGTTTTCTGTGAATCCAGTATGCAGCCAGTGGAGGTGACAAACCACTTTCAAAGGCAGCATGTGTTGGTAACTGGGGGTGACCCATCAGATTCCGAAAGGAGCGTGGAAAAGTGGTTTTCAGCGGAATGACACCTTTAAAAGCTCTCTACACTGTGGTGTTTAAAACCGTCTATTCATCTTAGAGGTCCTCCACTCGTCAGGAAAAATTATGTTTTAGTTGCTGGATGTACTTTTTAATAATATCTGAGCTCAGGGCCTTCATGTTCCAAGTCCATCTACAGTATATGTGTGAAGTTTATAATAATCACATGAACATCAGGTCGTCATTCACTGTCAGAAGAGCAGATTTACAACTGAGAACAATACAGTCACAGATAAAATTATTATACCATCAAAAATGATGATCAACGATGGTTATGGACTCAATATAAACACCGTTTTTGTCAGTACAGTGACATACATATTGATGTAAGTACTGAAATGATTTTTGTTATTTTCAACAAAACTGGAATGGATAGATATTTTTGTTCTTGTCATATTTGCCCAAACAAATGTACTGTACCAGACATTAAAATGACAAAAAAAAAACAGAAGAAAACCAGAGTGGTCTTATCTTTTTTCCCCCCATGTCTGTTGATTTAGTACAGGACTAGTGGATGCTACAGAGACATTTAGTGGTGAAGTCGCAAATTGCAACAAACTGTTGCCTCTTATTACACACACACACACACACACACACACACACACACACACACACGCACACACACACACACTAGTTTCCATGTATCACGAGGACCAAGTTTGTAATGAAGTCGCCATCCTTTTTTTTAATAAAATAAAGAAAATAATAAAAATGAGTAAATTTAATTACATTTAAAAAAAATAAAATAGAATAATAGATATAGAATTTTTTTAAGTCAACAAACATCTTCAAACCTTTGAAAAATAAATATTTCACTTTAACCCATTTCCCTCATGCTTTATGGGGACTTCTGAGAAAAAAAACAAAAACAAATTAATGTATTTATAGGGCCACATCATTTGTATTTTACTAGTGGGCACCTTTATTTATATTTAACCCTCGTGGGGACCTGAATTTTGGTCCCCATAGTGTCAGAGGTCCCCATGGTGTGACTGTGTAAACATATCAATGTCCCCACAAAGATAGGTATACACACACACACACATAGTCAAACACACTGTTACTTATGTACTTCAGTGGTTGTACTGTGTACTTTGTGTTGTCAATAATTTGCAGTAAACACACCTGCTGGCAACTGACCATCAGGAACAAAGATCACATTCTTTTTGGTGTAACTTACCGTCCGCTCCCTTTAACCCAGTCGTTCTTCTGTTGTCAAATCCAGCATCTATAACATTCTCATATTCTAAAAACACAAAATACACAACTTTATATGACATTATCTGTTTAGTTTTACATTATCAGTTCTGAAAAATAAGATAATAAAGGTATTATATCATTGGTAAAATATTATTATCATACAAGTCGGGATGTTTTATTATATTATTGGTGAACTTATTGAATTTTATTACATTTTCAATCTAGTAAAGTGCAAATTTTATTACAATTTTTGTGTTGGTGACTTCTACACACAGGTGAACTTTACTGTTGGTCTGACTTTACTGCTGCTTCATTATTAATAAAAATGTACCTGTAGTTGTGTTTGCTGGTGTCATAAAGACAGTTTATCACCTGTCGTTGTTAACACTGTTTTCTACAGATAAGAACCAAAGACACAGTTTGTTCACTGCTACATTACAAACCACTCACTGACATAAAATTAAACAGTGATTTTCTTTACTGTACTTAATTACAATTTTCAGGTATCTGTACTTTACTTGAGTATTTATTTTTCATACAACTTTTTACTTGTACCTACATGTTTGTATAAATATCTGTACTTTATCCTTTTTACATTCTCAGAATAGACTCATTACTTTTTCAAACTACTTAATTGTGACAGTATGATCAATATAAATCAGTAAATCAGAAATTGTGACTTACTATATCAAAACTTCGACTTTTTATAACATAATTATCCATTTATTATCCCATAATTTTGTTTTTTTTCATAATTTTGACTTTAATCTCATAATTTTATCTCACAATATAATTTTTTTAAATCTCATGATGGTGCTTTTTTTAATCACCTATTTGTGACTTTTGAATTTTTCCTAAATGTCTTGTTCATATCCACAAAACTGAGTACCATGAACCAATAAAACACATCATCTACACAGTAACCCACCTTTAAAAGCTTTATTTTTTTTTGGATATTTTAGATTTTTTTTCTGGTTTTTCCTGCTTAAATAAGTATTTTATTTATAGCCAAAACCTACTTGATCACAATTGAGAAGTAGTACATTTTTACTTTTACTTCAGTAAAGGAGTTAAATCAGTACTTCTACTTTTACTAGAGAATATTTTCACACAAGTAGCTGTACTTCTACTGAAGTAAAGTACTGAATGGGAGTACTTTTAGCACTTCTGATCAAAACAAGAAAACATTTAACACATGGTCATTTTGTACCTTTAACTACGGGCAGGAAAATATTTGTTTTTAAGTGAGGGTTGTGTTGGTGTCATGAAGGATTTGTTCTTCTCAGTGTTTGCCTTCCCCTCCCACACATCTGGTAAAGTAGAAAACACCTCCTCTTAAGTATATTTACCATATATTTAAAATTATTAGACCAGGATCTGAGCACGGTCACTGTCAACAAATACACAAAGTGCTAACAAATATAGTCTTTGTCTGGTTCAGCACCAGACCAAGTGGACATAAGGTCACATGGGACGACATTTGCTTGTTTTTGTCGACAACAAAACAACAATTTGACAAAAAAAAAAAGTTAATTTTTTATGCTGATTACAAAAATTACAGTCATTGTTTTTTCTCCACAGCTGATTAGACATTCCAGATGATTATGATTGGACTCATCAATCGCTACATGGAAACTTGTTTGTGCAGTTACCATGGAGACAGTGTGTGCAGTTCCCAAAGGAAGTCATTACATCATCATCATTGTTCTACAGAGATGATTATGATTATGATTATTAATTCAATCAGGTGTGAGGGAAGAGGGGAACATCTAAAACATGTAGGTTATGAGTTTGAAACCTGTGAAGTAGATGATTCGTTCTGGTAAAAAAAAATATTTAGAATCAATCATGTGTTACAACATTTAAAATCACAGTCATGGATAAAAATAAATAAATCAATGTTGTGTACCATTGTCAGCTGTGTTACTATTTTGTATTAGTGTGTCCATTTCCTCATTTCCTGTCCTCTCTGATTTCCAAAATTGTCTTCACCTGAGGCTCATTACTTCCTTTCCTTTATGGGCATATACATTTAGCTAATGCACATCAGATGCAAGGATCCATTTGAGTAAACGTCAAAGGTCAAGGTCACATTATCGGTTATAACTCAAGAACGGAGGGTCACAAAACTTTCAGATTGGTACCAAACAATGCAGAATGAAGCTTTCTAAAATTCTCATAATTGGCGTTAACACCTATGACCAATAGTTTTTGAGATCTATGGAGGTCAATGGTGACATGTCGCAAAACTGTGTGTGTCAAGCATAGACATATCACATTATAACTTAATCAATACTGGATATATTATCACAATATTACATGCACTGATGCAAATATATACATAATGAAATTATCAATATGCTTATTTATGTCTATATTATTTATGTCTTACTTTGATTGTCAGTCTTTACAGAACAGCGCTGGGAGACTCAGAACTAGGACAAACACAAAAGCACATATTGATGAGTTTCCAGATCATCCTCTTGGATCAGACCTTTGGCGTTTTATAGATCTGATAAAGCTCTGCTCTGTCCTCCACTAACTCATACTTGATCCCACAGCACAAAGCCTTGATTCTTCCAGACAATATATCATCCACTAGATCAGGGGTGTCCAATCCCTGGTCCTGGAGGGCTGTTATCCTGCATGTTTTAGATGTATCCTTCTTCCAACACACCTGATGGTCACTATCAGTCTTTTGCAGAGCTTAATGACACAAATTTGAATCAGGTGTATTGGAACAGATACATCTAAAGCATGCAGGATAGCAGCCCTCCAGCACCAGAGCTGTGTTCCAATACCCATATTCTCTTATCATACCTAGTTTGGGTACGCAGGGCATGAAATTTTTTTTTTTTTTAAAAAGAGGGAGATATTTCATTATTTTTATATTTTTTTAATATATTTTTTAATTAAAATGAACTTTTTTTTTTACATTTAAAAAAAAATTATTTATATTTCATTTTATATTTTTAATTAGTGAATGTGGAAACCATTTTTATGACAGTGATTCTCAGGTAAAACCAATGTAGTTGATAAATAATAGGGGATGGAGTGGTTTGTTTTTAGAATCTTTATTATTGTTATTATGCAATGCACGAAAAAATCATGTTTCAGCTCTTGGCCTAGACCAGGGGTGTTAAACTGCAGTCCTCGAGGGCTGGTGTCCTGCATGTTTTAGATGTTTCCCTCTTCCATTACACCTGGAGGCCATTACATCATTATCAGTCTGATGAGGAGCTGATTATTAACTCTTTATGTGTCAGTGCTGATGCATTCTGAATGGATGATTTAATTTAAATATTCAGAAAAATTCTACCATTTTCCTTTTAGTTTTGTGCATGGACAAGGTGCCAAAAAGGAAGATTTTTTTTTAATTTTTTATTTTATTTAAACATTTTTTAAAGGCAAAATTAAAATTGCTGGGACCAAATTTCAATAGTAATTTTCTTCTTTAGTATTTTTTTTTTTCAAAATTTTCCACATTATTTGTCATTTTGTAAATATTTATTACGGTAGTTTTTGTTGCTCATTTTGTTTATTTTTCTACATTTTGTTTTTTTTTATTGTAGTATTTTTCTTTGATTTTCTGCCATTTGTGTCTAACTTTGCTCATGTTACCAATTATTTGTCAGTCTCTCCTTGCCTCCAGTGTCACTCACACTGGTGTATGAATGTTTGGTGGTGGTGAGAGGGGCTGTAGGTGCAAAATGGCAGCCACGCTTCTGCCCCAGGGCAACTGTGGCTACATATGTAGTTTACCACCACCAGAGGGAGAATGTGAGAGTGAATGAATAACGGATCAATAATGTTAAGTGCTTTGGGTGCCTTGAAAAGTGCTATGTTAATTATTATTAAATATTTAGTAATACTGTAACTGATTGTAAACTATGATTGTGATATTAAATTAATGAAAAGACAATGAGAAGACACAAAGGTTTATCTTAAGCAACTGCTTAGGCTATAAATATAATTCAACTAGAATTAAATATGCTTTCTTAATAATTTTACAAAAAGTAGTAATACATTTTTCCCAAAACACTTTCAATTATTGATTACTCAGCTGGAAAAAAGGAACTTTTTATATATTATAGGTTTATTGCTCTTTTATTTTCATGGTTGTTTGACTCACTTGAAATTAAAAGAAACATTTTCTGTAGAATGAATTGCATAATTAGGAACCTAAACAACCTGTAAAACAGGGTTCTCAAACATGCAGCCTGGGGGCCAAATGCGGCCCACCAAATGTCCCTGGTCTATATTTTCTTCTCAGTTTTTTCTGTGTAAATAAATAAATAATAATAAAGGATGATAACTTAAAAATTTACTTTTTGTTTTAGTGGAAAATATTAACATTAAAATATGAAAATATTTACATTTACAAACTATCCTGTCACAATAAAATGTGAACATTTTGAACAAATATGAACCTGAAGTCTCTAATGAAAGTTAAGCACAATTTTAAACATTTTCTATGTGTTTAATGTCTTTGTAGATCTGATCCATAATGCACATGGACAAATGATAAGTTCAAGCAGAATACTGTTAGTAAAATTTCCCTTATTTTTCTCATGAAATGTCAACTTATTCAGATTATTCACATATTTTGCCTTTAAATACTTTATAAAACTAAGTATTTTCATAATTGGCGGTGGGGGGGTTGCGCTAAAATAAAGACAAAATTTTGAAATACCCATTATTTATTGTAAGTTATTATGTTATTATTTTAGTGCTTTGGCCCACTGGAGGTCAAATGGGTTGATGTGGCCCCTGAAAGAAAAGTAGTTTGAGAATCCTGCTCTAAAACTAGCAATAATTGTCATATACAGTGCATGTAGAGAAAAAAAACATCACAGGATTTGCACATTTGTGTGAATAAATAGCCCATGTGTGTCACTGAAAACCATGTTTCAAACCACACATTTCACCTATGTACATAGATCAAATCTCGAGCATGTTTCATTTGTAGACCTACAAAAAAACCTACTGATGTAGTGAATGTTTCAACAACGTATTCTTAGTAATGTCTGTTTTTGTTTCACAGAAGCATGGGAGTAATCATGATGTTGACATTGGTGGGGACATAATTTGTCCTCGCAAGGGACAGCAACAATACAAAAAAATAATAAATGAATAAGAACAAAAGAATTCAAATGTCTTTTTGTCTGCAAAAACTAAGACATTTTAGGAAGTTTTTTTATTTTATTTCTTAAGCCACATTTTGTCTGGTTTTTATTGGTCATCTATAACTGCATTATATATTTAATTATATAATGCCAACATTTACGTCTAGTTTCGTGTCATTTTTGTCATGTGATAAAGGTTCGTTGATGACAATATTTAGTCACTATAAGGTGCACTGTCAATGAATGGTTTATTTTTTAGATTCTTCATATCTATCTATCTATCTATCTATCTATCTATCTATCTATCTATCTATCTATCTATCTATCTATCTATCTATCTATCTATCTATCTATCTATCTATCTATCTATCTATCTATCTATCTATCTATCTATCTATCTATCTATACATATACATATACACACACACACACACACACACACACACACACACACACACACACACACACACACACACACACACACACACACACACACATATATATATATATATAAATATATATATATATATATATATATATATATATATATATATATGGCACACTATGCATTAAATGAAGTCAACATCTGTTAAAACGTCAAAATTATGATCTAAAAGTCACAATCATTAGATAAAAAGTCTAAATTATGAAATAAAAAAAAATTAGATAAAAAGTCTAAATTCCCAGTCACTAAGCACAACCAGAATTAATCCATATATAAGGCGTACTGTAGTTTTGGAGCAAATTAAAGTCTTTTAATACAGTAACCTGTGTTAAAAGACAAATGTCATGTAATTTCCAATTCAAAAATTGGTATGGACATTTTATAAACATCCAAATATTGGTCTGGACACGTCCATAGTGTTCATACACAGTTTTACGGCCATGCACAGAAGTATGAAGGCCAGTGAGAATACAACAGTGTTACCTTATCGCTCTCCCACATTCAAGTCACACCCAGTTCAACTTCAGTTGAACATATAACTTGTCCGTTACTGGACACAAACTATGATGTATTTCAGGTGTAACATTTTTGTACTTATACTGATATTTTTCTCTTTTCAAGGAACTCCTGCCCCACAATCCTTAAGTAGATTTTTTAGGTATTTGTACTTTACTTGAATATTTATTTTTCTGGAAACTTTTTACTTTTACTCCCTACATTTGTTCATAAATATCTGTACTTTATACTCTTTACATTCACAGAATAGACTCATTACTTTTTCAAACTAAACAGATGTGACAGTAGGAAAAATAATGGAGGAAAGAAACTGTGACTTTATATATTATAGTTATATGACTTATCTGACAATTTTGACTTTTTATTTCACAGTTTTAACATTTTATCTCACAATTTTGACCCTGTATCTTAAAATTTAGCATTTTTTTAGTCTCATATTGATATATTTTTTAAATGTCGTGTTGACTTTTTATCTTTTTTCCCCAAATTTCTTGCCCATATCCACAAAACCGAGTACAGTGACCCTATCAAACACATTATCTACACAGTAACTCACTTTATTTTATTATTTATTTATATTTATTTTAGATACTTTTGAAACTTCAGATTGTATTGCGTTCGTGGCAATTAAAGCAGTTTGATTTTTTATTTTATTACAATTGTGAAATTTTAGTTTTTTTTTTAACTTTTACTTCAGTAAAGTTGAATCAGTACTTCTACTTTTACCAGAGTATTTTTTCACACCAGTACTTCTTCTACTTAAGTACAGAATGGGAGTACTTTGACCACCTCTGCATAATTTACACACAAATATTTTAACAAGTTCCTCCTGTAAATTTGATTCAGTCGACTTGAACACCGTCACATGGTAATTTAACAAAGTCGAATGTTTTGCTGGTAAACAAGAAATCCAGATATACTGTACATGATCCAATTTGAATCCCAGCCTGAACAGACCCTGTGTCAATGTTTAATCAGAGTTATAGCTCCATCTACTGCCAACAAAGACTTACTGATGACATACTTTCACAAAAAAAAGGGTTATTCAGGACCAGGAAATGCTTGTCTGCAGACACTTTATACACATTACACTGGTGAAAACACTAAAGTGTCACTGTCATTTTATTTTTTACTCATTATGGTGATCTACATTATGTGCATCATCCAAAGTTGGCACAGTTTATCCTGCTTGTTTTAGGTTTATTATTAATTCTAAAGCCATGACACATCACAGAGTTGTGAGATATCCTGCCCTGTCCACTAGGAGGCTGGGACACCTTAATTTACGAGGGGTGTGACGAGACACTCAGCTCACGAGACGAGACACGAGATTGAGACGAGACTTTAAGAAAACTAAATTACAACTTATATGAATGGACAAGAGACTTATTTTACTGAGTTGCACATGGATTTTATAACTCTGTAAGGGTTAACTTTTAATGAACTACTTCCTCTACAAATTAAAACTAAATAAAATGTTATAAAAGTTAAAATATAAATACAATTCTATATTTCTGCTTTTTTCAAGTGCAGACAATATGTGCAAAATAAAACGTTGTTCTCTGTCAATAGAGAATTAAAATAGTTCAACAGAACCTGACCAAGTCTGTCACTGACATGTCACTTCATCCTCTATGAAATGAAACTAAAATAAAATGTTAGAAAAGTTCAAATAAAATAAATAAAATGATGTATTTCTCCTTTTTTCAAAATCAAACATATAAACCACTTTCAGATATAATATCCACAGCAAAATACAAATGTCAAACAGCTGATCTGAACCTTTATGTCTCATTATTATCCACAGAGGAACCATAGTCCAACAAACACAGTCGTAATCCAACAAAAACACCCAAAACTAATTGAAAAATGTCTCCAAATATAGTTCAACACACATCAAAACATCAATAAATATCCACAAATGTTTAATCTATTGCATCATTTAACAGAACCCGCCTCAAATATCTGTTTTCATCTGAATATTTTCATTTATAATATAATCAAACACCAACTGCACATTATTAAAATAGTTCAAAAACAACATTCAATCGACTTTATTAAGAAATTTTGACAAAATTGAGTGAAAGTTTAATCATCCTGTGGGCCAGATTGAACCCTTTGACAGGTTGGATTTGGTCCGCAGGCCTTATGTTTGACACATGTGACAAAGAAATCAGGGTAAGAGAGAAAAAAAAAAAAAAAAGAAAAAGTAAAAGTAAGTGATACAACACTCCCCTCTAGTGGACAGTTTATCAGCAGGAACATGACATCTTAGACCATATGAGTCATAGCTGCACATGTCAACACATCCTGGTTTCTTCCTTCACTATTAAACTCAACTCATAGAATCTTGAGTTCTCATAATTTAACCTTATGTGGCTCGAATGACTGCGAACAATGGACAAAACAAAACACAACAACGTCAGTTAAATGATAACCTGTATGTATTACATCATGCTAGTTCTATGCTCCAGCATTCACAGCAGTTTCCTGTCAGGGAAACACCCTTTCTTTGGCACATAATCTAAATGACTGTCTGTGCACATTGTGCTGCTGTAGCACTTTTCGGGGCACTATTCTTTGTTTTATAAATGAGACAATGAGCAGCTGTAGTGTTCAGGCAGGAATTTAGGGAGATTCCGTGACTTTCCTGAGAGGAACGTTGGGAGGAGAAGCCTCAGGGGAGGGAATAGGGGAGGGCATGGAGTCCTATCTGTCCTTTAAACACGCTGCTGTTTTACCTCCTGGCTGTTTTCAAAGCTGTCCATTTCTAAGTTACTGACAACTAGTCTTACCTCCTGCTTTCCTTCCTCCAGTTGTTGGTGTAACTCATCACAGATTTAAGGGTTGGGAGATGGGTGTTTTTTTTTTTTTTTAATCTGTCACTGTGTGGATTATGTGTTCTTCACACTGGGACAGAAATGGTTTAATGGATGATATTAACACAGGTGGCCTCAGTATTCACATTCAGCTGTTTGTGTGTGAAAAAAAAAAATAAGCTGGTAAAATAAAAGTACTGATTCAAATCCTTAAAGTAAAGTTTATAATTCACTGATTTTATATTAAAATAATGTCAAAGGGCTACATGGATATAACAGAAGTGGGAAGTAAACTTAGTTAATTAATTAAAAGTATTTCATTACTGTACTTAAGTGGATTTTTTTTAAGGTATCTGTGCTTTAGTTGAGTATTTATTTTTATGGAAACTTTTTACTTTTCTGTACTTTTATTACATTCTTAGAATAAACAGATGTGACAGTATGAAAAATAAGTCACCAGTGGAAAAATAAGTGGAGGAAAACAAACTGTGACTTTATATATTATAGTTATATGACTTTTTATTTCACAATTTTAACTCTTTAGCTCATAATTTAGATTTTTTTTATTTCATAATTTTAACATTTTATCTCACAATTTTGACTTTTTCTCTTAAAATTATACATTTTTTAATCTCATTTGTAGTTTAAAAAAAATCTCATGGTGACCTTTTATTTCAATTGTGACTTTTTTCCTAAATTTCCTGCCCATACCCACAAAACTGAGTACAGTGACCCTATCAAAGACATTATCTACACACATTTAAATGATTTATTTTATATACTTTTCTGATTTCTCCTGGTTAAATAAGTATTATTGCGTCTATTGCAAAAAAAAAGCAGTTTTACTTTTTACTTTCTTACAATTGTGAAATTGTATTTTTTTACTTTTACTTCAGTAAAGGAGTTGAACTTCAGTACTTCTACTTTTACCACAGTATTTTTTCACACCAGTAGCTGTACTTCTACATAAGTACAGAATGGGAGTACTTTGACCACCTCTGGGATATACACAATAAATAATAAAATAAAATGGATTAAATTATCCCTTCGTCAAGATTATTTTCCCCAAGTGTTTTTATTCCTTTTTAGGCCTGAACAAACCAATGTGATTGAAATCTTTTTAATGAACCTATTTTTTATGGAGTTACAGAAATGTCCACCCGGCTGAACAACATGTGTTTAAGCTTTAAAGCAAAGAAACATGTATTTAAAATAACATTTTTAATGCAGTTTTGTTCAAGAAGAGACAGTTGGTTACAGTCACTGTAGTGATCAGTATACAAAATAAATAAATAAATGACTAAAGGGTTTATAAATGTGTAGATCCACTGTGATCTGTAATGCAGGTTAGTCATGGTTTTATTCCCTTTTGTAATGTGAATGTAACAGTCCTACTTTTTATAGATTTATTTTACTATGTCACAGATGCCTTTGTAACACAGGTGGTTAAAGTACTCCCATTCTGTACTTAAGTAGAAGTACAGTTACTAGTGTGAAAAAATACTCTAGTAAAAGTAGAAGTACTGATTCAACTCCTTTACTGAAGTAAAAGTAAAAAAAGTACAACTTCTGAATTGTAATAAAGTAAAAAGTAAAACTACATTTTTTTGTATGGATGAAATAATACTTATTTAAGAAGGAAATTTTTTTTTTTTCCAAAAATACAGCCATTAAATGTGAATTACTTTGTAGATGATGTGTTTTATTGGGTCATGGTACTCAGTTTAGTGGGTATGGACAAGACATTTAGGAAAAATTAAAAAGTCATGAATAGGATATTTAAAAAAAAAATGATTATGAGATTAAAAAAATTCTAAATCGTGAGATAAAATAAATTATGAGATATATGAGAAAACAGTCAGAATTATGAAGAAAAAAAATCATAATTATGAGATAAGAAATGGATAATTATGAGATTTAAAAAATCAAAATTCTGATAGTCAGAATTTCTGATTTATGACTTATTTTTCCTACTGTCACATTTGTTTAGTTTGAAAAAGTAATGAGTCTATTATGAGAATGTAAAGCATATAAAGTACAGATTTTTATACCAAAATGTAGGGAGTAAAAGTAAGAAGTGGCCAGAAAAATAAATACTCAAGTAAAGTACAGATACCTAAAAAAGCTACTTAAGTACAGTAATGAAGGACTTCTACTTAGTTACTTCCACCTCGGGTTTGTAACTCAGCTTTTCATCTCTTAATCCTTTGTTGGTCAGCTCAACCGTTTGGTAGAGGTAACTTTGAACCCTGATATCTAATCTAAATTGAAGTCCTTTGACACCAAACGTCTTGGGCAGTCAATGATATATTCAGCTCATGCTAGTATATATATATATATATATATATATATATATATATATATATATATATATATATATATATATATATATATATATATATATATACCACCAAGGAAGAAGATCATAACCGTAACCGTGACGACACCTCTGCTATGATATTTTCTTTTGGACACAAAATTGCAGGCGAGTTAGATTTGTTTTTCTTCCTTTTATTACCTTTTACACAGTCTGTTTGACATAAATAATCCTGATCATGTTTCAGAAATACTTTGATATTCATGTAATATTTTTTTTTTTAAAAAACATGCTGAACCAAACAGTAGAGATGATAGTAAAGGGTCAGGAAATGCTAATGCTAATGCTAATCACTAATGATAAACAAAGAGTTAATACAACTAATTTGAACCAAGTCACAAATTATGTAGGTAATATTGGTGAAGGAATAATGTTTGAGTTTTAATACTTTAGTTACATTTAGGGTCAGTAAAAAATATATATGTTTTATGTTATATTAGTCCCTGTGAGGTGGAAAAAGCAAAAAATAAAATAAAATAAATAGGGTTAATTATGAAATGATAGCACTTAATAACTTTATTTGGGGTTGTGGAGGGGGTATCAGTATTAGTAATGGTGTCACTGTAAATGTGAACCCACTACTGACTGTTTTACTACAAACACTATTTTGTTGCCTTTTTTTTTGACAATGACAATAAAATCTTGAATTTTTCACTTCATTCAAAAGTGCAATTTCTGCAGAACTTAGTGCAATAATAAAACTGTGCGAATGCTGACATCACAGTAGGTTAATAAATTGTCTTCATGTTGACAACTGTTGTCATGTGATGTGAGGTGTTTTTAAATGTTTTTTTTTTTAACCCTTTAACCCCTGATGTGTCAGCGCTGATACATTCTGAATGGATGGTGTAGTTTAAAAATTCATAATAATTCAAGTTTTATTTTGGGTTATTTTACTGATAATTTTGTTGATGGAACTGATGTACAGGTGTCAAAAAGCAACTGATTTAGGAAAAAAAAAGCCCAAATTAAAACTACTGGAACCAAATTATAACACTAGTTATTTATTCATTTTTATTAAATTTCATTTTGTCTTTTTTCCCTTCATTTTTAAAATATTTATTAGGTTCTGTTGATGTTCTTGCTTATTTTTTTTCCTACATTTTGTTTAGTTTTTTCTTATTTTTCTTCAATTGTGTTCTTATAGTATCTTACTTTGTTCATGTCACATATTATTTTGTTAATTTAATATTAATTTTTGTTCATTTTACTGATCACTTTGGCAGTTTTTGTTCATTTTGTTGATTATTTTATCTTATTTTATTTTTTACTGTGGACTTGCTTGAGTCTCAGGAGTTAAAGGGTTAACTGTTGTAGCCGACAGACCCTGAAGTCCAAGACAAATTTACTCTAGAAGGCCATAAAGTGAGATCTGATTCTGATAAGAATCTATAAAAATGCAATGTTTTAGTGTTTTTTCTGTTGCATAGTAACAACTTAGGAGCCATTTGCTCTGTTTCCAGTCTGTGTGCTCAGTTAACCAGCCACTGTTCCCTGCTTTATACTGATCTTAACCAGGTATCTTCAAAGAAAATATGAAACAGCCCTTAAAGCGTCACAACAATAGAGCAGTATTTTGTTACTGTACTTAATCCTTTAACTCCTGAGACTTAAGCAATACCAGAGTAGAAAATAAAATGAGATCAAATAAGCAACAAAATGAACAATATCTGCCAAAGTGATCAGTAAAATTAACAAAAATTAATATTAAATTAACAAAATAATATGTAACGTGAACAAAGTAAGACACTAACCGAGCGCAATTGAAGAAAAGTAATAAAATAAGTAAACAAAACAGAAAAAAATAAACAACAACATCAACAGAAGCTAGTAAATATTCACAAAATACCAAATAACAACAATATTTGGGCATTTATTTGTCTGGTGACTTTTTACTTTATACTCCCTACATAAATATCTGTACTTTATACTCCTTACATTCTCACAATAGACTCATTATTTTTTCAAACTAAATGGATGTTGCATGAGTACTTTAAAGGCTAATGTGTGACTTTGTATATCATAATTATAACTGCTATCTCCTGATTTTGACTTTATCTCGTTATTTAGATTTTTGACATAATTTTGCTTGTCATAATTATGCATTTCTTATCTCATATTTGACTTTTTATCTCATAAATAAGACTTTTTTTATCTCAGTCATGCCATTTTACCTCATCATTTTGACTCTCCTGATAAATATGCATTCCTTATCTCATATTTATGACTTTTTTTCTCATAATGTTGACTATTTAGCTCATAATTTCGTCGTTTTCACGTGAACTCGTTTCCGTGCAGATGGGTCTATGTACGTCATCTTAAAGATTATGCTGATTGGTTGTAGTACCATCCTATTGCATACAGAAGGATTTGAAAGACAACCTTTTAGCCCCGCCTCCTCTGCTTATAAAACACGACTAGACCCATATATGTAATGAATGGGGATAGTGCGGCTAGGCTAGGTTTCTACCATTGTTTGAAAAACAAGGCAAAGCAGACGTGGCTTTTAAATTGTCTGTGAATATGGGTACAGTATTTTAACACCTGTCAATCAATGCTCATCACAGTGTAATACACAGCATCAAATAGATGAATAACCTAATTGTCCACAGCAGTTTTGAAATCAAACTGACACTCTTGCTTTATCAATTAACATTTCATAAAGGTGTCTGTAATCTATGTGTAATGATAACATTAGACTTCTAAGAAAATTAGATTATGTAAGATTTAGCACATTTAATGTCTGAAGCAGATACTTTCTAAAAAAAAAAAAATTATACAGCAGAGTAATGGGTCACTAATGTAAAAAGAAAAATACTATATAAATCCAATCATCAGACCCAGTGCAGAAGTCTGCTCAGTACCATTTACTGTGGAATTAAAAAATGGCAAAACTTTTCTCATTTAGTCTTGTTAAATAATTATTGTTTCATTTATTAAAAAAAATGCAGTTTTACTTCTGTATTTTTTTTTAACCTCATATAATTATGACTTTCATCTCATAATTGTGAGTTTTTATCCCATGATTTTGACTTTATCTAATAATTCTGCATTTCTTATATAATATTTATTACTTTTTTAAATCTCAGAATTATGACATTTTATCTCAATCGGGCCATTTTTATGTCATCATTTTAAAACTTTTTTTCTCTCATAATTTCGACGTATCTCACAATTTAGATTTTTTTTATCTTATAATTATATTTTTTTTAATCTGATATTAATTTTTCATTTCATAATGCTGACTTTTTAATCTTAGTTGTGACTTTTTTCTCCCACAGTTTTTCAAATTTTTTACCTAGTGGCCCAATCAAACACTATCTACACAGTAACTCACTTTTAAAGATTTTATTTTTTAATATTTTTGAAACTTTTCAGATTTTTCCTGGTTAAATAAGCGTTATTTAATCCATGGCAAAATAATAATAATAATAATAATAATAATAATAATAATAATAATAATAATAATAATAATAAATTGTTTTTCTTTCTTACTTTATTACAATTGAGAACTTTCTTACTTTCACTTAAGTAAAGGAGTTGAATCACTACTTTTACTTTCACTAGAGTATTTTTTTTTCCACACAAGTAGCTGTACTTCTACTTAAACACAGAATTTGAGTACTTTTTTACAAACTCTGAAAAAGAGGAAACAACATAGCCTGTGTGCACGTGGACTTGTCATACTGAAGTTAAAGGTCATTTTCTGAAATGAATGAAAAAAACGTTGAATGAAAACAGACAAATATAAGTTGACATAACCTGGGCTCAGGCAGGTGGGTGTCACTACGCTGTCAGAGCATTTCCACACACACTTGACATTTTCTCTGGGTGTTTAGCCATGGGACTGGAGACAGGCATGTCTCTCAGGGTGTCGTCTTCCCTGCCTCGGGCCAGACAGTCTTCAGATATCACTCATTCTTTCCTCCGTCTCTTTGACAAGCCTGGGAATTGACTCATTTAAGCCAACACAGGAACCTCTTATCACTTTCTTTTCCACATTTGGAGATTTTAATCGACACAGGAAACAAATGAATTCTTATTGTGCCCATTTACGTCTACGTTGGACATAGTCTGGTTCTCTGTAAACCTGCTATGATGAAGTCAGGGTATTTTCAACACTTTTGATGGAAAGCCAAGACAAAAAACAAAACAAAAAAAAAACATTTCTTTGAAGACAATGTGTTTAGCTACGTAGGTCTGTGCACTGTGGAAATGACTTATAGAGCCATAAAATTATATTGGGGGAAATATTATTA
Organism: Siphamia tubifer; assembly: GCA_020466265.1. Lineage (NCBI taxonomy): Eukaryota > Metazoa > Chordata > Actinopteri > Kurtiformes > Apogonidae > Siphamia > Siphamia tubifer. The sequence goes on along the minus strand of CM035804.1, from coordinate 14,383,941 downwards.
TTGTGCTAAACATCCTTTTTTTGTTACCCCGCCCCTGAAATGGAGAGGGGTATTGTTTTTGAATCAGTTTGTGTTTTTTTGTTTGTTTTGTTTTTAAGCAGCTTTACGCAAAAACTACTTGACTAATTTCTAGGAAATTTTCAGGAAAGGTGGCCCAGAATAGATCCCATTCAATTTTGGTGAATGTGGGTCAAAGGTCATAGTTACCAACAAGTATTCAGAGAATGCCTAATCTCGCCCCATACTCAAGTTTCTATGACAACCTGTTCTTGAATTAGAGCCAATAATGTGATTTTGACCTTTCTGCTAAATACAACCTTCACCTTTGACCTTTTGCAATATTGATAATTTTGTTATATGTATATATGCATCCATGCGTGTAATATTATGATAATATATCCAGTATTGATTAAGTTATAACGTGATATGTCTATGGTTGACAAAACAAAACAGTGTTACAGAAGTTAATTTTGTCACCTTTGACCTCCACAGATCTCAAAAACTATTGGTCGTAGGTGATAAGACCAATTACAAGAATTGTAGAAATCTTTATTACGCATTTGGTTTGGTACCAATCTGAAAGTTCTGTGACCCTTCGTTCTTGGGTTATAACTGATAATAGGATTTTGACCTTTTACTTAATTGTGACCTTGACCTTTGACCTATACTCATATGGATCATTGCATCTGATGCGTATTAGCTATATGTATATGCCCCTGTAATTTCATGGTGATATCTCAAGTATTCATTGAGTTATAGCATATGTCTCTGCACACACACACACACACAAACACACACACACACACACACGTGTGACTTTTTGCGTGTTTTGTATATTTTTTTCTAAATTTTTTTGTTTCTTCATGTATTTTGTGTGAAATTCGAGTACAAAAAACTAAACAAAAACCCCTGAGACAAAACAGTTGAACAACATAAAATGTTTGAATCATGACTAATCAAATTAAAGTAACTGTGATTAATCTGATTAACCCTTTAACCCGTGATGCATCAGCGATGACGTGTTCTGAAAGGATGGTTTAGTTTCAATATCGTTATAATACTGTGATTTTACAGAGTTTTGTTCATGGATCTAAAATATGGAAATAAACAGATGTCAAAAAGAAAGTGATTTAGAAAAAAGAAAAAGCCCAAACCGAAACTACTGGAAAAACATTACAATATTATTTATTTATACTTCATTTTAACTAAGTTGTGTTATTATTTTGTAAATATCTATTTGTTTTTCCTCAATTTTGTTCCTTATTTTGTTTTATATTTTTACATAAGATAAGACTTTATTGATCTCACACAGGATAAATTCACTGTTACAGGAGCGCACAGAAAAAGTACAAAAAGGAAGTAAAGCAGTACAAATAATCATAGAGGTAAATAATAAAATTAAACTAGAAATAAAACTATATATACTAGAAATTGAAAAAAAACATAGAAACACTGTGTCTTGTGTAAAAAAAAAACAGCTTTAGAGAAAAATAAATAAACAGATACTATATACAAATGTACAAATACTGGTGTAAGATGGTTCCTATACAGTAGAGTTGAGTAGATTTTATCATTTTTCTTCACTTTTGTTCCATTTATGTCATATTTTGTTCATGTTACTCATTATTTTGTTGGTTTGTTAGACATTTATGGCTGTTATTGTCCTTTTTTTTGTTGTTGCTAAATTCTTAGAAGTTAAAGGGTTAAAAATGTTAATAATTTGAACCGCCCTACTTTTTACCGACTTTAGTTTTATTTTATCTTTGTTTTCCTTATTACTACTTTTACAGTGTTTTCATTTTATTTTACCTTTTGCTGCATTTTAACCTTGTGTCTCATTTTTGTCAAGTTATCATGTCTTATTGTTTAGATCAGGGGTGTACAAACTTTTTTTTTATTTTTTATTTTTTTTAAGAGGACTACATCTGAACATGTACAAATTCTCCTCCTCACATTTTTATACAGTAAAAATGACATAAAAATGCACTGTTCTGTAACTATTTTACTTTCAATGTCACACAATTTTTTATTTAAATGGTCACTAAACCAAATCTAAGAGACTCAGGTGTGAACAAATAATAATAATTTAAAATAATCCACCTTTCTTTCACATCTGTAGCCAGATAACGGAGAACAAAATGTAAGCTCTTGAACCCTATGTTCATTTTAAACATGACTTATGAGTAATAATTACTCATATATTACTCAGTAATGCAAAGTCTGCTCACATTTAAACATCAAACATATGACTCACACAATAATAGTTTGTCTCACATCTACAACTACTACATAACATCAGTAGTTATAGAAAACTAACATAGAAACTTAGTAGGTTGTCTTGTTGTGTCACAGTACGTATCTTCACTCAGAATTATTTCCCCTGGCTGTAGGAGCATATCAACTTTATATCTCATAACTATGACTTTTTATATAATAATTATGACTTTTTAATCTTTATTTCATAATTATGCTATTCCCTCACAATTTTGACTTTTTAACCTCATAATTATGGATTTTTTATCTCATATATATTACTTTTAATCTCATAATTATTACCTTTTAACTAATAATTTTGACTTTCTGTCTAAATTTTGACTTTTTCATAATTAGGGTTTTCTCTCCCAATTTTGACTTTTTCTCTCATAATGTTGACTTACTGTTAGGTTTTTTGTTTTTCATTGGTAGAAATGTGCTTCCTATGTATATAAGGCTGAGATGTATGAGCAGTTATGTTCCCATGGCCAGGGGAAACTATTCTTTGTGGCGATACATACCTTGGCACAACACCAGATTCATTTAACCCTCCTGTTATTTTCCTTTGTCAGGAACTGCAATGGTGGTTCTGGGTTAATTTGACCCAGTGCATGTTTAATTATCCAAAAGATGTCAAAAACAAAACAAAAAAAAAATCCTTACAACCATAATTAATATGTCATGACTAATTCCATTATTAAATATTCTATCAGTATTTAGTGCAGTGGTGTTCCTTACCTTTAACAGGTAATTGTTCAATAACGATAATTCATTCATTTTTTATTAAAGGTGTCATTCCATGGTTATTTCATTAATACTGCTGTGTTCAACATTGTTATTGAATACATTGTGTGTTGGTTCTATTTAAAAAAACATCCGGATTGCTTGAGGTCGAACAACAGAATTTACTGGTACTTCCTCATACATGTCCATGGCGCGGTGATGAGGTGTCTCTGATTGGCTCAAAATGCATGAAGGAACACTCCCCCCTCCCCTCTATGTATGTGTTTACCTTTACCAGAGTAGCATCCATATAGGTTTCGTGCCATTGCTTGTTCTGAAAACTTGCAGGAAAAAAAACAGGCTTTATTTTCACAGAGAGCACATGAACCAGTTTGTTCCGCCATTTTTTTCCCAAGTTTCTGCAACAGCTACTGTGGCGTCGTCTTCTCTTGTAGATGCTAATGCTAATGCTACTTCAGATTCACTGCAATGGGGGACGGGTTTAACCTTACGTGGGTGACGCTAAAGTCCATTTGATGTCAGATGGACCAGCTTTTTCTGGGTCCCTGGTTCCTCTTGTTGTTTTCTGTGAATGCAGTATGCAGCCAGTGGAGGTGACGAACCACTGTCAAAGGAGCATGTGTTGGTAACTCAGGGTGACCCATCAGATTCCAAAAGGAGCGTGGAAAAGTAGTTTTCAGCAGAATGACACCTTCAACTACTTTTCTTACTTACTTCAAACTTTAAAATGGGTCAATTTGACCTTTAACATAACAGGAGGGTTAAAGACCATATGACACTGAAATACGACCTTATTGTATTAAATAAAGTAATATTTTCGATTTATACATTTCTTTTTTCGGTAGATGGTTCTCCTGTTATTTTAGAATTTTGAATGGTCTGACAGTGAATGCTGCAGGCTGGGGCACAAACTAGAAGTGATGTGTGCAGCAACTCATAATCTAATAACAAACGTAATAAAAGATAATGTAGGTAATGTAATAACTTAAATGTAATAAGAGTTCATAATGTAATAATCGACTCATATTGTAATAAAACCATAAGCACATAACGCAATGTCAATGCATATAATGTAATAATAATTTATTAAATTATGAGGTTAGCTATATAGCACCTCAAAATGTAATAACAGCTCATAATATAAAAATGGTTTATACTGTGAGAAAATTTGCATGATCACTTTTTTTTTTAACCTTTGCCATTGGTGCAAAGTGAAACTATTTTTAAGTCATGCTTTTGAAGCAGTTCTAAAGTTTATTAAGGCACTGTCGCATTATGAACTCTTATTACATTATGAGTTGCTATATAGCTGAGCTCATAATCTAATACGTTATTACATTATTACAATATGTGCTCACGATTTAATTACATTATGAGTTGATCTTTACATTATGAACTTTTATTATATTTAAGTTATTATATTATTAGTCATTATTAGCTTATGAGTTGCTACAGACTAGGGCATTAACTAAAATGTCGACTGGTCGACACGTCGACTTCTGTAGCACAAGTTGACTTAAATTTGGAGGAGTCGACAAGTCGCATGTTATTCTTTCTCTCCCTGCCTCTCTCTCTCTCTCTCTCTCTTGGCATGTAAACACAGGCCAGACGTAAACAAGACACCTGCAGGTAAGACAGTTGTGGTGGTTGAACAAAACAAGAGTGACAGGCACTCAAGCATATGTGGAAATACTTCACTTTAGATGAAAAAAAAAAACTGGCACAACATCTGAAGAGGTATCGGCTAATGTGAATGATACTAGCAGCATTAGCTAGCTGATAAGCAGCGCAGACAACCAGCATTAAGACAACACACTTTTTTTTCCCCCCAAACACATGATATGGACAGTGTTGTGTTCATCTTGTTGGCCTTAAACTTTTTACATGTAATATAAAAAGTGAGGACGTGTAACAGATGTGTGGACAGTCCAGTTTTAGAGCCGTGGGTCCAGACCAAATGCAGACATATGTTCACCTACTGATGTTCAGTTACATTTAACAGAAAACTCTTTGCTAACGTTAGCCTTTGTTTTGTTGCAGTTAAAGTGCTGTTTGTGTCAGTGGACAGTGTTACATTGCACTGAACTTTAATACAAGTTGCTAATTACTGGACAGACGTGTGTCCATGTTTTTTTGTTTTAGACGTGTGTCTGTTATTTCTCCACTGACAATGTGATGACATCATCATGACCCCATCGACGCAACTTGACTTTATTGACAAATAAGTCGACTTGAAAAAAACTGAAGTCGTTAATGCCCTACTACAGACGTGGCAATAGTAACTTATTTCATTATTATTTGACGTGGCTCAGACAGTCAGTCATGTAAACCGGGGTTTTAAAGGAAATCACAGAGTAAACAGATCATTTTATCTGATAGAAAGTGGGCAGTGCAGACGGAACATTTTGATGATGTCATCATCATTCCAGTTGTTCTGAAATGGTCACGATACTCTTGGAATGCGATAAAATCTTCGTCTGCTGGTAGAATACCGATTCGTCCAACCATAGACACAACAGCAAGACATTTTTGTGCTGAAAAAGGTTTTATCTACATCATCTTCTGTTGGTGTGCAGTCTGAATTAACTGGAATGAATGGGACAACAATACTACTTCCGGTGCCAAAATGCAAACGCATCTATATGTTCAGCCCTGCCATGAACTGCTGACATGTTCAGGGCTTCACCCTTATGTATCCGGGAGACGCTCCCGTGACCCCAGTGACCCTAGTGACGATAAAGTGTGTTCAGAAAACGACTGAATGAACGAACAATACAGTAACACGTCTGCCTCCTAACAGTTTAAGAACCTCAGATATAAAACCCTTTCCCATATTTACCTCACTTCATACGTTGTGCCGACGTTAAACACTGGAATCTGAATTGTTGTTGTGCCACGAAACTGGTTTTGATTGTTGGGAGGTTCATCCATAGCCGGTTGCTGTGAACGCCTTTGCTCAGCTCTCACTTCCTCCTCACACTTGACAATAGACAAAAGGTTAGAGGTGAAGGAATGAAAGTTCAGGAAGTGAGTTCAGGAATCACTCAAGGTTAAGTCGTGCAGATTGAATGACTCCCCTGCGACACATACCTCTTAGAGTTCTGCTGAAATCCTAACAATAGCAGCTTATTTGGCACTAATCATCCTGCTTTCTCTCAGATCACTTCACAATTGCAGGAAAGAGTAGAAAGAAGGTTTTTTTTTTTAATATGAGCTCCACAATACTGGTTATGTACTACTGTACCTGTGGTGGTGTGATGCTGCCTTCATTCACTCCTCTGACATTAGAACTCAAGTGACTTTTAACACAGTTTAGTTCTCCTAAAATATTATTTATAAAAAGAATGTCAAACATACGGCCCGTGGGCCAAAACAGGCCTTCCATGGGTCCAGTCCAGGGCTGGGATGTATTTGCAAAGAGACTTTAACAGTTGTACTGATCAGAAATTCTTTTTTTGGATGATACTAGATGTTCTGTATAGTTGTAGATGGACTGATCTGTACGTTCTATCAGTACATGAATACATGATAAACTTCAGGATTGATTTTAAAGTGCTTTAATTGGTTTTTAAGAGCCTTAATGGTTGTGGTCCTGTTTATTTATCAGATCTGCTTTTAATATATGAGCCCTCTCTGACCCTCAGGTCCTCGGGTAATAAGTTTTTAATTGTCCCTAGAGTTCACACTAAAACACATCAAAATGTGTTCCGAACTTTTTGCGTAATCCTGCTGACAGACAGACAAAAACAAACAGACAGACAGACAAATAGACCAAAATTTAATACCTCCTTGGCGGACGTAATTAAGCTTTATTCTGAATTAAACAGTAATAAAACCTCCTATGTAAACAGGGCTAATCTTACTAGTTATATTATAAATATTGTTCCAATTCTTGGTGTTTGTTTTAAGTTTGAGTCTCTGATATTTGATATTTTTTAGATCTTGAAATGAAAGTGTGTGAATCCCTGATCTAGTTGGTTTTCTTCTGCTGTGTACTTAAATAAAAAAAAAACAGCATGACAATGGAATAACATGGAATTCGCCAGGAGACAACTTGTGCTTGTGCTTGTGATTCATTAAATAATTAATGTAGCAGCTGTTGTCTGTTAAAGAGATCTAAAAGAGTATCTGAACAATGAGTGGAAATAAAAAAAAGAAAGACACAAGACCTGGTGTAAAGATGTAAAGGCAAATGTATTTGTATAGCACATTTCATGTACAGGACAATTCAAGGTGCTTTACCTAAAACATATAAGAAAATTAAAATGATTAAAATGCATTAAAAATAATTGAAATAAGAGACATGAAAACATTTAAAGAACAATTGAGAATCTAAGTAAAAGCTCCAGTGAACAATAATGTTTTCAGTCTGATTTAAATGAACTGACAGTTTTTCTCAGTCCTCAGGTATTCAGGTAGTTTGTTCCACAGGTGAGGAGCAGAACAACTGAATGATGCTTCACTTTGTTTGGTTCTGATTTTGGGAACACACAGTAAACCTGTTCCTGTTGACCTATGACCTCAGGACTCTGGATGCTTCCATATGGAACCAGCAGGACTAGGATGTATTCGGGTCCAAGGTCGTTTAGTTCTTTATAGACCAGGAGTAAGATTTAGAATTCTAACCTTTGACCCACAGGAAGACAATGTGAGGATTTGAGGACCGGTGTGATGTGGTCCAGTTTCCTGGTACTGGTCAGGACTCTGGCAGCAGTCTCGCCCCACGTGGGTGGTGTCTCCTTCAGACTCGGGTCCTCTACCAGAGGCCTGGGAGCCTGAGGGTTCTGTTCCTAGCAATGCGCTCTTTTGTACAGAGATCTCTGATGTTGTTCTTGGTATCTGCTGGAGCCATTCTCCCAGTTTGGGGGTCACTGCCCCTAGTGCTCCGATCACTACTGGTACCACTGTTGCCTTCACACTCCACATTCTCTCTAACTCCTCTTTCAGCCCTTGGTATTTCTCAAGCTTCTCATGTTCTTTCTTTCTGATGTTGCTATCACTGGGGACTGCTACATCTATCACCACCACTGTCTTCTCATGTTATATCATGTTATGTATATATATATATATATATATATATATATATATATATATATATATATATATATATATATATATATATATATATATATATATATATATATATATATGTAATCTCCTGTTTTCATATTTATAAGTATGTATCCATGAATATATTAATGTACTCATCTATGTTTTGCATTTATGTATTTAAGTATATATGTATGCATGAATGTATATGTTTTATTTTGTAGTTTAAATGTTTTGTCCTTGGCCCCCTCCTAATAAGCTTGCAATAGCTTCCATGGACCACCCTTTTTGCACTCTTTGCAAATAAATACTGTGATCTAAATGTTGAAATGCTCTATGATCTGAGCCAGGGGCAGCATATAGATGTTGAACAGAAGTGGACCCAAAATGGACCCTTGGGGAACCCCACACAACATCTTTGTACTCACTGACTTGTCGTTACCAACTGAGACAAAGTAATCCCTACCTTGTAAATAAGATCTAAACCAGTTTAACACAGTGTCAATAAGTCCCACCCACTTTTCCTGCCTGTAAAGCAGTATGTTGTGGTCAACTGTATCAAATGGGGCACTGAGGTCCAATAGTACCAAGACAGAAGTTCTGGATACATCATTATTCATATGAAATCAATCAAAATCCAGACTGAAATTCACTATAAACATTGTTTTACACCAAAGCAGCATGAATTTGTTAGAAGACAGCCCTTTCAATGATTTTTCCTAAAAATGGGATGTTTGATATGAGCCTGTAGTTACCTATTACTGACGCATCCAGATAAGGCTTTTTTAGAAGAAGTTTAATTACTGCACGAAACCACATAACGTTTCCAAAGAATTGAAATGCCTAAAGGAGTGAGTGAGCTAATTATAGGCTGCGATGTTTGCAGCTGTCCCACATTTAAAACTTGAAAAGTCATAAAAGTGATTTGTAGTGTATGTTCCTTGTCTGGGGACAATAACGAAATGGATTGTTACAAACTGCGGCTGATACTGGAACTCTGACTTAGGTGATGGTATGAAGTAAACTGTTCCAACAATATAAGGTCACCATCTGCTGCACACATCTAAGTGATTTAACATTTTACAAGCTAGGGAAAAAGAAACAAAAAAATACTCAGTGCTCTTGTAACACAACAAAAAGAAAATTATATAATTAGTACAAGCCCGTCTAAGTCTAAAACAGACACAAATGTGTATTTGTCTGTGAAAGAATGTGAACATTAGACTGTTAAGAGGATTAAAAAAAATGGATTATCATGTGTTTTAACTGAGCATTAGTAAGTCATCCTACTTTTGAGAACTATAGACTAGTCCTAATACTATTCTAAATGGACTTACCAGTAGAATTATGCTATTAAAAGTGGGAAATAAATTCTTTTTTTTTTTTTTCAAAAACCATATAACTGTAAGGATTCTAAAATAAATAAATGAATAAATGGACCTGCCCCCCTTCCTTTCATCTATAGTCTGTCTTTCTTCTTTTTCCCACTGGGTTTTAGAGTTTTTTCTTGGTAAGAAGGAGGGTCTAAGGACAGGGGATGCTTGGGACTTTATCCATTTCTGTGGGTGATTTTTTTTTTTGTAAACCCCTGTGAGGCGACATTATTGTGATTTGGGACTCTATATAAATAAAATTGAATTAAATAAATAAGCATGGTTGTCTTATGGTGATAAACCATTACTTTGTCATTGACTTACCCTGAACTGTCAAAAATATTTTTCACTAGTTTATTACCTTTCATTAAATTCATTTATTTTCAGCAGGAAAAACAAAAATCAACAACAAAAAAAGCACCTATTGAGTAGAGAAACCAATAGCAGAGGGAATTCACCAATAAATAGAGATAATCCAGCTGCAATAGCAATTGTCATGTACACTGAAAACTAAAAAGTAGGTTGAATATACACATTAATTTCATATAGAGCCCACTTAATGTTGTAGTTGGTCATATTAAATATAATCTAATTAATTTAAGGGAAAATAAAAGGTTTCCATATAATGTCAATGTCATCTCAGGTGGGGTTGACAGATCATTTATTTCCAGACTTTGGGAGTTTGCTGAGTAAAAAATTATAGTATTTCTTGACAAACAGTAGGTGCAGTTAATGAGTTAATCTAATAAGATTCCTAAATGACATGAATAAGATAATGTTTACCATGTCAGTGAGCAATGATGCTCTAGAGGAAGACGGTTCACTCCCGTTCATTCCACTGGGAGAAATGATTTACAATGGTTGACCTGTTGTCTTTGACCTATACTTTTTAAAACTTCATTCAAATTCCCACAAGCCACATATCTTCTGTACATAAAAATGGCATTTCCCAGAAACTGGACTGTCTGTGCCTCTGCAGTAAAATTTCTCAACATTTTGCAACATCCTGTGTGGACAGAAGGAAAATGAGCAAGAAAATAAAATTAATTCTATGAATGATAGCAGTAAAAGATGTGACATTACCTTTAGATACGTCTACTTACATATACACTGCTAAAAAATACAAGTATTCAGAGAATGCCTAATCTCACCCTTTGCATAAAAATGCTTGTGAAAAATAGGGTTACTGGAATGTTCAGAAATAATATAATAGTAATATAATTGTGTGGTTTCAGTTGTAAAATAAAACAATCCAAGAAATGATTGGTCTCCCTGACTATATTTGACATGAATCTAAATTATTTTTCTGTACTTCTTTTCATTGTTCCTTTTAATACCTAGTTTCTATCATTATTTACTGTTTCAGAGTTACAAAATCCATCGTTATTTGCTTTTGATGTGTTTTTTGGTCAAGCCATCAAAAATAAATTATCACCCATCGCTGATCCTCCATTTGAAGATGCCACCTGTGATTTAAATATTTCAGCTGCTGAATAATAATAAGCTTAATGTTTTTGGTTCATGGTGATCAGTGACATTTAATGACCCAGTCAAAGCACGTTTCCATCACAGTCTATGCTTGACACACACAGACAGTAGTTAATTTTATAACATGTCACCTTTGACCTCCATAGATCTCAAAGACTATTGGTCATAGGTGATAACACTATATATAAGAATTGTAGAAATATTCATTCCGCATCATTTGGTACCAATCTGAATGTTCTGTAACCCTCCATTCTTGAGTTATCACTGATAATATGATTTTTTTGAATTGTGACCTTGACCTTTGACCTTTTTCTCAAATGGATCATTGCATCTAATGCACATTAGCGATATGTATATGAACATGTAGTTTGATGATGATATCTCAAGTATTCATTGAGTTATAGCATGATATGTCTCTGCGGACACACACACACACACACACACACACAGTGATTACAATAATCTTTCCCAACTAATGTTGAGTGAGATTAATAAAGGAAAGACTTAAACAACATAATGTAACTCCAAGTCAACCACACTTCAGTGAAATCAAACTGTCTGTTTAGGAAGCAACACTGATTGACAATTAATTCCACACGATGTTGTGCAAATGGAAAAGACAACAGCTGGAAATGATCGGCAATTAGCAAGACAGCTCCAATAAAGGAGTGGTTCTGTAGGTGGTGAATGTGATGAAGTAGAAGTAACAAAGTACGGTATGGTGGCTGAGCTATTAGTGCTCTTACCTCACAGCAAGTAGACCCGGGTTCCTGGACCACGTGGGTCTTTCTGTGTGGAGTTTCTGGAGCACCCAGAGCATCCTGAAAGAAATAAAATGACCAAGTAGGTCTATATAAGAACATCACATAGGTCTATAGAAGAAGACCACATAGTCCTATATAAGAAAATCAGGTAAGCTTATATAAGAAGACCAGGTAGTGTCTATATAAGGTCAGGTAGTCCTATATAAGAAGACCAGGTAGTGTCTATATAAGGTCAGGTAGGCCTATATAAGAAGAACACATGCTCCCACATGGTCTTGCCCACACCGATATGCTTAGCATTAGCGTTAGCATGCACCACATGGTAGATAATGTAGAACAACACGATCCACATCCTCAACATCAACGACATCAGCTTCAAATAATTGTGGCAGGGGTGAAGATGAAAGCAACCCCCCACCCCCCCGGCCGTATTTAATCATGTCCTAGCTACACCAGAGTGTCTGGAACAACTCCAGTCTCCTGGAGAAGACAAAGCTGCATGTCTACAAGGCCTGCATACTTAGCGCTCTCCGCTATTGCAGCGAGGCCTGGACCCCTTATGCAAGGCAGCAGAAGAGACTTAACAGCTTCCACCTGAGAGGTCTGTGCCATGTTCTTCACATCCGCTGGCAGGACAGACTACCAGATGTGGAGGTGCTGCAGTGCGATGCTTTGATGAGCATGGTGGCCATCCTGTGAGATTCACGCCTGCGCTGGCCGTGTCTGAAGGGTGGAGCCTGGACGCATCCCAAAGGACGTCTTGTACAGCGAGCTGGTTGAGGGCACATGACCAACCTGCTGCCCTCGCCTTTGCTACAAAGAGGTCTGAAAGAGAGACCTGTAGCAGTGCAGCATCAGTGTCACCACTTGGGAATGCCTCCCTGAGGACCACACGTCTTGGCGATCAACTGTGAAGAATAGGTTGAGGGAGGGCAAAGAAGTCAGAAACACGACCGACGACCAGGACTACCATTCATGGGTGGGACTATACAGTCACTGCCACAGATGCATATAAGTGTGTAAAGGAACTACTCCATCATCTGCTGTAGACAGAAGGATGCTGACGAAAATGATAAATCCACGTCTAAAATGCTAAATGTACATGTTTAAAATGTTAAATCTACATGTTTAAAATGTTAAATCTACATGTTTAAAATGTTAAATCTACATGTTTAAAATGCTAAATGTACATGTTTAAATGCTAAATGTACATGTTTAAAATGTTAAATCTACATGTTTAAAATGTTAAATTTACATGTTTAAAATGCTAAATGTACATGTTTAAAATGTTAAATCTACATGTTTAAAATGCTAAATGTACATGTTTAAAATGTTAAATCTACATGTTTAAAATGTTAAATCTACATGTTTAAAATGCTAAATGTACATGTTTAAAATGTTAAATCTACATGTTTAAAATGTTAAATCTACATGTTTAAAATGCTAAATGTACATGTTTAAAATGCTAAATGTACATGTTTAAAATGTTAAATCTACATGTTTAAAATGTTAAATCTACATGTTTAAAATGCTAAATGTACATGTTTAAAATGTTAAATCTACATGTTTAAAATGTTAAATCTACATGTTTAAAATGCTAAATGTACATGTTTAAATGCTAAATGTACATGTTTAAAATGTTAAATCTACATCTTTAAAATGCTAAATCTACATGTTTAAATGCTAAATGTACATGTTTAAAATGTTAAATCTACATGTTTAAAATGTTAAATCTACATGTTTAAATGCTAAATGTACATGTTTAAAATGTTAAATCTACATGTTTAAAATGTTAAATCTACATGTTTAAAATGCTAAATGTACATGTTTAAAATGTTAAATCTACATGTTTAAAATGTTAAATCTACATGTTTAAAATGCTAAATGTACATGTTTAAATGCTAAATGTACATGTTTAAAATGTTAAATCTACATGTTTAAAATGCTAAATGTACATGTTTAAAATGTTAAATCTACATGTTTAAAATGTTAAATCTACATGTTTAAAATGTTAAATATACATGTTTAAAATGCTAAATGTACATGTTTAAAATGTTGAATCTACATGTTTAAAATGTTAAATCTACATGTTTAAAATGCTAAATCTACATGTTTAAAATGCTAAATCTACATGTTTAAAATGCTAAATCTACATGTTTAAAATGTTAAATCTACATGTTTAAAATGTTAAATCTACATGTTTAAAATGCTAAATCTACATGTTTAAAATGCTAAATGTACATTTTACTGTACTGTGTTTACCAGTGTTGTGTGGGTCAATGTATAAACGACCTGCAACTGACCACCATCCCGCCGCAACTCGTACCGTAAGAAATGTATTTAAAAAGGACAGACCTGACCCACTTCTTCACCCGCATTTTTAAAAAGTAGTCAATGGTCTTTATGAACATCACATGGCATCACATACCTGCATTTATTTCTGTTAAAATCCGATGTCATTGCTTGTCAGTTAATATGTTGAGAAAATATTTTTGTCCTGCTTCATCATTCAAAAGTTATCTACGTGCAGCATCTAAACTAGGGGTCGGCAACTTGTAACACCCAAGGGGACATTTGAACGTGGTTTCCACAGAAAAGAAACCAGTGGGAGCTGCTCATTATCTTATATATCAGTGAATGTGTCCCAAACCTTACTTTTTTGTTTGTATGTTTCCGGAGCTTCCACTCTCCTAACTTGACTTTCTCTCTTCCTCCCTCCATACTGTAGGATACTGATGAAGTTGCACATCACCTTCACAGAAATTCAGTTAATAAAGCGGATTTATCAGGTTATTTTAATGTGTATCTCAAATGACCCAACCAACCGCAACTCGAATATCATTAAAAATATTTTTCAATGACCCGCTCAGTTCGGATCAGCCCGCACATCACTAGTGTTTATGGTTTGATGTGTTGTTTTATTTTATTTTTTTACAGGATTGTACTGACAAGCACAGCTGTCAGTTGTTATTGTTTGTTTTTCATAAAAACAACATATTTCCCTCCCAGTGTACTCTTTGTTCTACCTCTGTCAAAGTCCAGTCCTTTCCAGTTTTGTCCCATGGAACCTTTTTACAGGAAGAAGATTGCATCACAGTCAATGATGAGAGAAACATTGCATTAAAGACCAGACTTTTTATATCATTTGAATATGCATCATTTACACATGTTTGTTAATAAAAATAAATAAATAAAAAATTTAATTAAAAAAAGTAGCCTGTGGTGAAACTGTTGAACTATCGAACTGTGAAAATACGCAAAGACTACACACCCAAACGTCTCGAAGGTGATGTCATCATAACTGTCTCCACAGTCTGTTCTTTGTTTTCTGAAGATGTTTCTACAGCTTCAACATGACCACATTGAAGTGATTTTCACCCCTTTTACTATTTTTTTCACCTCGCTCTCATTGATTAAGATAAAATGGATCAAGCGTGTGGCGGTTTTGCTGTTTCGGACGTTTATCATGTACAATGAGTGATGCAGTCCATGGTCTTTATTTACACAAACACACTTGTGTCTTTACAATATTTGCCATAAACTGCAACTTTCATGTCTCATAAAATGATATTTTAAATTGAGAAACACTTTATGTGGAACAATTCAAGCTGTTTGTATATTTTCTTAAGGGGCTGTTTACATGAGGACAATTGTGGCTAAAAATGACAAAATATTTTTATTGGAAGAGCCTTTCCTTTATACATTAATTGAGTTTTTATGGGTTGAAAAGGCAAAAATTTGAAGACTCATTCCAGAGTGGAAATACAACATAAAACACTCATACTATTCTATTCCAACAAATATCAGAAGTATGTAAAAAAGTCACTCTTAAAGAGGAAAAACCATAATATGACAAAGTATTAAATTAAACTCACTCACATGGAAGAAAAACTGCTCACAGATAAAGTATCAAAAGGAAAAACCAAAAGACAAACTAGACAAATATTATCTGTAAACCACTGGTAATTCGCAATTACCTCCGTACCTCTGTTATTGTGTGGTGCATTCAGACTGGATGAACAAAAGTCTGTAATTCGTGTAAATTACAGACATTATGACTGGATATGTAGTAAGTTCACAACATCCTGTCTGGTCTCAATACATTAATAAGGTAGTATGAAAACAAAGTATGCGTGAGAATAGTGCTGTGTCCACAAAGGGAGAAAATGCCATTGATAGGGATGCAGGTTGTAAATTTGCTTCACGCTTTCAAAATAAGAGCGAGGTCAGTGCAGATCAGTCATACTGATTACAAAGGAAGTGAATCTGCAGTTCTTAAAATAGGCTTTCTTTCTGGCAAACGGCTGACCTAATCTATAGAAACAACTTCAGATAGGTATAAATATTACTGTACATGTGGGTTGGTGTGGCTGGTGTGGGTTGCCATATGCTGCCACACAATTTCGGCAGCTTCCTCCATTATTCACTGCAGAAAAGACAAGAGGTGCACAATTGAAATCACAAACACAGACATGCACATTCACACGGGGCTTGAATTATCACTGGACATCTGTTTTTCGCCAAACCACAGTAGGTAATTTGCGCTGGAATAATTACTGAGCAAATCACGGACTTGTTGCATTCATACGGGACTAAAAACTCAGACATCCTCCGTATTTATTCCAAATTAATAGTGGTCCATAGGTAATATTGATGCCGTGCGAATAGGGCAAAAGTCAACTTTATTATCAAATATTCGATATGCACAACATACAGCACAGATGAAATTGCATCTTCTCACCCCTTGTGCAAATGCACAAAAATTAAAACACACAATACAAAATCATGACCAGGTAACAAAGTAAATACATAAAAATATATAAATATAATAAAAAGAAGTATACATACAGAAGAGGTCTAATAGTGCAAGATAACAAAACTGAGGTGGAACAAAAGCACATTAAATTACAGACAAGACAATATACAGTATTACAATGAGAATGTAAACAATACAGCTGTTAAAGTGAGGTAGTACGTAGAGTGAATGTGTAGTGGCGGGGGTACATGATACCAGGTCATGGAAGTGGAGTTGCAGTCTGTGTCAGAGGACAGAGGGGTGGGCAGGAGTACAGCAGGGAGAGAGTTCAGAGTCCTGACAGGCTGATGGAAGAAACTGTCCATGAGCTGCTGGTTCTGGCTCAGACACTCGGCAGTTTTCTCCCTGACGGCAGCAGGCTGAAGAGGCTGTGGAATGTGTGGGTGGGGTCACCTGCGATCCTGATGGCTTTGTGGGTGAGGCGGGAGTTGTAAATGTCCAGCAGGGGTGTGAGGAAGACACAGATGACCTTCTCAGCTGCTCTCACGATCAGTGTTCGAATTATCATTCCAGCTTCGGGGGGGGGGGGGTCAGCATTTTGAGACCGATGGTAATGATGTCACATGTCAGATTTGTGCCATGCCCACGCACCACAGACTTTTTTCTAAAGCGGCTGTGCATGGTGTCTAACAGTCTAAGGAAATGAGGCTATACTAAAGCCTATACATGTGACTAAAAAAACCCTGATTGCTAACACATGTAAATGAATCAACAAACCAACAAAGTACGTTGCCTCTGTATTCGTGACGCAACACTTGCATATCCAGCAGACAGTCCCCAAACCAAACTGCACAGCACATACTGTGGACTGTAGTATAAACGCACTGGGAGCCAAGCATGGCGTACAGACTTAAAATCTTCTTGTATGTAGTGTAGACCTTGCACGCCACAAACCGATTTCGTGTAAAATTATATGCATAAGGAAGACACTCAAATGCCGGCCCACATCCGTCACATCACATCATGGCACACAGCTGAACTACGTCATGCCGTATCAAATGCATTCCATTCATTGTCAATGCAATACAGCCAACTGCTATTGCCATACTCGCAAAGCCTTGTGGGATCCTGTCATGGCGAGACAGAAACCGGCGGCAGCTAAGCTGAACTTTATGCAAATTACCACGGCGGCCATATGTCCGTTTTAAATAGAATGGTTGAATTTAGTGTTGAATGGAAGAACTTTATTTGTGTGATTGAGATCTTCTGTAAATAGTTTCTTTTTTTGGGGGGGTTATCTTTAGTAATTTTTGCACTGTAAATATTGTTCACCATCACTGCTGGTATTGGACTTGGTGAATAAATCATATCATCACTGAAGTCTCGTCGTCCGAGCCATCATTTCCGTGGTCGAAAACGAACCCGTTACAAGAACATATAAAAGTATATTTGGGAAAGTGAATGATTAGTAATAAATTACTGCAAGATCTCCTCGTTTCTCTCCTGTATCCCAGGAGTATATCTGTCAACCACGGTGCCCTTATGTTTAACATATCCAAAGTTCACACTCTGTGTGGAGTTTGCATATTCTTCCCGTGTCCGCATGGGTTTTCGCCGGGTACTCTGGTTTCCTCCCACCATCCAAACACATGCACTGATTGGTTAATTGGTTAATCTAAATCACCCATAGGTGTGAATGTGAGAGTGATTGTCTATATATGCTCAGCCCTGCGATGAACTGGCGACTCATACAGGGTGTACCCTGCCTTCGCCCATTTTGGCTGGATTCGGCCCCCAGTGACCCACATGACCCAAGTGAGGATAAAAGGGGTTCAGAGGACGACGATATCCAAAGTTCAATGTCCTTTAGGCATTTTCAATTAATTTCAGTGTCCATGTCAACACAAAACCCATAATGTCCATAACAAAATAAATGTCTTATTACCCAACACATGTTCACTTATTCTTCAAGTTTGTATTTTAAACTATTTATCAGAAATGAAATGCATAGACAATGGTAATATTAACCAGCATAGTGTTCAAGGTACTTTTAAACTCCTCATGACATTATTTTAAATCAAAACAGTACTGCGTTTCTCCTTGAGAACTATTAAGTGACTTGCGTTCATTTTTTTATGGCACTTGGGCCTAATGGCCCGGAAATCGACCGGAAATCGAATCGCGTCACTTAGGCTCCCTATTGAGTTAGAAACAATGCAAGACATTGAACTCGTCACCCACCCTCACCCCCTGCTGGCGTGGGGTAACATTACAGCATTTACAGAATTATTGAGGGTTCTTTCTCAAAATAAGTTTATTATTACTATTATTATTATTATTGTTATTGTTGTTGTTGTTATTATTATTATTATTGTTATTAGTAGTAGTAGTAGTATTTATTGATTGATTTCATATATATATATATATATATATATATATATATATATACACGTATATATATACATATATATATATATATATATATATATATATATATGTATTTTTATTACCTATAGATGCATATATGTAAAGGATGAGGCATGGTGGCTGAAGGTGGCTGAAATCGTTGGTCTACCTGGTGGGTTGATACTTGTTATGTGTATGAACTGTACAAAACTGTACAAAATGGACACCTTGTAAACACCAGGGCTAGTTATATATGCTAATAGGAATTAGGGGTGGATCTATGGGCGGGGCCCACCCTAATTGACAGCTGTGTCCACCCAATCACAAGCTCAGAAACCGGATTCTCGACCGACTTTTGTTGGAACATCAAACTGAAATGTTGATCAATATCCTTAATATAGTTATTTGTAAATGTCAATGGAAATAAACTATGTATATTTAATTATTTGTGTTTATTTATTTATTTTTTAAAATCAGTTTCAATTCCAGAAAGGCTATTACGTTGTGTGTGTGTGTGTGTGTGTGTGTGTGGGGGGGGGGGCATCTAAAAATAGCTGTCTAGATCCACCACTGATGGAAATGGCTATTTCTTTTCCCTGGTTGTCTTTCTGATTGAGCTGGATATATTAATTTTATATGTAGGAAAATAATTAACAAAAGAAACAAAGGGCATCACTATTCAGGTTTCTTTCCCTTTTTTTTTAGTCACCCATGAACGTTTTCAGTATATACCTTCTTTAGGATTTTATTGCAATCATGGGTGAATGAATAATAACAGAGAACTTCCACATGTTTGTACACGTCCATACACACAGACACTTGTTGTAGCAATACAGTGACATGAGGCGGAGCTTTTTGGGGATACGGCATGACGTGCTGCAATAATGGACGGGTACCCTCACTCACTCATCTTCTGAACCTTATCCTCACTAGGGTCACAGGGGTCACTGCGGGACTATTCCAGCTACAATGGGCAAAGGTGGGGTACACCCTGGACAAGTCACCAGTTCATCACATGGCTGAACATATAGACCAGGGGTTCCCAACCCTGGTCCTCGGGAGCTACTATCCTGCATATTTCAGATGTATCCCTCTTCCAACACACCTGATGGTCATTATCAGTCTTCTGCACAGCTGGATAAGAGGTTTATCATTTGAATCAGGTGTGTTGGAAGAGGGATACATCTAAAACATGCAGGATAGTAGCTCTCGAGGACCAGGATTGGGCACCCGTGTTTTAGAGGTATTAAATGCGGGTCCATTTGTTTGTCTGTCTGTCTGTCAGCAGGGTTACGCAAAAAGGTATGAAAGGATTTTGATGAAACTTTCAGGAATGATAGATAATGGGTCAAGGATGAGCCTATTAGATTTTGAGCAATGAAGGTCAAAGTGGTAGACAGTGGCAGACAAGATAGAAGCTTGCATCTTTTTGCATTCACATCGTCTTACCTTCGGACATCAGATGCGTCAACACCTATGGCTCAATCACGTCAGGTTTTGACGTCATATGATGCCATATCACGCCTTGGCAGAGGTCTGCTGTGTCCGATTGCCTTGTTTTCTCTTTGATACTTTCTCTCTTTACAGTTTTTTTCTCCAAGAGAGGGAATTTAATTTAATACTTCATCATATTGGGGTTTTTTTCTCTTTAAGAGTGATTTTTAATTGATACTTTTGACATTTGTTAGAAATCCTATGAGCGTTTTATGTTGTACTTTGTCATTAAACGTTGTTTTATTTTTTAATATGAAGTTTTGAGTTGTGCATTTGGGTTCAAACCCTAGTCCAGTCCTGACAACTGTCTCTTCATCAGCCTCTCCTCTGCCAGACTCAGAACTATGTGAACACACACCAATACATTTAAGTACAGCTTCTTTCCCAAAGCTGTGAAGAGACTGCTGCAGGGACCACAGTAATCCAGGCTATTGCAACAAGAATTCCTCCTTGATACTGCATATTTACTACATATTTTAGTGATATATTTATTGTCCCCTTTAAATATTCTAGTTTTAACACATTAATAGAGTAATAATATTTCATATATGGGTCAAAACACAGTAATTTCCCATTAGAGATAGAACTTTGATTGCCATTCCAATGTTTATTTCAATATTAAGTAAGTCCTTGTTTTGGATTATTCCATATGGTCCAAGTAAAGCAAACATGACTTTAAAACTAAAACTGTGGGACATTTAGCAACAGTAACAGTCTCAAATGTCCTGTCAGAGACATTCAAAATGTGTATTTTGGCCCACATGCATTTTATTCCTAGCACATTCAGATGGCAGCTGCTGCAGCAGAAGGATATGCTGCTGAACAGAACTTTTTGTAATTAATGCACCAATAAAACTTCTATTCTATTCTATTCTATTCTATTCTATTCTATTCTATTCTATTCTATTCTATTCTATTCTAATAGACTACACCACCCATGGGTGTGAATGTGCGCGTGAATGGTGGTGTATATTATCCCTCCAGGGTGTAAGCCCCTTTTGAGGGTTGAGCAGTTTGTAAAATGAAGGCATGTAGAAATGAGCACACAGATTCTGCCTGTTATCGATAAAGAAATGAGTCATGGCACTAAGACATCTGGTCATAATAAGCAGATAAAAGAGAAACCAGACCTTTTTGAGCTACTGTAGAAACATGAACAGCATAGAAGTGATTCTCTTCTGTAGAAATAAATGGCTCATTCTCAGCTAAAAACAACAGCACCATTCTTAATTCAGTGTGTTTCTTCACACAAAACTATGAATATTATATTCCTTTTCTCAGAACAGACATCCTTAAATTCCCATAAATCTTACATATTGAACGCAAACAGCTACTGGGAATCAAAAGAATCTACTGTTAAATACCTGTTAGTCCACTCATCCTATCAATACAAGTAAATAATTGCTTTAAATTCAGTTATTCATCTTTTCATGGTCATCAGATATGACCTATTTGGATGTTCAGAGGCTCTGCGGTTACTGTGGAAACACCATCAAATTCTACAACATTAATTCACCAGTAAAACACATGGAATTGAGTCACTGGCAGTGGATGGAGACACTAGGATTATTATCAGTTAATGACGTATTTTCCAAGAAAGTAACTTTTTTTTTTAAATTTTATCATTTTCTGATATAATAAATTTAAACTTTTACCACATCTTCTCCTTGGTCTTATTGAATGTATGTGTATGGATATGGATATGTGTATGGACAGTCTATTTATTTAGTTAGTTTTATTATGTTTATTTTATTGCACAGCCCTTTGGAAAGCTTTATAGTTGTTTAAATTTGTGCTCTATAGATAAAAATGGATTTGATTGAGCTTTTATGAATACACAATCAATGAATTAAATACATAATTTATATTGGTTGTTATATTTATATTAAATACATAATTTACACACCAAAAAGAGGATGTTTTAGAATAAATGATACCTCATTTAGGAAAGGTTAAATACAGCCAAAAAAAACCCTTTTGGGATCTTCCATATAAGTAGCCCTGGGTTTTTAACGGTTAAAGTCATTGTTGCCAATTTAACACTTTAATTGCTAGATTTAACAACTTTTTCAGACTAGTATCATACCTAGCAACAAGTTTAGCTACTTTTAAAGTTTGTTTGAAACTTTTAGCAGCTGTTAAAAAGTGATTCAAACACTTGAATACACTCACATCCTCTTTAAATGAGTGATAGACTTTTGTGATGTGAAATCATGGACAGTTCTTGGCCTAAAACAAATCAGTGAGTTGATTGATAGTTTTCTTTATGGTCTCTTTTTGGTTCATTTACTTTGTTGATGTTACATTGACTTGTCGTAGGCTCCTCAGTGGAAAATAAGGTTAAAAAACTAAATCAAATGGAAGAAAATTAAGTTAAAAACTAAACAAACATAATCTATATAAGTCTTCCTTCATGGTTGTTTAAGATAAGATAAAGAAAGAGGGTTAGAACTGCCAGTTTTTAGAGCAAATTGACTAGTTTTTATTATTTTACCTGTTTCCCCCTAACTACTTAGTTTTAGTTGACTTTTCATATTAGTTTTAAGTATTTTTTTTTATATCTTTTAACTTCCTCATCTTCATAGATGAAAACAAAGGGAATTTCACCCATATTTTTTTTAGACATTTTAGTTAGTTTTGTAAGCACACAATACAGTTTCAGTTAGTTATTGTTTTTTTTTATATTTTAATTCCAATTTTGATTTATTTCACTTACCGAAAATGTTTTTTCAATTCTCATTGTTGTCATAGGTAATAACCTTGTTGATAACAAAAAGAAAAATAAATAAAAATCACAGGGGCCATCATTACATTACACAGGCCTACATGAAATGTTTCTCAGCTTTCAGCTCTTTCTTCCTATGAGTCAAACACGGTTTAATCTTAATTTATCTGCATTTGTAAATTAAGAACTTTCTAAATAGTATAACAAGTGGGACAGACAACAGCTACTTTGGCGATTTGGTATGATGCCCACTTTTCCCACGGTCCCTGAACACGTCCCGTGGACTTGCTCGGTGTGCAACAGTGTCATGCCAGTACAGGGCTGATGAAGTGCTCCACACCGCCTCCTCCTCCTCCTCCTCCTCCTCTCCACGCTGCTCTCCGCCCCTCCCACAGGCTGTTGTCGGTCCCAGTCGGTCGAGAAATGCAGCGGAGCCTGATCTGACTTGTCCTGCTCGTGCTTTCTGCTCTTCGTGGGGCTCGTGCTCGGATCTTCTGCCTCATAAAGCTCTCGCGCGCTGGGATCGACATGGCCATTTCCATTTCTCCTCAGTGTCTGGGGCTCATCATACTGGCAGCTCTGCTCCTTCAGACCATCGCGGTGGCTGTCAGCTTTATGTACTTCAATAAAGCACTCAACACGGTAAGAAACCAAAATAAACTACGTAAAAAGAAGTTTTTACGTACAACGACATAGTGTGAGTTTGGGTACAAAGTGGAAATGATCTAAAAAAAATAATAATACCACAACTCAACTACTAGTCTCAGATGTAATGTTGAAAAAATGAATATGACTCCAAAGTTGGAAATATTTTAGTTAAAAAATATCATTAGTTATTAAGTCATTGTGTGAAATAGATTTAAAAAAAAAAGTTATAACAGTTGAATTTGTACTATTGCTGGGACACAGGGAATAAAATTGATCTGAAAACAGTCACAGGAAATTAAACAAGTTAGGGCTGATGGGATGTGACAGTTTAAAGCAGGGGTGTTAAACATATGGTTCAGGGGCCAAAGGTGGCCCACCAAAGTGTGTGGGATGAAAGAACGACACTAAAAATATTCACAATAACAGCATTAAATTCACATTGGTTCAGGTTCCACATACACAACAGTGGGTTTGAGCAGCAAAAATAACACCGCTCTACTTTTTACAATTATTTTTTAACAAAGTATTTGCTTCAGACATTAAATGTGCTAAATCTTACATATACTTTAATACTATGAATCAGAAAACAAGTGCTGGTTAGTTCATGTTTTTAATATATATGATGGTGTGTTATTCCACATATATGATGGTTTATGTACATGTATATAATGGATTAGTAAATATTCCACTAGAAAGAACCTGTAAAGTGAATGAATCATAATGTGCAGACAGTGTTGGAAGTAGATCTGACACCACTATTCATTTGGACTAAAACCTATTCTCTTGTTAATTCTAAGAATTTCACACTTTGACCCCAGAGTTATCTTGTAAACTTGAGCCAACCATCATTTTAAGACTTGAGTTTATTTTATTTTATTTTATTTTTTGGGAACATTTCATTAGTTTCATTCTGAAAGCATTTACATATAGACCAGTATAATCTATAAATAACAATTCTAGAAAACTGAAATTATAGTACAGATTATAGATATGATTGGATTAGGAGGAATATTATTATGAATTATTTAAGGAGAAGGAGTGGGAGTTTATAAGTTATGTTTTCCCTTTTTTCCAATATGTATTATATTTCCCATGTTTTGTATTTAAGTGTTTTGTTATTTATTTTGTTATGATTTGACATGCATATTTGAAATAAATACATCAATCAATCAATCAATCAAAGAAATAAGTGCAATTTTAACAGTATTCTTCCTGTTACTAATTTGTTTGTGCATTTTTAGATGTAGTTCTACTTTATACTTGATGCAAGCAACACAAACAAAGTGAAAATGACCCTTTTCATATTTGTACACGTCGACCCAAGCACAGTGAGTTGTGCGTCGACTGCAATTCACCACTCAGGCAGTAGGTGGTAGCAGAATTACCTATGACTTTTGCGGGTTGTCATGGCAAGTGACATTGCGTGTGACATCAGTCAAAATAATAACTGAAGAGGAGTGCATTCAATTGCTACTTTTACATCAACGGCGTAAAAAACAGCAGCACAAACGGCCTTTCGAACATACGCAGAGACCTGAATGGAGAGTTTGTTTCTCTGGTGAACCGAATGTGAGGCATAGATGAGGAGAAACATTTTTAATACTGTGCAATTGCGACGTACTGTCATAAAAATTATGATATTGTCTCATCACTTCACACAGCTTCTCTTCATGTCCAGCCATTTTTAGAATACTTCTTCTATGAATATAACAAATACATGAAAAAATTTACAATGTTTGCACTGACAACGCAATGTATGGTGTGGATCGGTGTGTCGCATATCAAAAGTTGAGAGGACATATTTGCTTAAGCATCGCCGCATAATGGGGGCCGCTGCATAGCTATGCATAGCTTTGCGTCTGCATATGCGTACCGATTCATCAACAATGCTCTAAGTCTGTAAATGATAAAATGAGGCAATCACTCACAAGAGTCTTCTGTCAGCTAAAGAAAATTCAGTTCAGTTTTATTTCGATCACACAATAATCATCAAAACATCATTGAAAATGGTCAACAATTTTTTTTTGTTGTACTCGAAAAGGAGTGAGAATGGAAAAAAATAAATGGGAATAAATAAATATTAAAACTGCAAGCAGTCTCTAAGGCCTTCCCTGTCCCTTGTAAGTGTGACCGCCAACAACAGCCAACAGCGAGATGATGTCATATCGTGGGCAGGATGCGATATTCTGTCAGAAATGCACACTTTTGTAAAAATATGTAGGGGGCGCTATAGATTAAAATCACAATTTCTATTCACAAAAAGGTGTAGACCCGGGAGTTAGACGTCTGAATCAAATTTGAGCTAGATCGGTGTTTGTATGTCTGAACTACAGCCATTTTAATAAAGGCATATTTCTAGGGGGCGCTATAGTACAAAATCAGAATGTCTTTAGCTAAATGAATGTAGACGTCTGTGTCAAATTTCACCCAAATCAGTGCTCGTATGTCCAAGCTGAAGCAATTTATGTAGTGGTAATTTTTCCCAAAAAACTTTGCAAACATTGCAACACCGTAGCACAAAAATGATGCAACTTTTCCAAAAAATTTCGATAACTTTTGATGTCCCACTTGTCTAGTGTTCACTGATTTTGAGCTTATGGGACCCAACGGCCAAGGAGGAGTTTGTTAAAATACGAAGTTGGCGAAAATCCATGACTCAACACGTTTGAAATTAAAATCCAAGATGGCGGACTTGCTGGTGGCCATCGTAAGGTATTTTGTTCATCTCGTTATGATGAACATGTGTACTAATTTTTATAGCTCTTCACTTGGGTGTGATCGGGCCTAATACAATATATTTGGCTATTCAAGAGGGCGCTGTAGATACATTTCTTTACTGACGTTTACGAAATTATAAATACGAGCGTTTTTTCAGACTTCTGAAGTGTGCTCAAAATGTGGTGAGTTTTTGTGCATGTTCAGGGGGTCAAATTTGAACTCAAATGGTTGACGTCATTGTGATCACAGCGGACTTAATAGGCCTTATTGAGCCACATTTTGTAATAAACGTCCAAAATGTAATATAATAAAACTGCATTTTATAATAAAATTTGCCACATTATGTAATAAGTTATTACATTTTGAAAAGATTATGCCAAAATACACTTGCAACTTTTTTTATTCTCTAGAAAATTTAATAACATGGTGCATTACGTAATAATTCTAAAGCATAGTTGATTTGTTAATTGTATTTTACTTTAATTTGGGCATGCATTTTAGGCGGAATTTGCCAGAAAACCCCCTTGGAGTTTAAGAGGTTAAACAATGTAAGTGTCTTCTGCTTGTTTAGAGAGCTGCTGTGACCAGATCATTTATCCACTAACAATCATTTTAAACAAATATGAAGTTGCCTCAAAAGGTTAAACAAACAACAACATTTCTATTTCCAAAATATTTCCATTGTTTCAAATTGTCCTAATGTCTAATATGTCTAATTACCAGCCAAGACATAAACACCACACCACCAAAGCAACTGCTGCTGCAAAATAGAATAAATTATTGCATAATGTGGCAAAATTTATTACAAAATGCTGCAGTTTATTACAAAATTAAATGAAAAAGTTATTACATTTTGGACGTTTATTACAAAATGCAGCTCAACAGGCCTTGTGATGGACGTGGTCCACGGCGAAGGCCTAATAACAGGAGTAAAAGATTTTAATTTTAATTTCCCAACAGAATAATACATTAATTCATGCTTTCATCTGTAATAATCTCCTAAAGAGCACTAAACATTCAGACACTGCAGCTCAAGTTTTAACCAGACTTAAGAGATCAGATCCTATGACTCCAGTTGTTAAGTTTTTATACTGGTTCCCAGTCAGACAGAGTAAATATTAAAGTTCTGTTACTGGTCTGAACCACTGAATGGTTTTGGTTCAGAACACATGAATGAGATGTGAGTAGAATATAAACCCAGTAGAGCTTTGAGGTCAGCTGACCCAGGTCACTGAGTCCAATCTAGAGTTCAAAATAAGCAGCTTTTATCTGTTCTGCTGCACACAACTGGAACCAGCTACTAACTGACCTGAAATCAGCCCCAAAATGTCAACATCTTTAAATCCAGGGTCAAAAAAAAAAACAAAAACATCCTCCTTTCATGTGCTTATGAGTAAACTGTTCTCAGTGTTGTCTTTAAAATGCACTTCTTTGATTTTAATGTGCATTCTAGTTTCTTCTTCTATCAAGGGCACAGCGTTGGCCTAAATTTTGGTAGGGACATTGCCCCCCCCCCCAAAAAAAAAACAACTAAAAAATTAATTAATGAATCATTCTCAGCAGAGCAGTTAAAGAACAAGAACACTTTACTTTTTCCAATGTGCAAATTCAGCATACACATACATATTGCTTTTTGTCAAAACATTCAAGACAAGAATTAAATAAATAATTATTATTGGGATCTTCTGTATTATGGAGCAAACACAAAGAAATAAAAAAAAACAAAAAACAATCTGCACTTCAGGTAAATAGTGCAATCTTTACATTATGGGAATACTGTCCATTTAAGAGTTAAAGTCTTTTCCTGTAAAACTACAACACTCCAAATTACATGGAGGGGGTGGTAAATGGGGGGAAAAAAACTAACATACTTAGCTAAACTTCACACTCTTAATACTATTCATTTTGTTTTGTGATTCTGTGTGTATTATACTTACTGAAATATGTTCTAATGTCCCGTTTCTTTTTTTGTTGGCATTGTCTCTGGAGCTACAGCATTGAAATTTGGATAATTACAAGTCTCGCATCTGTCAAGCGGGACTCCCACTTGACAGATGCGGGACATTTCCAGCACATGGACGTCTGTTGTTCTTCTGACTCGTATGTGAATGACACCAGATCAGCAGTGTCACACTAACCATCACTCTGTCGCAGCCAATAAAAACAGTGGATATGGGTCGTCATATCATCAAAACGTGGCAAAAATAACACGTGAACAAATGTAAAATAGTTTTTATTAATGCTACCATATGTGTAGTATATTGAAAAAGTATGTAAAAATGTTCAATGAATGTAGATTTTTCTTATATTAAATTAAAATGACAAATATTGATATGGATTATTTTATAATCCTCAAACATTGGTTGTGACATGTCATGACCATCTATATAAAAACTATGTCTTCTATTGTAACTTTAATGTTAATTTGATGAATATATGTTTTTAATATAACTACTGTCTGCTATTCTGTCAATGCATTTTAAACTACTACTTTATATTTTCTTTTTTTTTTTTTAAATTTTAATCAATCAATCAAACTTTATTTATATAACACTTTTCACACATGGTGCATGTAGCATAAAGTGCTTTGCATCAGACCCCCCCCCCCCCCCCCCCATTATCCCGCAATTGTAGGATATGTTAAAAGATTTACAGAGTTAAAAAGACTAAAAGCTATGTTAAAAAGGCAGGTTTTCAGTTTACATTTAAAAATATCAACAATATAATTCCAATGTCTTCCTTTGTTTTTCTTCTAGGATTTTTTTTTATATCTTTATAAAGCACTTTGAGTTACACTGTGTGTTATACAAATAAACTTACCTTGCATAATATTGTTAGAATTGCTCTTAATTTTCCTCAGAAATGTCAGGTTGTTCATAGTTCTAGTTACAATTTTTTTTTTTTTTAAAGGAAAATTTCTACATGTAAATATTTTCATGACATTTTTCGATCATAAACGTAGAGAAAATTTTAAGTTGACATTATTTATAGGTTATTTTCTTCTTATATGACATCATATCGGGTTGAATGTGGGCAGTGAGTTAAAATAGGTTTGACTCCCCTGGCTTAAAACAGCATATTTTAGACTTGAACTGATAGATTTTACGACCATTACAAAGAAATATGGGACTGGCTGAGAGTCTTTGATGAATGCCTTCTTATATAGAAGTCAGTTACTACCTGCACATGTGTGTCTTTTTCATCTTAAGCTCACTGCAAATCTTTTACATGAGCAGAACAGTGCACACATGGAACTTATAAACATTCATGATCCGTTCCAGTGTGTGTGGGACGTGTTAAACCAGCAAGTGTTTTCATTATATCTTCATTATATCACCTGATTTATTTGATTTTATTTATTTTAAATCACAGAATCAATTAAGAACTAACTATGGAGAAGCTTTTTTTTTATTATTATTATTGCGATATCCCTTTGATTCATACATGGTCACTATAGTGGACAGTTTTTCTACAGCTGTTCTTTTTTATATTTATAGGTTTTATTATTTTAGTTCCATATTAACCAGTTCATATCGTTACTGGCTGTAAAGCTGCACAGTAAACTGTTTGAGCATCAACATGTAAATATATGTGTGCGTAATAGTCCCATCACTGGCCCTGTAATTATTTTTTTATTTTCTTTTTAATGTATTTGTCTTTTATTTCATTTTTATTCATTTTTTGGTCGTTTTTATTATTTATTTATGAAAAATTGTGTCTTTTTTAAAATTTCATTAATTTATTTTTAATTATGAATTTTATTTAACGAGAGAAGCACTCAGAGCGCAAAACCCCCCTAAGGCAGACCCCCCCCCTTCAAATGAAGAGAGGTCCACCAAGGAGGTTATGTTTGTCTGTTTGTCTGTCTGTTAGTTAGTTAGTTAGTTAGTTAGTTAGTTAGTTAGTTAGTTAGTTAGTTAGTTAGTTAGTTAGTTAGTTAGTTAGTTAGTTAGTTAGTTAGTTAGTTAGTTAGCAAGATAACAGAAAAAATTATGGACGGATCTTGATGAAACTTACAGGGTAGGTTGGCGGTGTTACAAGTAACAAATGATTACATTTTACTGGTGATCTGGAAGAGATCCTACATTCTGGATCACTTTGAAATGTATTCTCCCTTTACAGCAATGCAAAATTTCAAAGTGATCCAGAATCAAGGATCTCTTCCAGATCACCAACAAAATGTAATCATTTATTCCTTGTGACATTCCCAACACATTTCTTCAAAAATGCATCCATAAGATTTGGAGTTATCTTGCCCCCCGCCCCCAGATCACCACCAAAATCTAATAATAATAATAATAATAATAATAATAATAATAATAATAATAATAATAATAATAATAATAATAATAATAATAATAATAATCTAAATAACAGACAAACTCTGGCAAAAACATGACCTCTTTGGTGGAGGTCATTATTTTGGCTACAAGAAGGATGACACTGAAACTTATGTTCTGTGTCGACCACTAATGTGTTTAACTGTTTGCTTCAGTGTCACACAGCTGTTATATACTCCTGAAGATTTTTCACATCGCAGGGTTAATTTTTTTTTTTTTTTAATATCGTGCCGCCCTACTTGGCTGTCCTTAATACCCGTTCTTATTAAATACCTGCACTAACATGTAAATTAATTGCTTATTGTTATTACACTGTAATTAATAGTTTCTTAAACAAAAATTGCATTAAAAATGTTTAACACTTTATAATACATACACATATATGTATATGAAAACCTAAAATATTTTAAGAGAAGTCAGTGTAATTTTAATAATATTCTGCCTTATAATAAATATTTTGTGCATTTGCAGACCTACTGTGATCTGTAAGTAATAATGGACATTTGGACAATGGAAATTTGAAAGGATTGCTTGTTGATCTAAACATTTTCATTGTTAAATTTTACTTTTTCACCCTAAAATATAGAGAAAAGTTTGGAGTTGACATTATTTATGCATTATTATGTTATTATTTCAAAGGCTCGGCTCACCCCAGATCAAATTTAGCTGAATGTGGCCCCTGAAC